>CM035165.1:78779907-78963569 GCA_020205615.1 Panax quinquefolius
AAGTTTCTCGATATTCTATTGAATAATCAAGAATCAATTCTACGCAACAACAAAGTGGAATGTTTTCCAGATTTATTCTCAAGGCGATCACACTAGATCTAGAACTTATTTTCTGCATCTATCAAAGATTTACTTTGGTACATACGCAGAGAGTATCGATAACCATAAAGATTAAATCATACCCCTCTGCAAGTACTTAGAGTTTGGCCAACTCCTTGTACCCTATATTATGCATAATACTTAATAATCTTGTGATAGTCGAATATATACGACCTAAAATGTTCCCTTTATATAAAAGGTTGTTCTTCTCAGTCTTTGAATCAAGATTTTGATTCAACAACGAAATAATGTGATTTCAAATTCTATTTACTTATCAATCTAGCCGAAATAATTGGCATCGATCTATCAATAACAATTGAATTCTCTTTTCGAATTTATCAAGTTTTAACAAATGTGCGTCTAGCCAGAATAATTAGCTAAGACATTTCTTAACATAATTTAATAATAAACAGGAATTATCTGTACTGTCAATTCTATCTTCTACGAATATGAATATCCAACAACAGTTATTCTACAATGGTATATTCTCCGAATCAATAATTCAATTTGAATTATTAATCATGCATTAACTGCGAATAATCAACAATAAATTCCCTAGACATGGTATAATTAGCAATAATTAACCATTATAATAATTGAATGAATATAACTCAAGGTTGAGTTAGGAAACTTGCCTTTCGCGTTGATTACAGCTACACAATATAATTAACTGCGTTCGTAAGACCTATATTCAGCAATGTCGGTCTCACAATTAACACAATCATTTATAACACGTAACATCGTGTTTTTTACAAATCAAACTTCTCCTAGACACATTATCACATATTGCCACATTAGTGTTTATAACCTATATAAACACTTAACAAGTCTAACTATTTCGATGCCTGTTGAGTTCTACCCCATTCTCGGTGTTCGGTATCCTCATCCTATCAAATGATTAACACATTGATTGTCAATTAAACTTGGTCTTTAAGCTTCAATATTATTTTAGATAAGTCAAATATCGTTTATAATATTTTTTGGAAGCTTTTAGTAATTTATAAACAATTATTATAATTTATAATAATTTTTCAAACACTTAAATCATTTTTAAATGATTTAATCATCAAATAATCTTATCATTATTAATATTTAATAATATAAAAATATTAATAACATACTTATCACAATATTAAAGTTATTATTAATAACTTAAAATATTTTAAATCATCAATATTCTACTTAAATGATTTTAAAATAATTAAAAATCATTTTTAAATCATCACCATTAATATTTAAATATTAATGAAATTATTATCAAAATATTAAAAGACATTAATTATAACTTAAAATACTTCTAAATCAATTTTCTCATTTTTAAATGATTTTAATTCAATAAAATCATTTTTAATTCATTTATTTAATATAATAATTAAATAAATCTAATATCATTAATATTAATTTATTAATGAGAATTCTCCAAAATATTGAAAATTATATTTTATAATTCCAAATATTTTCTAACACTTTATTCTTATTTAAAATGATTTTAAAATCAATAAAATCATTTGTATCTTATTTATTTAATTTAATAATTAAATAAATCTAATATCATTAATATTAATTTATTAATAAAATTCTCCAAAAATATTAAAAGTTACATTTTATAACTCAAAATATTTTTAAATACATTATTCTTATTTAAAATCATTTTTTCATAATATTAAATCATTTTTCTTTAATTTATTTAATACACTTATTAAATAAATTAAATACTTTTAATATTTAAATAATTATAAATATTAAAGAAAAATATTCCAATTAATTAAAATTTTTTCATAATTTAAAATAATTTTTAAAACCATTTTTGGTAATTTTTAGAATTTATTTCTATTTTTAAATAATTTCCGAATATTCGAGAAAAAAAATAAATAAACCGTCGCTTAAAGCCCTTTAATGTAACACAAGCGTCATTGTTGGTGTTCTCGAGCTCAAGAACACCGACAACTTCGTGTTCATAATAGTTGCTCGTTTGACCACCCGTAGTTCTCATCTCAAGCGTGATCTCAAGTGCTAACATTGAACATTGATGTTGTTATATCGAATGTAGTACTACAACTATCAATCACTAAATTTATCACAAGACATTACAACAAGGAGATTAGAGCCTCCAAAGTTGTTGTCGAGACGGTTTCTGGGTTTTCCGAAACCCGAGCGACTGACTTGGTACTTTCCATTGAAAATAATCAAAGTTCTTGTGCACTGTTTTTTTGTTTTTAGGATTCATACATGTAGTATACATGTCGATGAACAACTAGATACCAATATATAAGTCCAAAACAACAGATGCATACTTTATGGCTCGATCAAAAGCTTGTCGAAAGTTCGTTCATCTGCTTTCTAGGTTTTCCGAAACTTAAAATGTGAATGTCGTGCCTAGTTTGACCATTACTACACTTAACATATTATCTGCATTTGTAAGATCTAAAACCATGGATCTAGAGTCTAACTAAAAAGCTCCAAGATGGTTACAACAACAACAACATCATAACACGAAAATAATCTTGATGAGATCAAGCGGCTTAGATATCTTGTAAGACTACTGTTTGAAAGGTTACGGGTTTTTGATTTTTAGCCCATTAATATCATCAACGGTGTTTGACCGATTATAACTCGCGATCTTGACATCTGATGCTTGTACTACCACTTGCAGAATAAAGACCTCATACCAAATAACAGATCCAAAACCTAAAACAACAGAAAACACAAACGTACCAAGATCTACGGCCACTGACATTTCTTGTCAGACCATAGTTCATACTCAAGAACAGATTTTGAAAAACTCTATTTTAAGGCACTTTGATGCTATGGATTCATGATAGATCATCATAGATCTTCATAAAACATCCATTAGCAAGATTCTAAACACTTAAAACAAAAAAATTTCTTAGCAACTTGGATCAAAATAAAAATTAGGTTGATACCTCTTTGTTCTAAATCTTGATCTTAATCTTCCTAATCTGATATTGGTTGATCTAGGAATGATTCTAGGACTGATATACTAGCTATTTTCGGAGCTTTAGGAGAGAAAGAGAGAGTTGGTGAGAGCAAATGAGCAAAATGGCAATTTTTGTGACTTTTCTCACTCTTGAATCTATATATATTACTTTGATTGTTGCTAGATCTCGATCAAATTTGGTGGGCATTGGTGATTTCTATGTCACAAAAGTCAATTTAGTGGTTGAACAACTAAAGTTGCTAGCATTTTTACAAGTTACCAATTAAAGAAAATGAAAAAGGGTATTTTAGTAATTTGCAAAATGAATTTAATGGAAATCTTGACAAATGCACAAACCCTAAGGGTTTAGGGTTTGGGTTAGGGTTTAGGGTTGGAACCTTTTAGGGTTTAGGGTTTAAATCCTCTAGGTTTGCAATTTAATTTCCAAGATTTTCTAATTTCGATTTTAAAATAGAAAATTAATATTCCAAAATTATAATTAGGATCCAATAATTATATTAATATTTTCTAATCATAAAATTCAATCTTGCTAATTAGGATTAATAATTCCTAATTAAAATTGCTTAATTTAGCAATTAGGGTCAAAATGGTCTTTACTGGTTTTATAACCCACTTAATTAGGGTTTTAATTAGAAAATAAATTTTCTAAATTACAATTAGGGTTTGTAAAATAGAAATTAAAATAACTAAAATATAATTAGGATTTTCTAATCATATTAAAGTTTAATACACACATTAGGCTTCCCGATTAGGATTAGGGTTTCCTAATTAGGGTTTAGGATTCCCGGATTTAATATTAGGGTTTTTCGGCTTTCGATTAGGGTTTCTAACTGTACGTTAGGGTTTCTAATTATGAGATTATGGTTTCTAATCTTTTATTAAGATTTATAAATTTTAAACTTTATCCGATCAATCATTGATCCAAATTTCTATACCATACAAACACATTCTCATCAATATAATTATTTTAATTATAATTTCTATCGAATCCCTATCCGAAAATTAGGGTTAGGGTTTTAAAAGTCATTAAGAACAACTCTACTCTAATTTTATTAGTCAATACACAAATTGACTCATTCTCTAGACTCATATCACGAGATACTTGTCACAAAATTGATAATTAATATTAATATTAATTAAAAAAAATTTATTCACAAATTTTTGATTATTCAAAATTCTTGGATTATCACATTCACCCCTCTTTTAAAATGATTCCGTCCTCGGAATCATCGCTTTTTATTCTTTACAATCTTTTAAAGTTATATCATCAATTCATTTTTTATCAACACAATATAAATTTGTGTTTCAAATTCTAACTCATGACTTGAATCTATAAAAGAAAATAGTTCACGAATTATCTAACTCATAATACTACAGTAATTAAATTTCTAAACGAAATCATTACTGCTTTGCTACCTCCGAGTAGCCACATCGCATCATCTTGCCGCCATGTTGAATGTACGGGCCGTTGGTCTTCCCGGTCATGCAGTCCTCGAGTTGCCAAGGTTCCGCTTAATCGGGTCTCTTGTTGCCACTTTCCTTTTCCGCATTCTTCTTCGGACAGTTTCGAACCAAATGATCAGTCGATCCGCATCCAAAGCAACCTTGAATTTTCTTCGGACTGGGACAATTGGGCGACATGTGCCCCTCTTGCCCACAGTTATAACAAACTCCTTTCTTTTTCAGGCAAACTCCAGCATGGTTCTTCCCACAGTTTGCACACGACCCCCTTCCTTTCCTATTATCTTCAGTTTTGCTACCCGTTTGGGTATTCTCACTCCATTTCCTCTTATTCGGGTTACTACCTCCACTGCTTCCTCCGTCATTTATCTTCTCCTTCTTATCCTGATGAAATCGAGATGCAGATTCGCTCCCTCCTTCAGCAATTAACGCCTTTTCGATCAACGCCATGAACGTGTTAATCTGCATAATACCGCTTCCTTGTTGAATATTCCGGTTTCAAAATCCGTTCTCGAATCTTCTCTTTTCTTGCTTCATGTCCACCGATGAGGTGCAAATCTTGCCAACTCATTGAATTTGGCAACAGATTCGAGATCTGACATGTTCTCCTACTTAAGTTCTAAAAATTTGTCTTCCATCCTGGATTGCATACTCGGAGAGAAGTAGTTCTCAAAGAACAACTCCTTGAATATTGTCCACAACACCGCCTCTTACCAGCTCTCGCTTGGTTCATCTCCCACCAGTAATTAGCTTCTCCCTTCATCAGATAAGTTGCAAAAGTCGTCTTTTACTCTTCTGCCACACGTGGAATGATAAATGCTTTCTCCATCTCCTTCACCCAAGTTTGGGCTTCAATCGAATTTGTGGTCCCTTTAAATTCTGGCGGTCCCACTACTTTAAAGTCCTTGAAATTAGCCAATCTATCAGCTGGCTGATTCCTCACTCTTCCTCTTGCAGCTGGAGCTCTATTCTCCATAGCTTGGGCTAACATATCCGCAAAGTTTTGCATTGGGTCAGCTTGACCTCCTTCATTATTCACTGACTGTTCTTTTCGTTGGTTTCGATTCTGTCATCTAGGCGGCATGATCTGATTTAAATAAAAATCTTATATTAATTCTCACATAATCGCATATTTATTCAAATAAATTTATTATAAGACATTTAGTACTTCACATATTACTATCCCTTTTTAAATCATATTTGGATTAACAACACAACTTTACACAAAAAGTTGCAATTCTCCATTCACTAATAGTTATTACCAGTTCGTCAAACTTACCACACTTATGAGTTCAGGAACTTGCCATAATTATATGAGTGTACGAACTTATCCTAGTCAGACCTTTGGCGTCCATTCGCTGAGGGGTTCAGAACATTTCATATAATTATGAGTCCTTAACTTACTATAAGTATGAGTTTTAAGAACACACAAATTAATCTTAATCTTATATTCATATAGAAAATAAGGATTTCATTCATACAAACATATATATTTACATATGCTTACACATCATTCTCGATATTATAATACTTAATATCATAAACTTCTACCCAAAAGATACTATTACATATATCTAAGTTGTCTACAGACCACTCCCTTCACCAGTCTTCTTCTTGATGGGACACTTGTTGAATCCGTGACCCATCTGCCCACATGAAAAACACTTCCTCAAATTTGGCTTAGGACAATGCAGAGAAATATGTCCTTCCTACTTACAATTGAAGCACACATTCTTCCACATCATGCATTCTCCCGCGTAAGTCTTTCCACACTTGTTACAGACTTGCTTCTTCTTCGGGTTTGACTTTTCAGATGTAGGGCTGTCATTGTCCCTCTTTCTCTTTTTCTTGTCTTTCTGTTGCTTGATTGTCCCTTCAGACGATCCACCACCTTCCGCCTTCATCCTTTCTATCTGCGCCTTGAGCTCGTTCCGTTCTTCAGTCATTTCGCGTAACGCTTGCTCCGTCTTCCACAGTTCCTCTAGAAGAAACACTTTGCTCCGGAGTTCTTGGACTTCTGCAGATTCGTGATCTTGTTCTCCAACTTTAGTCTTATTCCCTTTCTCCATCTTAGCTGGCTCAGACTCTGCCTCCTCATCCCCACTTAGATACATCTCAGGGTAATCATCATGATCGCTCCCCAGATTGACCATGGGTTCATCTTCTCCCACCTTCTCAATCGATTAAACTTTTAGGTTGGCACCTCGGCTTCTAGCACTGGTGCAACAGCTGCTAGCATCTTTGCACTCGTTTCATCTTCTCCAGACATCCTACAATCAGTTTAAATAACTTGATTAGTACTTCACCAGTACAACATTCCCAGTCTATGTGTACACTTATCTCACTATTGATTCAATTTGGCAATCCTTCACTTAGAACTCTAAATGAGTTTTCTTTATCTCGCGTATGGTTATAATCCTAGGGTTTTCCCCCACCCCACTTAAAGTTTATAACCTACGACTCTTCTACTAACTGGTGACACCTTGGTCACTACAGCTCTGATACCAACCTGTGACACCCCCAAATCCGGGTTACCTGACCCCCGAGTTTGGTGTTCACGATCCACAATATAATAACATCTAACTACCCATTCATATAGAAATAGGAATACATAACTCATTAACATAAGTTGTTAATACATAAGTCCCAGGTTTTCTAACCTTTAAATTACATACATACCCCTTAGATAAATAAAAAGGGTTTACAACACAACATAATAATAATAATATTATTCATTAACTATTCCAACATCTTGCCTTTGCCTTTGTTCTTCTTCGATCCGCTGGCCTCTTCGATCCTAACTGAAATATTTTATTTATAGCAAGGGTGAGCAACAAGTTTGCCTCGCAAGTTAAGACATACAATAAATGTATACGAATCAATAAGAATAGACTATCTATTTTGATAGAATGAAACCAAAGTTCGGTGAACTTTGAAATAGCTGAACAAATTGTTAATCAATAACAAGTCTTCTAGTATTCTAGGCAACACAATAATCTAATAATGAAAGAGTAAAACGCTTTCAATGTTTCTACGATATTCTATTGAATAATCAAGAATCAATTCTACGCAACAACAAAGTGGAATGTTTTCCAAATTTATGCTGAGCGATCACACTAGATCTAGAACTTATTTTCTCGGGTATCTATCAAAGATTTGCTTTGATACATACGCAGGAGTATCATATAACCATAAAGATTAAATCATACCCCTCTGCAAGTACTTAGAGTCGGCCAACTCCTTGTACCCTATATTATGCATAATACTTAATAAAGTCTTGTGATAATCGAATATACGACCTAAAATGTTCCCTTTATATAAAAGGTTGTTCTTCTCAGTCTTTGAATCAAGATTTTGATTTAACAACGAAATACTGTGATTTCAAATTCTATTTATTTATCGATCTAGCCGAAATAATTGGCATCGATCTATCAATAACAATTGAATTCTCTTTTCGAATTTATCAAGTTTTAACAAATGTGCGTCTAGCCAGAATAATTAGCTAAGACATTTCTTAACATAATTTGACAATAAATGTGAATTATCTCAGATCATTAATTCTATCTTCTACGAATATGAATATCCAACAACAGTTATTCTACAATGGTATATTCTCCGAATCAGTAATTCAATTTGAATTATTAATCATGCACTAACTTCGAATAATCAACAATAAATTCCCTGGACATGGTATAATTAGCAATAATTAACCATTATAATAATTGAATGAATATAACTCAAGGTTGAGTTAGGAAACTTGCCTTCCGCGTTGATTACAGCTACACAATATAATTAACTGCGTTCGTAAGACCTATATTCAACAATGTCGGTCTCACAATTAGCACAATCATTTATAATGCGTAACACTGTATTTTACAGTCAAACTTCTCCTAGACACATTATCACATAGCCACATTAGTGTTTATAACCTATATAAACACTTAACAAGTCTAACTATTTCGGTCTGGTTGGACTTCAGTCCATTCTCGGTGTTCTGGTCACCCTATCCGACAATTAACACATTGATTTTCAATTAAATTTGGCCTCTAAGCTTCAATATTATTTTAGATAATTCAAATATCGTTTATAATATTTTTCGGAAGCTTTTAATAATTTATAAACAATTATAATAATTTATAATAATTTTTCAAACACTTAAATCATTTTAAATGATTTAATTATCAAATAATCTTATCATTATTAATATTTAATAATATAAAAATATTAATAACATACTTGTCACAATATTAATGTTATTATTAATAACTTAAAATATTTTTAAATCATCAATATTCTACTTAAATGATTTTTAAAATAATTTAAAATCATTTTAAATCATCACCATTAATATTTAAATATTAATGAAATTATTATCAAAATATTAAAAGTCATTAATTATAACTTAAAATACTTTTAAATCAATATTCTCATTTTTAAATGATTTTTAATTCAATAAAATCATTTTTAATTCATTTATTTAATATAATAATTAAATAAATCTAATATCATTAACAAAGCGTCGTTGTTGGTGTTCTTGAGCTCAAGAACACTGACAGCTTCGTGTTCATAGTTGCTCGTTTGACCAGCCATGATTCTTATCTCAAGCATGATCTGGGCTAATATGAACATTGATGTTGTAGCACGAATGTAGTACTACAACTATCAATCACTAAATTTATCATAAGACATTGCTACAAGGAGATTAGAGCTTCCAAAGTTGTTGTCAGACGGTTTCTGGGTTTTCCAGAAACCCAGGCAGTACGACTTGGTACTTTCCAGCCCAAAATAATCAAGGTTCTTGTACCTGGTTTTGTGTTTTTAGGATTCATACATGTATTATACATGTCAACGAACAACTAGATAACAATATATAAGTCCAACAACAACAGATGCATACTTTATGGCTCAGTCAAAGCTTGTCAGAAAGTTCGTTCATACCGTTTCTGGGTTTTCCAGAAACTTAAAACGTGAACGTCAGGCCTAGTTTGACCACTTACTACACTTAACATATTGTCTGTTTGTAAGATCTAAAACCATGGATCTAGAGTCCAACTAACAAGCTCCAAGATGGTTACAACAACAATATCATAACACAAAAATACTGACAGATCAAGCGGCTTAGATATCTTGTCAGACTCTGTTTCAAAGGTTCTGGGCTGGCCAGATTTTAGCCCAGTCAACGT
Organism: Panax quinquefolius; assembly: GCA_020205615.1. Taxonomy (NCBI): domain Eukaryota; kingdom Viridiplantae; phylum Streptophyta; class Magnoliopsida; order Apiales; family Araliaceae; genus Panax; species Panax quinquefolius. The sequence goes on from CM035165.1 coordinate 78,789,610, forward strand.
CGGTCAACGGTTTTTGACCGATTATAACTCGTGATCTTGACATCTGATGCTTGTACTACCACTTGCAGAATAAAGACCTCATACCAAATAATAGATCCAAAACCTAAAACAACAGAAAACACAAACGTACCAAGATCTACGGCCACTGACATTTCTTGTCAGACCATAGTTTATACTCAAGAACAGATTTTGAAAAACTCTATTTTAAGGCACTTTGATGCTATGGATTCATGATAGATCATGATAGATCTTCATAAAACATCCAATAACAAGATTCTAAACACTTAAAACAAAAAAATTTCTTAACAACTTGGATCAAAATAAAAATTAGGTTTATACCTTTTTGTTCTAAATCTTGATCTTGATCTTCCTAATCTGATATTGGTTGATCAAGGAATGATTCTAGGACTGATATACTAGCTATTTTCGGAGCTTTAGGAGAGAGAGAGTTGGTGAGAGCAAATGAGCAAAATGGAAAATTTTATGACTTTTCTCTCTCTTGAATCTATATATATTGCTTTGATTGTTGCTAGATCTGATCAAATTCGGCTGGCATTGGCTGATTTCTATGTCACAAAGTCAATTTAGTGGTTGAACAACTAAAGTTGCTAGCATTTTTACAAGTTACCAATTAAAGAAAATGAAAAAGGGTATTTTAGTAATTTGCAAAATGAATTTAATGGCAATCTTGATAACTGCACAAACCCTAAGGGTTTAGGGTTCGGGTTAGGGTTTAGGGTCGGAACCCTTTAGGGTTTAGGGTTTAAACCCTCTAGGTTTGCAATTTAATTTCCAAGATTTTCGAATTTCGGTTTTCAAAATAGAAAATTAATATTCTAAAATTATAATTAGGATCCAATAATTATATTAATATTTTCTAATCATAAAATTCAATCTTGCTAATTAGGATTAATAATTCCTAATTAAAATTGCTTAATTTAGCAATTAGGGTCAAAATGGTCATTAGGGTTTATAACCCACGAATTAGGGTTTTAATTAGAAAAATAAATTTTTTAAATTACAATTAGGGTTTGTAAAATAGAAACTAAAATAACTAAAATATAATTAGGATTTTCTAATCATATTAAAGTTTAATACACACATTAGGCTTCCCGATTAGGATTAGGATTTCCTAATTAGGGTTTAGGATTCCCGGATTTAATATTAGGGTTTTTCGGCTTTCGATTAGGGTTTCTAACGGTACATTAGGGTTTCTAATCTGTTATGAAGATTTATAAATTTTAAACCTTATCCGATCAATCATTGATCAAAATTTCTATACCGTACAAACACATTCTCATCAATATAATTATTTTAATTATAATTTCTATCGAATCCCTATCCAGAAATTAGGGTTAGGGTTTCTAAAGCTATTAAGCACAACTCTACTATAATTTTATTAGTCAATACACAAATTGACTCATTCTCGAGACTCGTATCACAGATACTTGTCACAAAATTGATAATTAATATTAATATTAATTAAAAAAAAATTTATTCACAAATTTTTGATTATTCAAAATTCTGGGTTATCACACAAACACTATGCAGGAACTATGCAAGTACTATGCATAATAAAATATAATATATTCTAATTATTGTCTAATAAAACAGATAACTTTATAAAAGTATTCTGTTTTATATAAAAAATTTTACTATTCAAAACACTATGCAACACTATGCATAATAGAATATAATATATTATATTTATAGAATAACTTTATAAAAGTATTACATTTTTATATATAAAAGATTTTCTCAGATTATTACATTAATAATACCAACAAAACCGAGTGACTTATCACGTAAGCATCAATAATCAATCTTTGTGTACTACTATAACGATACCAGACATTCTTGTACTTTTTTAACACCGGGTTTTGATAGTTAACTCAGTAAAACTTCCGCCATTATTTTCATAAAGTATTTTTGTCATTTCTCAATCCGATGATAATTCCGTTGTAGGGTTCACCAATGATTGTCTTGGTTATGCGAATATTCCCCGCTAAAACAAATATTCCCCACCAATCGAATATTATATAACAAGTTGCGTGCTTTGCAAAATTTATAAATATTACCCACAACTATAACATTATATCAATTTCACTCCATAATATTCAAAAATAATATTTATAGAAAATTCATCTTTATTCAAAAAGTTGGGGTCTTACAACCTCCCCTTATTAAATTTCACCCTCGAAATTAGGGTACGTACCTGGTATATCAAAGAGGTAAGGATACCTTGATTTCATTTCAGATTCTAACTCCCAAGTCATTTCCTCAACATCGTGGTTTCTCCACAAAACTTTGACTTGAGGTATAACCTCGAGCGTAGAATATGTTCCTTCTTATCCAAGATTTGAACAGGAACCTCTTCATACGTCAAATCTTCCGTATTTCGTCCGGTTCTAACTCAATAATGTGGCTCGGGTCTTCCACATATTTACGTAACATGGATATGTGAAAAACGTTATGAACACGAGACATACTTGGCAGTAAAGCGAGTCTATAGGCCAAAGTTCCTACTCGACTGAGGATTAAAAATGGGCCGATGAATCGAGGATTGAGCTTTCCTCTCTTTCCAAATCTTGTAACTCCTTTTCACGGAGCAACACATAACAACACATGATCTCCTATATCGAATTCCACATCCTTTCGATGAAGATCAGCATAACTCTTTTATCGATCTTGTGAGATTTTTATACGTTGTCGGATCGTTTGAATCTTTTCCGTAGTCATACGTATCAACTCCGGTCCCAACAACGTTGCTTCACCCACCTCATCCCAAAGATACCGGAGAACGACACTTTCTTCCATACAATGCCTCGAATGGAGCCATGCCAATGCTTGCTTGATAACTGTTGTTGTAGGAAAACTCCACCAACGGTAAGAACTTGTTCCAACTTCCCTTGAAGTCAAGGACACAGAGTCTTAATAGATCTTCAAGAGTTTGAATCGTCCTCTCCGACTGCCCGTCTGTCTGAGGATGATATGCCGAGCTAAATCGTAACTCCGTGCCCATAGCTTTTTGCAAACTAACCCAAAATCTTTAAGTAAATCTTGGGTCTCGATCAGAAACTATGGATACTGGCATACCATACAATCTTACAACCTCGTTTATGTACATACGAGCAAGACGTTCAAGTGTATAAGTTTCTCGTATAGGTAAGAAATGAGCAGACTTGGTCAATCTATCAACAATGACCCAAATCGCATCTATGCCTTGAGAAACTTTAGGAAGACCCGTAACGAAATCCATGGTAATGTGCTCCCACTTCCATTCTGGAATTTCAAGTGGTTGTAATGGACCTTTTGGTACTTGATGCTCGCTTGACTTCGTTGACACGTTAGACACCTTGAGATAAACAACGCTATCTCTCTCTTCATATTGCCCCCACCAAACCGTATGTCAAGATCATGATACATTTGGTACTCCCATGATGGATTGCAAATGGTGTGTTGTGCGCCTCCATCATGATTTTATACTTTAAATCGTAATTCGTTAGGAACACAAAGTCTGGAGTCGAGTTGACTCGAAGTATTCCTTCTTCATCGATTCTTGCTTCTGGTATAGCACCTTCTTGCACTTTCTTCCTCATACGCATCAGCTTCAGGTCTGTAGCTTGAGCAGCTTTAACTTTATCAATTAAAGTCGGTTCTACTCGTATGTTCGCCATCATCACATGGGTCCCTGGAGTCTTTAACTCTATTTTCATCCTTTGCAAGTCACACAAAATGGGCCTTTGCGTTGTCAATATTGCATTCGTACCTGCATATGATCTTCTACTCAATGTGTCAGCTACCACATTCGCTTTTCCAGGATGGTATGATCATAATCTTTCAACAGTTCAAGCCAACGTCGTTGTCACATGTTGAGTTCCTTTTGAGTGAAGAAATATTTGAGGCTTTTATGATCCGTAAAGATCTCCACTTTTCCCCATACAAGTAATGCCTCCAAATCTTTAGTGCGAAGATAACAAATGCCAAACTCTAGATCATGAGTAGGATAATTCCTCTCATATTCTTTGAGTTGTCGTGAGGCATAAACTATGACTTTCCCATGTTGCATGAGAACACATCCTAACCCTTTGCTCAAAGCATCACTCAGATGACAAATCCCTCCGATCCGGATGGTATTATCCGTAGCAGTCTTGAAATGAGTCTCCTCTTAAGTTCTTGAAAACTCTTCTCATTTCCTCGCTCCAACCAAACTTTGTATCTTTCCGAGTCAGCTGAGTTAGTGGAGTAGCGATTCGAGAAAACCCTTCTACGAATCTCTGATAATAACCAGCTAATCCGAGAAAGCAATGTACTTTGGTCACTGATTTAGGTTGCTCCCAGCTTTGAATAGCTTCAATCTTTGCTGGGTCCCATGAAGTTGATGCTCCAAACATCAAACAATTCAACTTCTAAGATCATGTTTAGTGGCATCTCTTGTCGCTTTGATATATTACCCACTCTTTGGCATCTGTCACATTTCAATGAAAACACACGGGCATCCTTAAAGAGTGTTGGCGAGAAGAATCCACATTGAAGCACCTTAGTCATTGCGATTCTTTCTCCCATAAAATGTCCACCATAGTCAGATGCATGACATTGGTAGAGAATATTTTCCATTTCAACTTCCTAACACACCTTCTTATTACTTGATCTCCACACTGTTTAAATAAAAACGGCTCATCCCATAAATCTTGTTTCACATCATGGAGAAATTTCTTCTTCTCATTGACTTGTTAAATCTGGTAGAAACACCTTACTCACAATGAAATTTACATAATCGCATACCATGGAGTATCCATCCTTCTGCAAATAGTTGTTCATCCGGAAAATTCATTGATCAACATTGTGTCAACTTTTTTAGTTTCAGTATTCTCTAATCGTGATAAATGATCGACAACCTAATTATGCATTCCTTTTCATCCGGATCTCCAAGTCAAACTCTTGTAGCAATAATACCCATCTAATTAATCTCGACCGCATCCTTCTTTGCTATTAAGTACTTAATTGCCGAATGATCTGTAAACACGATCACTTTTGTCCCAATCAAATATGATCGAAATTTATCAAATGCATAAACAACTGCTAATAGCTCCTTCTCGGTAGTGGTATAATTCAATTGGGCATCCATTAATGTCTTACTAGCATAGTATATAGCATGAAAAATTTTATCCTTTCGTTGGCGAAGCTGCGCTTGATCGCAAAGTCGCTAGCATCACACATTAATTCGAATCAGGATACTCCAATCTGGCGCTATGATTACATGTGTGGTAACAAGTTTCTTCTTCAACACATCAAAAGCTTCCAGGCATGCTTGATCAAAGTTGAATGGGACATCCTTCTCCAAAAGATTGCAAAGTGGTTTCGTGATTTTGGAGAAGTCTTTTATAAATCGTCTATAGAAACCAGCGTGTCCCAAAAAACTTCGAATACCCTTTACTAAAATAGGTGGTGGCAGGCTCTCGATGGTTTCGATCTTAGCTATATCAACTTCAATTCCTTTTGATGACACTCAATGACCCAAGATTATCCCCTCTTGCACCATAAAATGACATTTCTCCCAGTTTAAAACCAAATTCGTTTCCATACACCGTTTGAGCACGAGAGTGAGATTTTCCAAACAATAATCAAATGAATCCCCAAAAACTAAAAAATCATCCATAAATACCTCGAGATTTTGTTCGACCATATCGGAGAAAATAGCCATCATACACCGTTGAAATGTCACCGGCGCATTACATAATCCAAAAGACATTCTGTGAAAAACAAAGGTACCATATGGGCATGTGAATGTCGTCTTCTCCTGATCCTCGGGTGCAATGGCAATCTGGTTATAACCTGAGTATCCATCCAAAAGACAATAATACTTATGCCACAGAAGCTCATCCCAACATCCGATCTATGAATGGTAGAGGAAAATGGTCCTTCGAGTGGCATTGTTCAACTTTCTATAATCCATACACACCCGCCAACCCGTAATCGTTCGAAGTGGGATCAATTCATTATGCTCATTTGTAACTCATCATTCCCCTTTCTTTGGCACACAATGAACTGGACTTACCCATGAGCTATCTGAGATAGGGTAGATAATTGCCGCATCCAACCATTTAATGATTTCCTTTTTTATAACTTCCTTCATGATGGGATTGTGTCTTCGTTGTTGTTCAATAATCATTTTCGCTTCATCTTCCAATAGAATCTTATGCATGCAAATTGATGGGCTTATTCCCTTGATATCCGCAAGAGTCCACCCAAGAGCAGTCTTGAATTGCCGAAGTACCCTTAGTAGCTTTTCTTCTTGAACCTTATCAAGTGATGCACAAATAATAACTGGAAAGGTAGAAGAAGAAATAAGGTAGGCATACCGTAGATGGTTAGGCAATGGCTTAAGTTCCAAGGTGGGCGGTTCTTCTAAAGATGATTTCACCTTTTCATCCGGCTTTCCCCAAAAATCCAGAGGTTCAAATTTTTGCAAACATCGTGTGAACTTCGGTGCTGAATCTAACATTTGAACCCATTCTAGCACAGTTGAATCATCAAATAAATTTTCACTAACCAACGCAGTTTAAGAGGGTCTTCATTAACAAATTCACTAAATACCTCTCTAGTTGCTTTTTCAATCAGATCAACTCTAAAGCACTTTTCCTCTCCCTTCGGGAATTTCATAGCCTTGAAAACATTAAAAGTTACTTCTTCATCTTGGACTCTCATCGTTAACTCTCCCTTTTGTACATCAATTAATGTCCTTCCAGTGGCTAAAAATGGTCTTCCAAGGATAATGGGTATGTCTTTATCCTCTTTGTAGTCAACACAATGAAGTCAACGGAAATATGAATTTGTCCACCTTCACTAATATGTCTTCCACAATGCCCCTAGGGTATGTCACCGATCTATCTCATGAAATAGAAGAGATATTTGTTAACTTTGGTGCTGGTAATCCCAACTGAGTGTAGATCAAAAGCGGCATCAAGTTAATACTCGCACTCAAATCACACAAACATCTGTTAAAGAACTGGGGCCCAATCATGCACGGTATAGTGAAGCTACCCGGATCCTTCAACTTCGGTGGTAATTTTCTTTGCAGAATTGCGCTACATTCTTCTGTCAATGCTACAGTTTTAAACTCCCCTAGCTTCCTCTTTCTTGCTAAAATATCTTTCATGAATTTTGCATAGCTAGGCATTTGTTCTAAAGCATCTGCGAATGGAATGTTGATTTGCAGCTTTTTGAACACTTCTAAAAATTTTAAAAATTGTCTATCTAATTTCTGCTTTTGAAATCTTTGAGGAAACGACACAGGTGGTATGACTGTTTTTTGCTTATTTTCTTGTTGTTTTTTCACAACATTTTCCCCAGATTTACTTTCTGAATTTCCACTCTCTTTTTCACCATCCTCGGCAGAAATTATTTTCTTTTGTCCATCTAAATTTGTAGTCAACTCCTTCCCACTTCTGAGTGTAACTGCCTTACAATGTTCATTTCCATCATTCCTTGGATTTTTCTCCGTATCACTAGGTAAAGAACCTGGAGTTCTAGTATTCAAAGCACTAGCTATCTGCCCAATTTGGTTCTCAAGATTCTTTATTGCAGCTGATTGGTTTTTCGTTGTGGCTTCAAACTGAGTTGCCAATCTTGCCAACAATTCTTCCATTTGTGATAGCTTATCGTTGATGAGGTTGTGGGTGTTGTTGAGATTGTTGATGTGGTGAAATCCGTGGATATGATTGCCTTGGAGCTTGGGCTTGAGCATGTGACCGATTATTACTCCAAGAAAAATTTGAGTTGTTTCTCACTCGGATTATAATCGTTTGGATAATCGCCTGCTTTTTGTTATAATCCGGAAACAAACCGGACCGACTCGTGATTTATTGCACATTGATCACTTGAGTGGCTACACGCATATATTTCACAAATAGTTTCCATTTTCGAATCGGTTGTACCCAGTGCATCTATCTTCTTTGTAAGAGCGTAAATCAGTCATCACTTGAAATGATAATCTTGTCGCTATCGCATCCACTTCATAAACCCCTATTGTCCTTGGTCGAGTCGTTCTTCTGTTGGCCACTCGATAATTATTAGTCGCCATGGTTTCAAGCAACCGATACCCTCATCATAATTCTTGGCCATAATAGCTCCTCCCATTGCGCAAAGATCTATACTCGATCTCACCGTCTTTGAATAAACCGTTATAAAAAGTTTTCACCTGAAGCCATTTAGGAATCCCATGGTGTGGACATTTTCGCAATGAGTCTTTAAATCTCTCCCATGCTTTATATAGTGATTCTGAATCGTGCTTTGAATGAAAGAGAAGATATCGCTCGCAACTTTGCTATTTTTGCAAAGGAAAAACTTTTTGCAAGAAATTTCGGGCTAGGTTGTTCCATGTAATGTAATCGAGCTGGTGGTAGTGAATGGAGCCAACTCTTAGCCTTATCTCCGAGAGTAAATGGAAACAAAGATTAGCCTTTATATGCATCCTCCTCGACACATTATTGTACTTGAAAGTATCGTAGATTTCTATAAAGTCGACTATGTGATCGTTTCGGATCATCATTTGGTAACCCTCAAACCGACATGAATTTTGAATCATCTGTATTGTCCCCGATTTTATCTCAAAACTTGTAGCGATAATGGCGGGGCCTCGTAATACTCGATCAATTTTAGTAACCCATGGCGTAGCATAATCCATGATGCTTTTTGCTCTTCTTCAGCCATAGTATCTTTCTTATCAAGTGCCTCTTTGGTTTCTTTAACCCACTTACGCAACCGCTGAAACCTTTTGTCGATGTCGTCCTCGTAAGGCAATAAATCTAGCTTCTTCGATCGCGTTTGCATACACTAGTTAAGAACACCTGAATAGAACAGAAAAGAAAAAGTTTAAATTAAGATTAACGCTATAAAAATCAATAATGACAAAATATTAAACTAATGTCCCCAAGTAATGGCAAAAAAAACTTGTTGCCTAATTTTTAATAGCACTTTACCACGCAAGTATAATGCGTTCAATTGTAATATTCAAAGAAGTAAGGATATCGTTCCCACGAGAAAATAGACTAATATTTATCAATTACTAATTCTAATGCAATTAATCCTATTTTAAACTACGAAATTTTGTTTGTGATTTGAAATTTAAACTTAACAAAACTAATGATTAAAATCAAAATTTCACAAGAATAATCGCAGATTTAATAAAAGTTAAGATTGCAACTTCCTTGGTATTTCATTTAAATCAATTCACTTCTCATTTAAAGCAATTAATTAATATGAATCATTATCCAAAATGATTTATAAAATTCACACACTTTTTCCAAAACACGTGAACAAATCCTCCTCCCACTCCGATCCTTAAGACACAAAATTACAAGGAACACCCTACTCAATTAATTCACTATATTCCTATGTGAATCAAGTTAATTAGGGTTTACGATAAATTCTTTCAAAGGATATAAAAGACACATAGGTATATTCCTATCCTACATGCTAATCATATTAACCCTATTCAGATTATATGAACAGATGTTATCATATCCAGATCTCAATCTATACTCCATCTTCCAATTTTATATAGATTATCACAATAATTGTTGGCCAAACAATTAATCAATAAGCAAAAGATATAATAAACAATTCAATAAAAACCAACTTTCATTCAATGGGAAGGTTCAATTTAAACTACATACCAAGTTCCGTTGTAATCTTAATGAAAATGTAGTTCGTGCTAATAATAAAGAAAAACATCATCCAGATTAATAATCCAAACATCCCAGATAATTACAAATGATAAAACTAGAGAAGAGAAGAAGAAACTCTAAATTTGCTCCAATACTCTCTCTTTGATCTTCAGCCCTTGCAATTTTCCTTCGTGTTTTTCTTCGTTGTGCTCTCTGCAAATCTCTTGAAAAATTCAGTGATACGTCTTTTCTAAAGTCTCCTCCTATTTATCTTAGTCTCCCACCTCATTCAGATTCCTTTTTGGATTCAAAAACCCACTTAGCAATGAGAAAATCCTCCTTTTTGCAGCATATGAAGCGCCTAGGCGCTCAACATGGCTTATTTCAAGCGCTTTAGCGCTTGACCGAGACCAATAATTACAAAAATGCCACTCAGCTCTAATTTTAATGATTTTTTGACCTTTTTCTTCTCTGAAATGACCAATTTGTCCCTCCAGCTCCAACCTACAAGAAATAAACACAAAACACATAAAAAGATACTAAAAAATAATTAAAGATAGCAATAATTAAGTTTAATAATATCGGATTCATAGGTATAAAACCTACTCATCAGTCATACTAGCGAAGGAATTCCCCGTCTCTCCCCTCCTAGATCTAGTCTCACATCTTAGCCAGTGATCATATCCCTAAGCTTTGATACCAACTGTGACGCCCCCAAAATAGGTATACATTACCTATTCTGAGTCGCCAAATACATGGTACAAAACATAAATACAATCTTAATTATACAACAAGAGAGCTGTGAGTTTAAATACAAATACTGTCTTCTAGACAATATCCACTCTCAGAATGAGTCCTTATTACATTTATTGTCACACTATTTAACAGAATAGTGAGGACTACTAATGCACCATCTAGGACTATCACTCCGTTCCCCGACTCAACCCAGCTATATTCTCATTTCCTGAAGAGAAGAGTGAAAGAAAGGGTGAGCTCAACTAGCGGAAACAAGCAATCCATTAGAAGAGTCAAGTAGAGAATAAAATCTACTATCTTCTATGATTTAAAAGGTTTTTCATGACTTTTATCGCTGAGACTCAACTTAATAAATAATCCACATAATCGAATCACCCCTGCACTACGGCCAAGGATATTCTTTAGTATCACGACCACAATTATCCATGCACTACGGGCCAAGAATATTTGTGTATTCATTAATGGTCATGATCATGCTAACAACCGTCCCATCAATGCACTACACAGGCCAATGAGGACTTTTACCACATCATTTGTAACATTACGGTCATGATTACACCGAATAATCCTTGGTCATAATCATACCAAGTCCATCCATGCACTACAGGCCACAGATGACTTTCAACAAAATATAAACATGAGGATGATGACAATGATATAAGAATTCAATAAAATAAGTTCAAGAATTAATTTATCCAGGAACTAATAACGTCCAGATTGTCAACATGATACTGCTTTGTAGAGTAAAATTCAAGAATGCTCAGAAGAATATTTCCATGAAAAGATACTGGATGAAGCGCAAATATTAAGGATATTCCACTAATTTCATGGAGTATAGAAGTCAAAACTTTAACCAACTAAGTATAATAACGAATGGAATAACAAAAGAAATCACCATACATGCGGTGCTTACGCATGAGAGAGTTATTCAACAGATTAATAAATAACTGAACCAAAGTTAGGCAAAATTTGCAATCGATGGGATGTTCCAACAGAATAATAAAGACGGAATCGGGTTCGGACGTAAATACGCACGACGAGGATATTCCAACGAATAATAATAAAGATGGAACCCGATTCGGCGTAAAGCGCAAACAAACATGATATTCCAATAGAATAATAATAAAGATTTTAACCAGGTCCCACGTAAGCGCGTATTTATTGTGATATTCTAATGAATAATAATAAAGATGGAATATTAGAAGAATGTCACCAAGTATAGGGTAGCAGCGTATCTGAGTTATTCCAATGAATAATAAAGAATGGAATAATAGAAGTTCTCTTCATGAATACAAAAGAAATAATACTCCCTACCTTAAGAAGAAAGATCTTGGATATATGAGTAGTAAAGTAGTAGAATACTTTTCTTCTTTCTCTCTATAGTTTATCTCTGTAGAGTTTCAAAGAATTAAGTAAGAAATAATGAAGGAATGAGCTTCTATTTATAAAAAATGGATCAAGATAATAACTAACTCATGAGCGGTCCAGATTGATTTACTTTAATCGACGTCCATATTTAAAGCAAAATCTTTTAAATAAAATATAATATATTCTATTTATAATCTAATAAAATGAATAACTTTATAAAAGATTTTACTATGTAAACACTATCACGAGCACTATGCAAACACTATGCATAATAAAATATAATATATTATAATTATTGTCTAATAAAATGATAACTTTATAAAAGTATTACATTTTATATAAAAAGATTTTACTATGCAAAACACTATGCAACACTATATGCATAATAGAATATAATATATTCTATTTATAGAATAACTTTATGAAAGTATTACATTTTATATAAAAAAAGATTTTACGTATTATTACATTAATAATACAAACAAAAGCGAGTGACTTATCATGTAAGCATCAATAATCAATACTGTAGTATTACTACTATGCAACCACGCGATTCTCGTATTTTTTTACACCGGGTGTTTCAACAGTTAACGGTAAAACTTCCGCCATTATTTTCATAAAAAGTATTGTTGTGCGTTTCTCAATCCGGCAATAATTACATTATGGATCCACCAATGATTGTCTTGGTTATGCGAATATTCCCCGCTAAAACGAAATATTCCCACCCAATCGAATATTATATAACAACTTGCGTACTTTACAAAATTTATAAATATTACCCACAACTATAACATTATATCAATTTCACTCCATAATATTCAAAAATAATATTTATAGAAAATTCATCTTTATTCAAAAAGTTGGGGTCTTACAATAATCCTCCTGTAAACAACACTGATCAATTGATGAACGACGGTACGTTTAAGAGCTTTTTAGAATTCATGCAACATCGGGCGAAGGCGGCTCCTGCTCATAATGCAGGAGGAAACAATGGCAACCCACGGTTGGTCATCGCTAAGCAATTCAAGGAGCTGGGACCACCGGAGTTTTTGGAAAAGCCAGAATCACTTAAGGCGGAGACGTGGTTAAAGCAGATCACCAAGATATTTGATGTCTTGGGATGCTCCGAGGAGCAAAAGGTTCCCTTTGCCACCTTTATGTTGCGTAAAGATGCAGATCACTGGTGGGAATCTGTAAAACGTACCCATCCTGACGCACTCAAGATGTCTTGGGAGAAGTTCCAAGAGCTATTCAATGACAAGTACTTTCCCGAAAGCATTCGTCACATGAAGGAGGTGGAATTTATCAAGTTGGAGCAAAACAACATGACTGTGTCGCAGTACGAAGCCAAGTTTGCCGAGTTGTCCCAATTTGCGTCCCACTTAGTTGATAATGAAGAGAGAATGACGCGGATGTTTTTAAAAGGTTTGAAGCCGGAGATACGTCAATATCTTATTTCTCATAAACTGTGTTTGTATTCAGATGTTGTAAATAGGACTTAGTTAGTGGAGCGCGATAACGAGTCAACGCAACTAAAAGAGAGCAACCGACAAAATGATAATACTGGTGATAACAGTCATCAAAGCGGTGACAATAAGCATGGAGGGAATCAACATGCCACAAATGGTAACTACTTCAGTGGTAATCATGGTCAAAATAATAAGAATGGACATTTCAAGAAGAGGAGATTCAACAATGATGGAAAGACGTCAGCACCAACACCCATTGTTAAGGAAGGAGAACGACCACCTATCATATGCTTCAAATGCGGAGGGGAGGGACACATCAGTCCAAACTGCGTGATGCCGTCCAAAGCATGCTATAATTGTGGAAGAGAAGGTCACTTAGCCCGATTTTGTCGTTCACCAAAGACAAGTTCAGCTAGGATGGAGGCACCAAAGGATGTCCCAGACATGCCAAAGCCGGTAGCTTAATAGAGAGCGTTTTTTTTCGTGACGAGGAACCTGAATAAAATATCACGGGTATGTTAGTCATAAACTCTTACAAAGTCTATACCGTATTAGATACCGGTTCTACTCACTCTTTTATTGCACCTAGTTGTGTTCAATGTTTGAAGTTAACTCCGGAGAAGTTAGACTTTGATATATTAGTTTAAACTTAGTTGGGAGAAACCTTCGTTACCTCCACTATTTATAAATCTTGTTCAAATCAACACTTTCACGTTACCTGTCGATCTTATCTCTTTGAAAATACTTGCCTTTGATGTGATTTTTGGAAATAATTGGTTAACTACTCATCATATTTTTCGTAAGGTTGTTAGCTTTTATACTCCTAACCAACCTGTTATGCGAATTCAATGTAACCAAACCACTAAAGACAATCATTGTCATATCAAGCCATAAATAAAGAGCCCCGATCCTTTCGTTGTTGACTTTCTTGTGTGGAATGCACCGAAGCCAGACTTTCTGTAGGCAACATCGTGAATGACGATGACAAGTTGATAGGTATCAATTTGACGTGTTATCCAAGTCTTGGATGAGAGTCACAGGTTTGAATGGTATTTCTATTGTTAATAAATTTCCTGACGTATTCTTGAAGACTTTTTAGCTTACCCTAGAGCGTGAAATCAAATTTTGTATTGACCCCAGTACAAAACCCATTTCTAAAAACCCTTAAACATTTATTCAACTAAAGTGAACGTAACATGCGCCAAAGATGTTGGCTCGAGCTGTTAAAGATTATGATCATACCATACCATCGTGGAAAAGCGAATGTGGTAGCTGACGCGTTGAGTAGAAGATTGTATGCGGTTACAAGTGCGAATATACGAACCCACGTGAATATAATGAATATACAATTAGAATCGACTTTAATCGAGAAAGTTAAAGCTGGTCAAGCTACATACTCAGAGTTGATGAATGTGAAGAAGAAGGTTCAAGAGGGCGTTATTCTAGAAGCAAGAATCGACGAAGAGAAGAAATCTCAACCCTCGATTTAATTGACCCATTTTAAATCCTCGATGAAGTAGGAACTGTGGCTTATAAACTCGTTTTACCGCCAAGTATGTCGCGTGTTCATAACGTTTTTAACGCATCGATGTTACGTAAATATGTGGACGACCCGAACCACATTATTAATTTAGAATCGGACGAGATAGCAGAAGATTTAACGTATGAGGAGATACGTGTTTACATCTTGGATAAGAAGGATCATATTCGACGCTCAAAGGTTATACCTCAAGAGTTAGAATTTGAAGTGAAGTCAAGGTATCCTCACCTGTTCGGCATACCAGGTACGTACGTAAATTTTGAGGGCGAAATTTCATAAGGAGGGGAGATTGTGAGACCCCAAATTTTATGAATAAAGATTTAAATTTCTCGAAATATTTTTTTTAATATTATGGTGTGGATTTGATATAATGTTATAGTTGTGGATAGTATTTATAAAATTTGCAAAGTATGTAAGTTGTTGTATAATATTCGATTAGTCGGGGAATATTCTTTTTGTCGGGGAATATTCGTACGACGGTACAATCATTGGTGGACCCCACAACAGAATTATTGTCGGATTGAGAAAACGACAAAAATACTTTATAAAAATAATGGTGGAAGTTTTACCGTTAACTGTTGAAACACCCGGTGTTAAAAGTATAGTAATACGCGTGGTTGCATAGTAGTACACGGTATTGATTATTGATGCTTATGTGAGAAGTCACTCAGTATTATTCAATCGGGTATTCGGGACACTTTTCCTGTCGGAGTACTATTCACGAGTTACTATTCATGAGTTACTATTCATAAGTTACTATTCACGAGTTACTATTCACGAGTTACTATTCATGAGTTACTATTCACGAGTTACTATTCACGAGTTACTATCCATGAGTTACTATTTATGAGTTACTATTCATGAGTTACTATTCATGAATTACTATTCACGAGTTACTATTCACGGGGTACTATTGATCACCCGTAAAATATATTTCTTTTTGATTCAAATCATTTTTGGGTACAATATTATTCCATGAGGAGATGTGCTAATTTTTCAGACCGTTGGTTGAAGTTATAATAGTAAATCAATATGGACCGCTGGTGGAAAGTTATAATAGTGAATCAATATGGATCGCTGGTTTAAAGTTTTAATAGTAAATCAGTATGGACCATTGCTTTAAGTTTTAATAGTAAACCAATATGGACCGTCTGTTTAAAAGTAAATCAATCTGGTCCGTTCATGAATTAGTTACTATTCAGTCCATTTTCCTATAAATTGCTCATTCCTTCATTATTTCCTACAAATTCACTGTAACTCTAGAGAGAGAAATTATAGAGAAACTATAGAAAAGTATTATGCTACTTCCCTACTCTTATATTCAGTTTCTTTTACGGTAAGGGGTATTATTTCTTTTGTATTCATGAAGAGAACTTCAGTTATTCCATTATTTATTATTATTTTGGAATAACTTTGTCTACGAGCTACCCTATACTTGGTGAAATTCTTACATTATTTCATTCTTTATTATTCATTTAATATCCTGTTTGTGCGTTCTGGCGGACCTGTTCCATTATTTATTATTCATGAATATCCTGTGCATGCGTTTTTACGGGACTGGTTCCATTCTTTATTATTCATTGGAATATCCCATGCATGCGTTTCTGCCGGGACCAGTTCCATTATTTATTATTCTTTGGAATAACTCACTGTCGCGCGGTCTATCGTATGCATGGTGATTTATTTTGTTGTTCCATTGTTTATTATACTCAGTTGGTTAAAACTTTGACTTCTATACTCCATGAAATTAGTGGAATAGCCTTGATATTTGCTCTTCATCCAGTATCTTTTCATGGAAATATTCTTCTGAGCATTCTTGAATTTTACTCTACAAAGCGTGATCATGTTGACAATTTGGACGTTATCAGTTCCTAGATAAATTAATTTTTGAACTTGTTTTTTTGAATTTTTATATCATTGTCATCATCCTCATGTTTATATTTTGTTGAAAGTCATCTGTGGCCTGTAGTGCATAGATGGACTTGGTATGATTATGACCAGGGATTATTCGGTGTAATCATGACCATAATGCTACAAATGATGTGGTAAAAATCCTCATTGGCCCGTAGTGCATTGATGGACAGTTGTTGGCATGATCATGACCATTAATGAATACACGAATGTCCTTAGCCCGTAGTGCATGGATAATTTGTGGTCGTGATACTAAAGAATATCCTTGGCCATAGTGCAGGGGTGATTCGATGATGTGGATTATTTATTAAGCTGAGTCCCAGCGATAAAAGTGATGAAAAACCTTTTAAATCATAGAAGATAGTAGATTTTATTTCTTACTTGACTCTTCTAATGGATTGCTTGTTCCGCTGCAGTTAAACTTGATAGTTATTATATTTTATCAGTTTAACACTGTTGAAGGCTAACGATAAATTATTCTGCATTATTTTAGTCATAATATTTCTTCTTGGGCTAGGCTGAGCTCACCCTTTCTTTCACTTTGTTCTCTTGAGAAATGAGAACGTAAATTTGGGACTAGTCGGGAACAGTGATGGTCCTAGATGGTGCATTAGTATTACTCACTATTCTGTGAAATAGTGTGATAATAATTGTAGTGAGGACTCCTTTTGAGTTTGTATACTCTCTAGTAAACAATATTTGTATTCAAACTCACAGTTTATGTTTTGTCATATTGTACACGACAGTTGTATTATTAAGTTGTATTTGAATTCTGTACCATGTATCTGGCGACTAAAGATGGGTGAAGTATACCTAAATTTGGGGGCGTCACAAGGTCATGGTTATGCAAAATGTAAATTGGGTTGTTTGTGGGCAAAGGAAGGGTGATGAAATCCCCACCTTATCTTGTTAAGGGTTGTGCCCTTATTGTTAGATTAAAGATGAAAATGCATAAATAATAATAAATAAAAAAACTGTAAACAAATAAAGTGTCCTAAAACTATGTGAATTACGAAAGAAGGAGAAATTTTGACGTACCTCAATCCTCCAGCAATCGCCACAGTTTATGTTTGACAAAAATAAAATTAAAAAAAATAAAAACCTTAGACGATGTGCTCTACGTGAGTGAATGTATGAATGCGGCAAATAAAAAAAATACTATTAATAATAATAAAAAAACTAAACTATTTTTTTTATAAAAAAAATATGGAGATATCTGAAATCAAGAAAGCACAAGAACAAAAATTTTTTATCTTTTAAACTCCTTCACCGACTTTCAATAATCTCGAAAAATAAATAAAAAAATTAGAGTTAAAGCTAATTCGAATAAATAAAAATTAAGGAAGAAATAAAAATTAATTCTAATCCCCGTTAACGGCACCAAAAACTTGATGTGATAAAATTATGT
Organism: Panax quinquefolius; assembly: GCA_020205615.1. Classification (NCBI taxonomy): domain Eukaryota; kingdom Viridiplantae; phylum Streptophyta; class Magnoliopsida; order Apiales; family Araliaceae; genus Panax; species Panax quinquefolius. The sequence goes on from CM035165.1 coordinate 78,807,730, forward strand.
ACTGCAAGTGCACAATGTCTAATATTTGAAGAACTAGCAAGTACAGGTCGAACCCACAGAGACTAGATTAATTTAATGTATCCTTAATATCAATTTTAGGCGAATTAGAAAAAAAAATTTAGAATTGATTAACTAGAATATGAAAATAAATAATGAGAAAAACAATCTAGGAATATGAATCCATTAAATAATAATCAAAACATATAAATCAATCTCTTCTATTTTTTATAATTCACTATGATTTTGATCTCCTTTCCCTTGAATTTAGTAATTTATAATTAATAGACTATGAAAATTTAAGGATTAACTATAACCCATCAAAACTTCTTTGAGCAAGCATGGATTATGAAAAACTCATATCTTAACAATAATCTATCAAAACCTCTTAATTAATATAAAATCCCATAAGAACTATAAAACAAAGGTATTTCAATAACGAAACATGAAAGCGAAATCTATTAAACATAAAAACATAAATAATAGAAGAGATGAAACATATTATCACGAATAATTATTTAATTTCATCTTCATCCTAGATGAAAGAATTTAGCTAGACATGGAAAATAATTAAACTAATTAAAATAAAGAAAAGAAGAATATATTAAAAATAAATAAGAAAACTCCCTTTATTCATGATTCTCCAACAAGCGTATAATGAAACGCAATTTAATTTACTCATACTCCTAATCTAAAGTAATACCATACCTCCTCCTTTTTTCTCTAAAACAAGAGACCTATTTATAGGAAAATAACTTTGAACCCTAATTTAGATTCATTGAACTTGGACACTTTTATTCCCTTTCCATGTAGGATTCAACTTCCTAGTGGCAATCAACTTCTCAAAAAGATCTTATAGATAGATTTTCCTTTCTCTTGTTGGATTTGACTTGCAGACCAAGAGTGTTCCACCTCTTCCATTCTCCTTGTAGAATTCTTCTTGGATATTCCTTATATGAATAAAAATATTAAATATCCCTTGATCACCAAGATTTTGACTTTATTGCAACAAATATTAAATCCTACAAAATAAAATAAATCATATTAATTTAATAAACTAATATAATTATAAAGACAAATTAGGGATAGTAAAATGTATGAATTACGTGTCTATCAAATACCCCCATACATAGCATGTGCAACAAGCCTTTAAATCCCAAAGTTACCCTAAGTGGACGAGTTGTGTCTTGTGAGGGTTTGCAGTATATATACCCACAAAATTCAAAAAATAATTTTAGATTCAACAAATTATGAAATTGAAATAAAGCTTCTAAATATCTATGGGCATTATACATAAGCAAGATTAAATTCAAAATTACACTTTTACCTTATCAAAAATACTCAATCTTTATTTTAGACAACATCCTTAATTAAATCAATTCCATGTGATGCATGCATGTGTATATGATGTAATTCTTAGTAGAAATTTTTACCATGAAAATCAAGGGGCACTAAAATAATACCTAAGGATTCATTTTTTTCGCTCTGGGGCCTGGCGGCTATATATCATTTAGGTCATGCTTTTATTTTCTTCTGAGCTATTTTGTCTTGTATTCCAAGTCATCAAAGTCTATTGGTCGGTCTAATAAAGTAGCCACCCGCGACATGACGTACCAAAAAAATGAGAGTATAGTTACAAAAAAAATTGTTAAATTTATAATATTTTTTTTATTATTTTCATAACAAAAGTATCGCTATAAATTTACAGGAATAAAAAATAAAAAATATTATGGATTTAACAATTTCATTTATATACTATAATTTTTACTTAATTTAATCTAATTAATTAAATTATGAACTAAATGTCAAAAAATAATAAATATTCATTTTATAAAAAAAAAAAAATGTCATACAATTTTTTGCTAATTAAATTTCTCAAAGATTTAAACTTACGTGATATATATTCAAATATATTTTTTGTAATTAAAATTAAAATTTTAATACCCATAAAAGTATAAATTAACTTGATAAAATTACAATTATTTTTTCAAATATTAAAATTTATGTAAAAAAAATTATTATTACGTAATCGAATCTTATTATTCATATAAAAAAGTATTAAAAAGAATATTAATTTTTTTCATATATTAAACTAAAAATAAGTCACACTTAAACATAATTATTTACAGTAAAAATGACAAATGTTGTTACTCAAAAAAAATATTAAAAGAAAAATCTTTTTACAACATAAATATAGTAATAAATATTATTATATTTTCTTTTATTCAACATTGCACAAAAATAACGACAACTGTATATTAAAAAAAATTAATCAAAATTGTGACGCCCCCAAAATAGGTATACAACACCCATTTTGAGTCGTCAAAATACGTGGTACAGAAACAACTACAACTTTATTAATACAACATAAAAACTGTGAGTTTAAATACAAATATTGTCATCTAGACAATATCCACACTCAAATAAATCCTCATTACAATTATTGATACATTATTTTACAAAAATAGTGAGGACTACTAAAACTACTTTCTAGAACCTTCATTCCATACCCCGACTAGTACTCGCTACATTCTCGCCTCCTAAGAAGAAAAATGGAACAAAAAGGAAAAGGGTGAGCTCAACTAGCCCAGTAAAGAATATTATGACCAAGATAATATAGAACAAATTATCGTTAGTCTTCAACAGGGAAAAATCTAATAGAATACAATAGATAACCAGTTTTAAATTAATATTCGCAGCGAAAATAATAATTAATTAGAAGAGTTATATAGAGAATAAAATCTACTATCTTCTATATATGAATTTAAAAGTCCATCGTCAATATTTTATTCCTGTAACATCAATCAACATATATCTGGAATCAAATATTCATCTTTGCACTACAGGCCAAAGATATTCATCAGTTGGTCATGTTCATCTAAACACCTATTCATCTTTGCACTACGGGCCAAAGATATTCTTCAGAAATCATTCATCTTTGCACTATAGGCCAAAGATATTCAGTAATATCATCATTTAGGACTGAGGATGATGAAAAATATTTTAAAGAAAACGAATCCAGTGAAACAAAATAACAAATATTAAGGATTCGTATTTCGGTTTATCCATGTCCAAAAATACCTCATAAATAATCATAGTGGGGTAAAATTCAAGAATGATCAAAGCATGGATACAATCAAAGCTAGTATCTATAATAGATATTTTGGACGAAAAACGTAAATTTAATTTTTCTGTGAATAGTGCCGTATACGTGAATAGTGCCCTATACGTGTAGTAACTCCGACACAAAAAGACAAGAATTTCACAAGAAAAATCTTACCAATATTCCGGCATAATGATATTAAAAGAAATAATATCATTTAAAAAAAATATCCCTTACCTCGAAAAGACAGTACTTCTGACTAGAATTCTGAATATAGTGCTGAAGGAAACTTGCACCGTATAACCACACTCAAAGTATCAAAATACTCACAAGAATACGCTCAATATATAGAGAGAGAAATAGAGAGAAAACTTCAGTTTCTGGTGTGATTTTCAATTCTAACCTAAGCACCCTATTTATAGGAAAATGCTTAGAACACCAAAGTAGAAAATTTAATAAAATAATAATATATTTATATAATTTTCCTTAGACCACCTCTAGACATCAGAATTCAACACATTGATAACACATGTAAGCTCACTCAATTGAACAAAAACGTTTTTCTTAAAAAAATAACTAAAACTTCCAAAAATCAATTATTTCGGAACTTCGAAACTTCAATAATTCATAATAAATAGCCCTTTTATCAGAAAAATTCGAACCACGTGTCTTTTCCATAGGAAATTTCATTCTCTACAACTTTGCAGAAGAAAATTTTTCCAAATTTCAAACAGAAATTGACCGAAATCCTCAAACAGGCGATTTTACAGGCTATAATCAAATTTCGGTCAAGAATTGGGGTCCACCGACACACAAAACATGTGTTAATCATTTAATGCCACAAAATACTCTTCCTCCTCATATACTCAGATATCCCACATTCATTGTAAAAATATCACCATTAATATATTATTAAAATAATATATTTAAATGAATTATTTTATCGAGAAAAGATAAAATAATAATTTTCAACAATTATCACATTAAAAATATTCTCCATCTATATCCACATAAAATTAATATTTTTTTCATCATATAAATCAATAATTAATTATTCACAAATAATATTACAAAATCACAATCACGATGACCAGTGCGCTTCCAGTGAAAGGGGGGCTTTCTAATAAGGATTTCTCCTTACTGGCGCGCAATTAGGTGACCAAACCTCTCCTTAGACAGAATTTTCTAGACATTGCCAATAATATTATCTAATAATATTATTCAGATAATACAAATTATTGCTTCGATAATGGAAAATACTGTGTAATGACAATTATTGAAACAACAGTAATATTGAATATCAATGCAACAATTATTGAATCAATAAAATAAAATAATGAACAGTAATTACTGTAGCAATTATTGAGTAGTGTCTTCTTACGTAAGAATCAATAATTGGTGCAATACCGCAGTGTCTCTTGTGCAACAACGCGACATTCGTGTGTTTTTTAACCACCGGTATTCCAACAAGATAATCTAGAATAACAAGCTACCAGATATTTATAAATAACTTATACTTTTCATTTTCTTCATCCAATCGCTTTCTGTTATGGGGCACACACAAGGCTGCGTCGTCGTATGAATATTCCCCGACAGTAAGAATATTCCACGACCAAACGAATATTCTCTAATAAAAATAAATATTTTATAACAACTTGCTTATTTAAAATATTTCAGCATTTTACCCACAACTAACCACATTAATCAAATCAACCCTTACTATTTCAAAATAATAAATAGAGGAAATTTAATTTTATTTATAATAAGTTGGGGTCTTACAACCTCCCCTCCTTATGAAATTTCGTCCTCGAAATTAACGTACGTACCTGATATTTCGAAAAGATGAGGATACCTCACTTTCATTTCTGTTTCCAACTCCCATGTCATTTTCTCAATAGCATGGTTTCTCTACAAAACTTTAACTTGTGGTATGTCCTTCGTGCGTAGGACATGCTCCTTCCTATCCAAGATCTTGACAGGTACCTCTTCGTACGTTAAGTCTTCGGCTATCTCATCCGGTTCTAACTCAATGACGTGGTTCGGTCTTTCACATATTTACGAAACACGATATATGAAAAACATTATGAACACGAGACATACTTGGAGGTAACGCGAGTCTATAGGCCACATTTCCTACTCGGTCAAGAATCTGAAATGGACCAAGAAATCATGGATTGAGCTTTCCTCTCTTCCCAAATCTTGTAACTCCCTTTCATGGAGCCACACGCAACAATACATGATCCCCAATACTAAATTACACATCCTTTCGATGAAGATCCGCATAACTCTTTTATCGATCCTGTGCCGTTTGTATACGTTGTCGAATCGTTTGGATCTTCTCTGTAGTCATTCGTACCAACTCTGGTCCCAACAACGTTGCTTCTCCTACCTCATCCCAACATACTGGAGAGCGACACCTTCGTCCATACAATGCTTCAAATGGAGCCACACCTATACTTGCCTGATAACTGTTGATGTAGGAGAATTCCACCAATGGTAGGTACTTATCCCAACTCCCTTTGAAATCGTGGACACAAAGTCTTAATAGATCTTCAAGAGTTTGAATAGTCCTATCTTATTTTCCATCCGTTTGAGGATGGTATGCCGAACTGAACCGTAAATTTGTACACATAGCTTTTTGCAAGCTAACCCAAAATCTTGAAGTAAATCTTGGGTCACGATCTGAAACTATGGATACTGGCATGCCATGCAACCTCACAACCTCATTCACGTACATACTAGCAAGATGTTCAAGGGAATAAGTCTCCCGTATCTGTAAGAAATGGGCAGACTTGGTTAATCTATCAACAATAACCCAAATCGCATTTATGCCTTGAGAAACCGTGGGAAGACCCGTAACGAAATCCATGGTAATGTGTTTCCACTTCCATTTCAGAATCTTAAGTGGTTGCAATGGACCTTTTGGCACTTGATGCTCCGCCTTTACACGTTGACAAGTTAAACACCTCGATATAAACTTCGCGATCTCTCTCTTCATATTTTTCCACCAAAATGTATGTCGAAGATCACGATAATTTTGGTACTTCCAGGATGGATTGCAAATGGTGTATTGTGTGCCTCCATCATGATCTTGTACTTCAAATCAGAATCGTTAGGAACACAAAGTCTGGAGTGGACTTGAAGTATTCCTTCTTCATCGATTCTTGCTTCTGGAATAGCACCTTCTTGTTTTTTTTTCTTTATACGTATCAGCTCCGGGTTTGTGGCTTGAGCAACTTTAACTTTATCGATTAAAGTTGGTTTTATGCGTATACTTGACATCATCGCACTTGTTCCTGCGTATGATCTTCTACTCAACGCGTCAGCAACCACATTTGCTTTTCCAGGATGGTATTGAATAGTGTGGTCGTAATCTTTCAACAGCTCGAGCCAACGTCGTTGCCGTATGTTGAGTTCTTTTTGAGTGAAGAAATATTTGAGGCTTTTATGGTCTGAATATATCTCCATTTTCTCCCCATATATATAGTGCCTCCAGATCTTTAGCGCGAAAACGACTGCTGCCAACTCTAGATCATGAGTATGATAATTCCTCTCATATTCTTTAAGTTATCGCGAGGCATAGGCTATGACTTTCCCACGTTGCATGAGAACACATCCTAACCCTTTGCACCAAGCATCGTCAGAGATAACAAATCCATCCGAACCAGATGGTATTGTCAAACAGTGCAAAAATGAGTCTCCTCTTGAGATCTTGGAAACTCTTCTCGCATTCCTCACTCCATACGAATTTGATATCTTTCCGAGTCAGCTCAGTTAATGGAGTAGCGATTCGAGAAAATCCTTCCACGAATCTCCGATAATAACCAGCTAAGCCCAGAAAGCTACGTACTTCGGTCACCGACTTTGGTTGTTCCCAACTTTGTATTGCTTCAATCTTCGCCGGGTCAACAGATACTCCATGTTTTGACACCACGTGCCCAAGGAATGCTACTTCCTCAAGCCAGAACTCGCATTTCTTCAACTTGGCATATAACTTGTTTTCACGAAGCCTTTGGAGTACCAGCTTCAAATGGTGGTCATGATCTTCACGACTTTTGGAATATATGAGGATGTCATCAATAAAGACAACAACAAACTGATCCAAATAATCCTTGAATACTTGGTTCATCATATCCATGAAAGCCGCATGAGCATTAGTCAATCCAAAAGACATGACTATGAATTCATAATGCCCGTACCGAGTTCTGAAGGTAGTCTTTGGAATATCCTCAGTTTTAACCTTCAGCTGATGATATCCAGAACAAAGATCGATCTTTGAAAAGAATTGTGCTTCTTGTAACTGGTCAAACGGGTCATCAATACGAGGTAGCGGATACCTATTCTTGATAGTGACATGGTTTAATTCCCGGTAATCGATACAAAGTCGCATACTCCCGTCTTTCTTCTTTACAAATAAAACAGGAGCACCCCAAAGAGATGTACTAGGACGAATGAAACCGATGTCCAACAACTCCTATAGTTGGACCTTTAACTCCTGAAGTTCAATAGGAGCCATTCGATATGGGGTTTTAGAAATAGGCTTTGTACCAGGTTTAAGATCAATAAAGAATTTAACTTCACGTTCCGGGGGTAGACCGGGAAGTTCTTCAGGAAATACGTCAAGAAAGTCAATAACAACAGGAATATTATTCAAATCTGACGTGTCTTTATTCAAATCCATAACATGGGCTAAGAAAGCTTGACATCCGTGTGTTTCAATAAACGAATAGCTTTATGACTTGATATGACAGTGATTGATTTTAATGGTTTAGTTGCTTGAATTCGAACAACAGGTTGAATAGGAATATGAAAACTAACAACCTTACGAAAACAATCAATTTTGGCATGATGAGTAATTAACCAATCAATCCCTAAAATCACGTCAAATGCAAGTATCTTTAAAGAGATAAGGTCAACAGGTAATGTGATGGTGCCAACTTGGATCAAACAAGATTTATAAACAGTGGATGTGATGAAAGTTTCTCCTAATGGAGTTTCCACAGATAGGTCAAAGTCTAATTTCTCCGGAGTCAAGTTTAAACGTTGAGCACAAGCAGGAGAGATAAATGAATGGGTAGCACCGGTATCTAGTAATGTATAAACTTCGCATGAATTTATGATTAGCTTACCCGTGATCACCTCGTTTGGGTTCCTCGCATGTTGACCAGTCACAACAAATGCTCTTCCAGGAACCGTTGACTTTGACTTTTCTGGGACAGCCTTTTGAGTCACCATCCCCACTGGACTTGGCTTCGCTAAAGTACAATCTCGAGCGGTATGTCCTTCCTTTCCCCAATTATAGCATACTTTGAACTATTGTGGACAGTTTGGGATGATATGTCCCTCTTTTCCACATTTATAGCATACGACCGGTGGTCGTTCTCCTCCCTTAAAACTAGTTCACTTTGGTCTTTGACGCGTCTTCACAATGGTCATTGTTGAATCTCCTCTTTTTAAAATCTCCCCCCAACTTGCTTCTTCTATTTTCATGGCCACGATTACCACTAGAGTGGTTGCCGCTCTTGTCCGTATTTTTCTTTCTACGCTGGTTATCGTTGTTACGATGGCTAACATCCGCAGATGATCTGGTTGTGGTCCCTCGGTTGGCATACTTTCGTTATCTCGCTCTAATAATTGAGCTCTGTTGACAACATCTAAATAGAGAGAAAATTTATGACAAATGAGATATTGACGTATCTTAGGGTTTCAAACCTCTCGAAAACATCCGCGTCATCGCTCCTCATTCTCCACCAAATGAGGTGCAAACACGACAACTCTGCAAACTTCGCCTCGTCTTTGGGACACCGCCATGTTATTACTCTCGATCTAATAAACTCTATCTCCTTCATATGATGAATACTTTCGAGAAAGTACTTGTCATTGAACAGTTTAGAAATGTCTCCCAAGACATGCTGAGTCTTGGTGGATGGGTACGCTTCACGACTCCCACTAATTAGTCCGCTTCGCCACGGAACATAAAGGTGGCGAATGGAACCTTTCGTTCTCCGTGCATCCCAAGACATCGAATATCTTGGTAATTTGTTTAACCCACGTCTCTGCCTTGATCGGATCCGGCTTTCCAATAAATTCTGGTGGTCCCAACTCTTTGAACTTCTTGGCTGTGACAAATCATGAATTGTTATCATTTTTCTCTCAGTATTTTGAACACGAGTCTCCTCGTCTCGATGTTGCATGAACCGCAAAAAGCTTCTAAACATCCCATCGCTCATCATCTCGCTTTCGAGGTGTTGTTCACGGAGGAACATTGCCACTGTTGCACGCGTCTCTCCTCGTTGGTGAGTACAAGCGTCTCCACGGTTTCATTTACTCCACTGTTAACATTCTCAGTCGACATTCTCAAATACTGCCATAAAACAAGGTTTAATTTAACAAATTAACATATCACATAATATCCCTATATTATGACCGACCAACAAATAAGCTTAGGTAGGACACACTAGCGAAGGATTTACTCGTCTGTCCCCTCCTAGTTCTATTCCCTGATCTCCGCCAGAGATCATATCCCTAAGCTCTGATACCAACTGTGATGCCCCCAAAATAGGTATACAACACCCATTCTGATTCGTTAAAATACATGGTACAGAAACAACTACAATTTTATTAATACAACATAAAAACTGTGAGTTTAAATACAAATATTGTCATCTAGACAATATCCACACTCAAATAAGTCCTCATTACAATTATTGATACATTATTTTACAAAAATGGTGAGGACTACTAAAACTACTTTCTAGAACCTTCATTCCATACCCCGACTAGTACTCGCTACATTCTCGCCTCCTGAGAAGAAAAATGGAATAAAACGGAAAAGGGTGAGCTCAACTAGCCCAGTAAAGAATATTATGACCAAGATAATATAGAACAAATTATCGTTAATCTTTAACAGGGAAAAATTTAATAGAATACAATAGATAACCAGTTTTAAATCAATATTCACAGCGGAAATAATAATTCATTAGAAGAGTTATATAGAGAATAAAATCTACTATCTTCTATATATGAATTTAAAAGTCCATCGTCAATATTTTATCCCTGTAACATCAATCAACATATATCTGGAATCAAATATTCATTTTTGTACTACAAGCCAAAGATATTCATCAGTTGGTCATGTTCATCTAAACACATGTTCATCTTTGCACCGCGGGCCAAAGATATTCATCAGAAATCATTCATCTTTGCACTACAGGCCAAAGATATTCAAGAATATCATCATTTAGGACCGAGGATGATGAAAAATATTTTAAAGAAAAGCGAATCCAAAGGAAACAAAATAACAAATATTAAGGATTCGTATTTCGGTTTATTCATGTCCAAAAATACCTCATAAATAATCATAATGGGGTAAAATTCAAGAATGATCAAAACATAGATACAATCAAAGCTAGTATCTATAATAGATATTTTGGACGAAAAACGAAAATTTAATTTTTTCGTGAATAATGTCGATACGTGAATAGTCTTGTATATACGTGAATAAGAACTCCAAACACAAAAGACAAGAATTTCACAAGAAAAATCTTACCAATATTCCTAAGATAATGATATTGAAAGAAATAATATCATTTAAAAAAAATAATATCCCTTACCTCGAAAAGACAAGATTTTTTTACTAGAATTACAATATATAGTCTTTGAAGGAACTTGCACCGTATAACCACACTCAAAGTATCAAAATACTCACAAGAATACGCTCAATATATAGAGAGAGAGAGAAATAGAGAGAAAACTTCAGTTTCTGGTGTGATTTTCAATTCTAACCTAAGCACCCTATTTATAGGAAAATGTTTAGAACACTAAAGCAGAAAATTTAATAAAATAATAATATATTTATATAATTTTTCTTAGTCCACCTCTAGACATCTAACTTCAACACATTGATAAAACATGTAAGCTCACTCAATTGAACAAAAAAGTTTTTCTTAAAAAAATAACTAAAACTTCCAAAAATTAATTATTTCAGAACTTCGGAACTTCAATAATTCATAATAAATAGCCCTTTTATCATAAAAATTCAAACCACATGTCTTTTCCATAGGAAATTTCATTCTCTACAACTTTGTAGAAGAAAGTTTTTCCAAATATTAAACAAAAATTGACCGAAATCCACAAATGCATTTATTTTTACAAAATTATAATCAAATTTCTAATCAAGAATTGGGGTCCACCGACACACAAAACATGTGTTAATCATTTAATGCCACAAAAACTACTTCTTCCTCCTCATATACTCATATATCCCACATTCATTGTAAAAAATATCACCATTAATATATTATTAAAATAATATATTTAAATGAATTATTTTATCAGAAAAAGATAAAATATTAATTTTCAACAATTATCACATTAAAATATTCTCCATCTATATCCACATAAAATTAATATTTTTCTCATCATATAAATCAATAATTAATTATTCACAAATAATATTACAAAATCACAATAATCGAAAACCGTGCGCCTTCAGGAAAGAGGGGGCTTTCTAATAAGGATTTCTCCTTACTAGCGCGCAATTAGGTGACCAAACCTCTCTTTAGACAGAATTTTTTATACATTGCCAATAATATTATCTAATAATATTATTCAGATAATATAAATTATTGCTTCGATAATGGAAAATACTATGTAATGGCAATTATTGAAACAACAGTAATATAGAATATCAATGCAACAATTATTGAATCAATAAAATAAAATAATGAACAGTAATTACTGTAACAATTATTGAGTAGTGCATTCTTACGTAAGAATCAATAATTGGTGCAATACCGTGTCTTCTTGTTGGCAACAACGCATATTCTTGTGTTTTAACCACCGGTATTCCAACAAGATTAATCTGTAACAATAACGCTACCGATATTTATAAACAACTTATACTTGTCGTTTTCTTCATCCAATCGCTTTCAAGTTATGGGGCCCACACAAAATTTAGCGTCAAATCGTCAGCATTTAATATTCCCAAACAAAGAAGAATATTCCACGACCAAACGAATATTCTCCGATAAAATGAATATTTTATAACCACTTGCTTATTTAAAATATTTCACATTTTACCCACAACTAACCACATTAATCAAATCAACCCTTACTATTTCAAAATAATAAATAGAGGAAATTTTATTTTATTTATAATAAGTTGAGGTCTTACAAAAATCATAAACATCCCAAATTTTGACATATACTCAAGAAAAAATTTAAAATATAAAAATCATAATATGAAACAAAGAATTCAAATAATAATTTTTATTGTTAAACACCAAAAACTAAACTATCAACATACTCAATCACTCTAATTAGAATAGCTCTATTAATAATTTAATTTAAAATTTTAATATTTGTATCACTTTATACAAAAATATGTGTTACTTAAACTAAATTAGTTTTTATAAGTTACAAACAATTTAAATGAGAGAGTTTGAATTACAAATAAAATTGTAATTAAAATGTATTGCATTTTAAAAAGGATAATTATATATATATATATATATATATTTATTTAGGAATTAAAACTCTATAACATACCAGAGTAGATATGTAACTTTATCTATTTAGTCAACCCTAAACACTTGCAGGAGTACTAACTGGCACTGCTACTTAAAAAAGTAAAAAAAAAAAAAATATTATTATAATTATCCAGAGGGAATGTCACTATATTTTACTCTAAAAATAAATTACTCATAATCTATACCCTTTTAAAGCATTGTTTGCACCATAACTTGGATTTGACACGGCCTTTGTTGATGGGCAAAAGTTTCATCCTGCAAACAAATCTTTAAAAGTTCTTAGGTTTCCAACTTACGAGCTCTTCAAAGTATTGGAACTGCGTGGTATCCGAATAGGACATTAAATTTCTTCTCCTTTATGATCTATCAAAGATAATTGTTAGCCACAAGATAGAACATTAAATTAGCATGAATAACTATCTCTGTGTGTCATGAGGCACCGAAGCATAGAGAGATTCAAAATATACATGCACAAATTAATAATCAATTAATTACCACAAAAAACGAAGTGATCAAGAACCAATTTTTTGTGTACATAATTATGTGGCGAGCACCAAATACTACATATAACCTAAAATCGAAAGCCTAGAAATTAACCATGTTGGGATATTTCACATGAATCCCACATCGGATAAATTCAAGAGTGTAGATGAGTTAATAAGTATGGTAGAGCCTCAACCTAATAGGTTAACCTTTTAGGTAAGGAGGTGGTCCAACATGCTTATTGGGCCCGTCTACACATGTGTACGCTGTTAGGTGATGAATTGATGTAGTATGGATCATACAATTCCGCTACAATCTGAAAAAGGCTAGTGCGGAGCCTAGCAGAGCGAGCGAGCGAAGCGACGACTAGCCCATCGAGGTTGACCCGAGGTCGCGAAGTGCAGGGGAGGCTTCACGCCAGCATGATGCAGTACATGTTGTTTATTAGAGGGACATTATGGGTAATTGAGACATAATGTGAAGTAGGGTTGGAATAAGATTAGTAGTTTTAAATACTATCTATTGTAAATCTCTAAGTAACTAAGGAATCATCAATTAATAAACAACAAGCCGCCTGTGGAGTACCCAAATTGGGGAACCACGTAAATCTCTTGTGTTCTTCTTAATTCTCTATCGTTTGTGTGCGTGTGTGTGATCATATATTCTAACAAATTGGTATCAAAGCATAGGTATAACACGTGGTAACGATGACATCAAATTCATCGGTAACAAAGTTTGATGTGATGAAGTTTGATGGGACTGGGAATTTTGGGCTATGGCAACAGAGGGTAAAGGATCTGTTGGTGCAACAGGGATTGGTAAAGGCGTTAAAGAAGAAACCAGATTCCATGACGACTGATGATTGGGATGAACTCCAAGCGAAGACGGTAAGTACAATTCGTTTGTGTCTAGCAAACGAGGTTATGTATCACGTGATCGGTGCTGAATCGCCATCGAGTGTATGGAGTAAATTGGAATCCAGGTATATGTCAAAGTCGTTGACGAATAAACTATTTTTGAAGCAAAAACTGTTTGGGCTAAAGATGATTGAAGGTTCAGAGCTTATTCAACACATTCACACGTTCAATCAAACAATTAGTGTCTTGCTAAGGATTGAAGTGAAATTCGAGGAAGAAGACCAGCCGTTGATGTTACTGTGTTATCTACCGGGATCCATGGAGAATCTTGTGATGACCCCCCTATGGGGAAAAGAAACTCTGAAATTGGAAGAAGTCACTTCTGCTCTACTGATGTTTAACCAGCGAAAGCAACAATCTGAGGGTATTTCGGGTGAAGGGTTAATGGTAAAAGGTGGCGAGCAATGTGGTAGAAAAATGGATAGAGGGAAACCAGGAATGCAATGAAAATCTAAGTCGAGGGGCAAGACTCCTAAGCCAAGGGAGGGTAAGTGTTTTAGATGTCGCGAGACAGGGCACTTCAAAAGGGATTGTCCATATAAGAATAAGGGTGAAGGAACAGGGAAACAAACTGAATCCACAAAATCGGCAAACGTCATGGAGGAATCATCGGATGATGGGGATATGTTATCAGTGTCAACAAACACGGACGTGACAAACTCGTGGATTTTGGATTCAGCATGTTCGTTTCACATGTCACCTAACAGGGAGTGGTTTGACACCTACAAGTCGGTGAACTGTGGGACAGTTCTAATGGGTAACGATGCTTCGTGCAACGTCATTGGGGTAGGCACAGTGAGGATAAGGATGTTCGATGGTGTTGTAAGGACTTTTGCTGAGGTGAGACATATTCCAGGTTTGAGGAAGAATTTGATTTCATTGGGAACTCTAGACTCTAATGGCTGTGAGTTCAAAACTGGTGGTGGAGCTATGAGAGTGACAAAGGGTGCCCTGGTAATAATGAAAGATTCTAAGGTTAACGGGAATATCTATCGGATGATAGGGAGTACAGTTGTAGGTGGAGCTGCTGCCACTACATCGGAAGATATTGATGATACTACACTATGTCATATGTGATTAGGGCATATTGGAGAACGTGGGATGCTGGAATTACATAGGAGAAATCTGCTGAAAGGGATAAAGGCATGCAAGTTAGACTTCTGCAAGTTTTGTGTCTTGGGAAAACAGTGTAAGGTAAAGTTTAAGAGTGCGGTGAAGAAAATGAATGGAAAACTTGACTATGTGCATACTGATGTATGGGGACCAGTGAGAGTAGCTTCAAAAGCGGGATCGCTTATTTCTTGACTTTCATCGATGACTTTTCGAGAAAGGTTTGGGTGTTCTTCATGCGACACAAGTCTGAGGTCTTCGATAAGTTCAAGGTGTGGAAAGATGAAGTGGAGAATCAAACAGGGAAAAGAATTAAGTGCCTCAGGTCAGATAATGGGACAGAGTACAAGTATGAGCCATTTGTGAAGTTTTGTGAAGAGCACGGGATACAACGTCACGGTGCATGAGACTAAATGCAGGGATTTCAAAGGATTTCTGGGCAGAAGCAGTGAGTATGGCAGTTTACATAATAAACAGATCGCCGAGTACTGCTCTGGGTAATAAAGCGGCACAAGAGGTGTGGACAGGTAAAGAGGTAGACTACTCGAGTATGAGGATCTTCGGATGTCCAGCCTACGTACACGTTGCGGGTGATGAGAGATCAAAGCTTGATGCCAAGTCCAAACAGTGTATCTTTCTTGGGTACAAGAAAGGTGTAAAGGGGTACAAGCTTTGGGATCCGAATTCAAAGAAGGTAGTGATCAGTAGGGATGTGGTTTTTGATGAGGCTTCCATGGTGAAGGCACAACAGGAAGGTCAGAAAACCGAGGCTGGTGGTTTTACCGGAAATCTGCAGCAGGAAATTCAAATTGAACTGGAGAATAAAGATACTGGAAATTTACCACCAGTGGAATAAGAAAATCAGGAGCAGCAGGACGAAAGCATAGCCGCAAGGAGACCCAGACGCACTATCAAACCACCGGAGAGGTACAGGTTTGATGATATGGTTGCATACGCTTTATCTACTACTAGTGGGGACCCGTCCACATTTCAGGAAGCTATTACTAGTTCTGAAAGGGACAGATGGATGGAGGCCATGGTGGAGGAGATGGAGTCGTTGAAGTAAAACAAGACTTGGGAATTGTCAGAATTACCTGAGGGAAAGAAACCAGTGGGGTGCAAATGGGTGTACAAGAAAAAGGATGCTATATCAGAAAAGGAAAAGGAACGGTTTAAGGCTCGATTGGTAGCAAAGGGATACTTGCAGAGGAAGGGAATTGACTATGATGAGGTGTTTTCTCCGGTGGTGAGACATACCTCAATCAGGATTATTTTGGCATTGGTGGCTAGCTATGATCTGGAGTTAGAGCAGCTGGATGTGAAGACAGCCTTCCTTCATGATGATTTGGAGGAAATGATATTCATGGAGCAGCCTGAGGGATTCAAGCAGCCGGAGACTGAGCAGATGGTATGCAGGTTGAAGACGTCACTGTATGGGTTGAAACAGTCTTCAAGACAATGGTACAAGAAGTTCGATTCCTTCATGATCCGGATTGGGTTCACTCGATATGAGTATGATTGTTGTTTTTACATGAAAAGTCTTGAGGATAGTTCAAATATTTTTCTGTTATTGTATGTGGATGACATGCTTATTGCTGCAAAGAGAATGATTGAAGTAAACAGGTTGAAGAACTTGTTGGGAAATGAGTTTGACATTAAGGACTTGGGTGATGCTAGGAAAATACTTGGAATGGAGATTCGCAGGGATAGAACAGCTGGTAAGCTGTGGTTGACATAAAAGAACTATGTGGAGAAAGTGTTGGAGAGGTTTAGTATGGCTAATGCTAAACAGGTTAGCACTTCGTTAGCGAGACATTTCAGGCTATCTATAGCACAGTGTCCGAAATCGGCGAAAGAAATTCAGGATATGTCGAACGTGCCCTATGCGAGCGCAGTTGGTTGTTTGATGTATGCGATGGTGTGTATGAGACCCGATTTGGCACATGCAGTCAGCACAGTGAGCAAATATATGGCCAATCCAGGTAGGGAGCACTGGAAAGCTGTTAAGTGGGTGTTCAGATATTTGAGAGGAACGACAACTCATGGGATTATGTTTGCGAAGCAACATACTCAGATTTTAGTTGTAGGATATGTGGATGCGGACTATGCTGGAAGGTTGGATGATTTGAGATCTACAATAGGGTATGTGCTTACATTGGCAGGTGGACCGATTTGTTGGAGATCCATGGTACAATCTCTAGTAGCTCTATCTACTACTGAATCTGAGTACATGGCATTGGCTGAGGATGGCAAGGAAGCATTGTGGTTGAAGGGTTTTGTGAATGAGCTGTGTAAGACCCCAACTTTTTGAATAAAGATGAGTTTTTTATAAATATTATTTTTGAATATTATGGAGTGAAATTGATATAATGTTATAGTTGTGGGTAATATTTATAAATTTTGCAAAGTACGCAAGTTGTTATATAATATTCGATTTGTCGGGGAATATTCGTTTTAGTAGGGAATATTCGTACAACGACACAATCATTGGTGGACCCCACAACGGAATTATTGTCGGATTGAGAAAACGACAAAAATACTTAAAGAAAATAACGGCGGAAGTTTTACCGTTAACTGTGAAACACCTGATTTTAAAAGTACAGTAATACGTGTGGTTGCATAGTAGCACATGATATTGATTATTGATGCTTACGTGATAAGTCACTCAGTTTTGTTGGTATTATTAATGTAATAATACAGAAAATCTTTTTATATAAAACAAAATACTTTTATAAAGTTATTCTATAAATAGAATATATTATATTCTATTATGCATAGTATTGCATAGTAAAATCTTTTTATATAAAACAGAATACTTTTATAAAGTTATCTATTTTATTAGACAATAATTAGAATATATTATATTTTATTATGCATAGTGTTTGCATAGTGCATGCATAGTGTTTGCATAGTAAAATATTTTATAAAGTTATTCATTTTATTAGATTATAAATAGAATATATTATATTTTATTTAAAAGATTTTGCTTTAAATATGGACCGTCAGATTAAAGTAAATCAATCTGGACCGCTCATGAGTTAGTTACTATTCAGTCCATTTTTCTATAAATAGAAGCTCATTCCTTCATTATTTTTTACGAATTCACTGAAACTCTAGAGAGATAAACTATAGAGAGAAAGAAGAAAAGTATTCTGCTACTTCACTACTCATATATCCAAAGACTTTCTTCTTAAGGTAGGGAGTATTATTTCTTTTGTATTCATGAAGAGAACTTCTGTTATTCCATTCTTTATTATTCTGTTGGAATAACCTGTTTACGCGGGCTACCCTATACTTGGTGACATTCTTCTAATATTCCATCTTTATTATTATTCTGTTGGAATATCCTGTTTGTGCGTTTACGCCGGACCTAGTTCCGTCTTTATTATTATTCTGTTGGAATATCCTGTCTGTGCATTTACGCCGGACCTGGTTCCATCTTTATTATTATTCTGTTGGAATATCCTGTATGTGCGTTTACGTCGGACCTGGTTCTGTCTTTATTATTCTATTGGAACATTCTGTCGGTGCGAATTTCGCCTGACCTGGTTCCGTTACTTATTATTCTGTTGGAATAACCTATCTATGCGAAGTACCGCATGCATGGTGATTTCTTTTGTTATTCCATTCGTTATTATACTTAGTTGGTTAAAGTTTTGACTTCTATACTCCATGAAATTAGTGGAATATCCTTGATATTTGTGCTTCATCCAGTATCTTTTCATGAAAATATTCTTTTGAGCATTCTTGAATTTTACTCTACAAAGCAGTATCATGTTGACAATCTGGACGTTATTAGTTCCTGGATAAATTAATTCTTGAACTTGTTTGATTGAATTCTTATATCATTGTCATCATCCTCATGTTTATATTTTGTTAAAAGTCATCTGTAGCCTGTAGTGCATGGATGGACTTGGTATGATTATGACCAGGGATTATTCGGTGTAATCATGACCGTAATGTTACAAATGATGTGGTAAAAGTCCTTATTGGCCCGTAGTACATTAATGGACAGTTGTTGGCATGATTATGACCATTAATGAATACACAAATATTCTTGGCCCGTAGTGCATGGATAATTTTGGTTGTGATACTAAAGAATATCCTTGGCCATAGTGCAGGGGTGATTCGATGATGTGGATTATTTATTAAGATGAGTCTCAGCAATAAAAGTTATCAAAAACCTTTTGAATCATAGAAGATAGTAGATTTTATTCTCTACTTGACTTTTCTATTGGATTGCTTGTTTTCGCTACAGTTAAACTTGATGTTTGTTATATTGTATCAGTTTAACACTGTTTAAGGCTAATGATAATTTATTCTGCATTATCTTAGTCATAATATTTCTTACTGGGCTAGTTGAGATCACCCTTTCTTTCACTGTTCTCTTTAGGAAATGAGAATATAGCTGGGACGAGTCGGGGAATGAAGTGATTGTCCTAGATGGTGCATTAGTAGTCCTCACTATTCTGTTAAATAGTGTAACAATAAATGTAATGAGGACTCATTCTGAGAGTGGATATTGTCTAGAAGACAGTATTTGTATTTAAACTCACAGCTCTCTTGTTGTATAATTAAGATTGTATTTATGTTCTGTACCATGTATTTAGCGACTAAGAATAAGTAATGGATACCTATTTTGGGGGCGTCATAGTTTGTATCAAAGATTAGGGATATGATCCCTGGGTAAGATGTGAGACTAGAACTAGGAGGGGAGTGACGGGGAATTCCTTCGCTAGTATGACCTACCTAAGTTTATTTGGTATTTAATTGGTCGGTCAAAGTATAGGGATAATATGTTATATGTTAATTAACCTTTGTTTTGTGGTAGTATCTGAAAACAACATCCGAGAATGTTGAAAATAGCAATGGAGCACAAGAGACCGTTGAGTCTCCACAGATCAATAATCAGGATAATGTGCATCAGGAAGGCGACAATCCTCAGGCAAACAACAACACTGACCAGATGACGAACGATGGAATGTTCAAAGGTTTTATACAATTCATGCAACATCAGGCAAGAGCGGCTCCTGTCAAAAATGCATGTGGAAACACTGGAAACTCTTGAACGGTCACCGCTAAACAGTTCAAGGAGCTGGGACCACCGGAGTTTATTAGAGAGCCAAAACCACTTAAGGCGGAAGCATGGATAAAGCAGATCACCAAGATATTTGATGTCTTGGGATGTTCCGAGGAGCAAAAGGTGTCATATGCCACCTTTATGTTACGAGGAGAGGCAGAATACTGGTGGGAATCAGTAAAACATACTCAACCTGCCGCACGAAAGATTTCTTGGGAAAAGTTCCAAGAACTATTCAACGACAAATACTTTCCTGAAAGTATTCGTCACATGAAGGAGGTGGAGTTTATTAAGTTGGAGCAAAACAATATGACCGTGTCGCAATACGAGGCTAAATTTGCGGAGTTATCCCAGTTTGCATCCCATTTAGTTGATAATGAAGAGAGAATGACGCGAATGTTTTTAAGAGGTTTAAAGTCGAGATACGTCAACATCTTATTTCTCATAAACTATGTTTTTATTCAGATGTTATAAATAGGGCTCAGTTAGTGTAGCGCGATAACGAGTTAACGCAACCAAGAGAAAGCAGCCGACAATATGAAAATACTAGTGGTATCAGTCATCGAAGCGGTGACAACAAACGTGGAGGGAATCAACATGCCAGAAATGGTAACCACTTCGGTGGTAATCATGGCCAAGACAGTAAAAATGGACATTTCAAGAAAAGGAGATTCAACAATGATGAAAAGACGTCAGCACTAGTAACCGTGGTTAAGGAAGGAGAACGACCACCTATTATATGCTTCAAATGCGGAGGGGAGGGACATATCAGTCCAAACTGCGCGATGCCATCCAAAGTGTGTTATAATTGTGGAAGAGAAGGTCACCTAGCCCGATTTTGTCGTTCACCGAAGACAAGTTCAGCTAGGATGGAGGCACCAAAGGCCATCCCAGAAAAGTCAAAGCCAGTGGTGTAAGGGAGAGCATTTGTCGTGACCTCCCAGAAAGAAAGGAACCCGAACGAGGTCATCACGGGTAAGCTTATCATAAACTCTAGCGAAGTCTATACCATATTTGATACCGGTTCTACCCATTCTTTTATTTCTCCTGCTTGCGCTCAACGATTAAATTTGACTCCGGAGAAATTAGACTTTGACTTATCTGTGGAAACTCCATTGGGAGAAACCTTCATTACATCCACTGTTTATAAATCTTATTTGGTTTAAATCGGTACCCTTACATTACATGTCGTTCTTATTTCATTGAAAATACTTGCATTTGATGTGATTCTAGGGATTGATTGGTTAACTACTCATCATGCAAAAATTGATTGTTTTCGTAAGGTTGTTAACTTTCATATTCCTAACCAACCTATTATGGAATTCAAGCAACCAAACCATTAAAATCAATCATTTGCTATCTCAAGCCATAAAGCTATTCGCTTATTGAAAACGAATATCAAGCTTTCTTAGCTCATGTCACGGATCTAAACAAAAATACGCCGCTTTTTCAATAATATTTCTATTGTTAATGAATTTCCGGCGATTCCCCAAGAACTTCCCTGCCTACCCCTGAGCGTGAAATTGAATTTTGTATCGACCTTGAACTCGGTACAAAACCCATTTCCAAAGCCCCATATCGAATGGCTCCTATTGAACTTCAGGAGTTAAAGACTCAACTACAGGAATTGTTAGACATTGGCTTTATTCATCCTAGTACTTCTCCTTGGGGTGCTCCTTTTCTATTCGGGAAGAAGAAAGATGGGAGTATGCGACTTTGTATTAATTATCGGGAGTTGAATCATGTCACCATCAAAAATAGGTACCCATTGCCACGTATTGATGACCTGTTTGACCAGTTGCAAGGAGCCAAATTCTTTTCAAAGATTGATCTTCGTTCCGGATATCACCAATGGAAGATTAGAACTGACGACATTCCAAAGACGGCTTTCAGAACTCTGTACGGGCATTATGAATTCCTAGTCATGTCCTCTGGATTGACTAATGCTCCTGCTGCCTTCATGGATATGATGAACCGAGTATTCAAGGAATATTTGGATCACTTTGTGGTCATTTTTATTGATGACATCTTTATTTATTCCAAAAGCCGTGAAGATCATGAACAACACTTGAGGCTGATACTCCAAAAGCTTCGTGAATACAAGCTTTATGCCAAGTTGAAGAAGTAGCATTCCTTGGGCACGTGGTATCAAGTCATAGAATATCTATTGACCCAACAAAGATTGAAGCTATTCAAAGCTTGGAGCAACCTAGATCAGTGACCGAAGTACGTAGCTTTATTGGCTTAGCTGGTTATTATCTAAGATTCGTAGATGGGTTTTCTCGAATCGCTACTCCACTAACTCAGCTGACTCGGAAAGATACAAAGTTTGGTTGGAGCGAGGAATGTGAGAAGAGTTTTCAAGAACTCAAGAGGAGACTCATTTCAGCACCTGTTCTGACAATACCATCTGGTTCGGAGGGATTTGTCATCTACATAGATGCTTCGGGCAAAGGGTTAGGATGTGTTCTCATGCAACATGGGAAAGTCATAGCCTATGCCTCACGACAACTCAAAGAATATGAGAGGAATTATCCTACTCATGATCTAGAGTTGGCAGCTGTTGTCTTCGCACTAAAGATTTGGAGGCATTACTTGTATGTGGAAAAAGTGGAGATATTTACGGATCATAAAAGCCTCAAATATTTCTTCACTCAAAAGGAACTCAACATGCGACAACGACGTTGGCTTGAATTGTTGAAAGATTATGATCATACCATCCAATACCATCCTGGAAAAGCGAACGTGGTAGTCGATTTAATTGAGTAGAGATCATATGCGGCACGAAAGTGCAATATTGACAACGCAGAGCCCCATTTTGTGTGACTTGCAAAGGATAGAAATAGAGTTAAAGACTCCAGGGACCCATGTGATGATGGCGAACATACGAGTAGAACCGACTTTAATTGATAAAGTTAAAAGCGCTTTCAAGCTACGCACACGGAGCGATGCGTATGAGGAAGAAAGTGCAAGAAGGTGATATGCCGGAAGCAAGAATCGACGAAGAAGGAATACTTCGAGTCAACTCCAGACTTTGTGTTTCTAACGACCCTGATTTAAAGTATAAAATCATGATGGAGGCGCACAACACACCGTTTGCAATCCATCTTGGGAGTACCAAAATGTATCATGATCTTCGTCATACATTTTGGTGGAGCAATATGAAGAGAGAGATAGCGTTGTTTATCTCAAGGTGTCTAACGTGTCAACGAGTCAAGGCAGAGCATCAAGTACCAAAAGGTCCATTGCAACCACTTGAAATTCCAGAATGGAAGTGGGAGCACATTACCATGGATTTTGTTACCGGTCTTCCCAAAGTTTCTCAAGGTATAGATGTGATTTGGGTCATTGTTGATAGATTGACCAAGTCTGCTCATTTCTTACCGATACGAGAAACTTATACACTTGAACATCTTGCTCGTATGTACATAAACGAGGTTGTAAGATTGCATGGTATGCTAATATCCATAGTTTCTGATCGAGACCCAAGATTTACTTCAAGATTTTGGGTTAGTTTGCAAAAAGCTATGGGCACGGATTTATGATTTAGCTCGGCATATCATCCTCGATTTTGACGAAAGCGATCGAGAGGACGCTTTAAACTCTTGAAGATCTATTAAGACTCGTGTCCTTGACTTCAAGGAAGTTGGGACAAGTTCTTACCATTGGTGGAGTTTTCCTACAACAACAGCTTATCAAGCAAGTATCGGCATGGCTCCATTAGAAGCGTTTTATGGAAGAAAGTGTCGTTCTCCAAAGATATCTTTGGGATGAGGTGGGTGAAGCAACGTTGTTGGGACCGGAGTTGAATACGTATGATGACTACGGAAAAAGATTCAAATGATCCGACATCGTATAAAAACCTCACAAGATCGACAAAAGAGTTATGCTGATCTTCATCGAAAGGATGTGGAATTCGATATAGGAGATCATGTGTTGTTACGTGTTGGTCCATGGAAAGGAGTTACGAGATTTGGAAAGAGAGGAAAGCTCAATCCTCGATTCATCGGCCCATTTTTAATCCTCAATTGAGTAGGAACTGTGGCCTATAGACTCGCTTTACCGCTAAGTATGTCTCGTGTTCATAACGTTTTTCACATATCCATGTTACGTAAATATGTGGAAGACCCGAACCACATTATTGAGTTAGAACCGGACGAAATAGCGGAAGATTTGACGTATGAAGAGGTTCCTGTTCAAATCTTGGATAAGAAGGAACATATTCTATGCTCCAAGGTTATACCTCAAGTCAAACTTTTGTGGAGAAACCACGATGTTGAAGAAATGACTTGAGAGTTAGAATCTGAAATGAAATCAAGGTATCCTTACCTCTTTGATATACCAGGTACGTACCCTAATTTTGAGGGCAAAATTTTATAAGAAGGGGAGGTTGTAAGACCCCAACTTTTTGAATAAAGATGAATTTTCTATAAATATTATATTTGAATATTATGGAGTGAAATTGATATAATGTAATAGTTGTGGATAATATTTATAAATTTTAAAAAGTACGCAAGTTGTTATATAATATTCGATTGGTCGGGGAATATTCGTTTTAGCAGGTAATATTCGTACAACGGCACAATCATTGGTGGACCCCACAACGGAATTATTATCGGATTGAGAAAAAACGACAAAAATACTTAAAAGAAAATAACGGCGGAAGTTTTACCGTTAATCGTTGAAACACCCGGTGTTAAAAGTAATAAAGAATACTGCTGTGGTTGCATAAGAGCACACCAATGATTATTGATGCTTACGTGATAAGTCACTCAATTTTGTTGGTATTATTAATGTAATAATACGTAAAAAATTTTTTATATAAAATAGAATACTTTTATAAAGTTATTCTATAAATAGAATATATTATATTCTATTATGCATAGTGTTGCATAGTGTTTTGCATAGTAAAATTTTTATATAAAAATGAATACTTTTATAAAGTTATCTGCTTTTATTAGACAATAATTAGAATATATTATATTTTATTATGCATAATGTTTGCATAGTGCTTGCATAGTGTTTGCATAGTAAAATTTTTTATAAAGTTATTCATTTTATTAGATTATAAATAGAATATATTATATTTTATTTAAAAGATTTTGCTTTAAATATGGACCGTCAGATTAAAGTAAATCAATCTGGACCGTTCATGAGTTAGTTGCTATGAAGTTAATTTTTCTATAAATAGAAGCTCATTCCTTCATTATTTCTTACGAATTCACTGAAACTCTAGAGAGATAAACTATAGAGAGAAAGAAGAAAAGTATTCTGCTACTTCACTACTCATATATCCAGTACTCTTCTTCTTAAGGTAGGGAGTATTATTTCTTTTGTATTCATGAAGAGAACCTGTATACGCGGGCTACCCTATACTTGGTGACATTCTTCTAATATTCCATCTTTATTATTATTCTGTTGAATATCCCATGCATATGCGTTCTGCCGGGACCGAGTTCATTTTATTATTATTCTATTGGAATATCCTCGTCACGGCGCTTACTGTTGGACTCGGTTCCATCTTTATTATTATTACATTGGAATATCCCGCTCATGCGTGCGTTTACGTCGGACCGGTTTCCGCTTTATTATTCTATTGGAACATCCTCGCTTGGCATGCGAATTTCTCCCACGGTTCCGTTCCGCTATTTATTAATCTGTTGGAATAACTTTGTCTATGCGAAGCACCGCATGCATGGTGATTTCTTTTGTTATTCCATTCGTTATTATACTCGGTTTGGTTAAAGTTTTGACTTCTATACTCCATGAAATTAGTGGAATATCCTTGATATTTGCGCTTTATCCAAAGATCTTTTCATGAAAATATTCTTCCGAGCATTCTTGAATTTTACTCTACAAAGCGAAGATCATGTTGACAATCCGGACGTTATTAGTTCCTGGATAAATTAATTCTTGAACTTGTTTTATTGAATTCTTATATCATTGTCATCATCCTCATGTTTATATTTTGTTGAAAGTCATCTCGTGGCCCAGTAGTGCATGGATGGACTTGGTATGATTATGACCGTGGATTATTCGGTGTAATCATGACCGTAATGTTACAAATGATGTGGTAAAAGTCCTCATTGGCCCATAGTGCATTGATGGATGATTGTTGGCATGATCATGACCATTATTGAATACACAAATATTCTTGGCCCGTAGTGCATGGATAATTATGGTCGTGATACTAAAGAATATCCTCGGCAGTAGTAGTGTGGGGTGATTCGATGATGTGGATTATTTATTAAAATCGAGTCTCGGCCGATAAAAGTCATCAAAAACCTTTTAAATCATAGAAGATAATAGATTTTATTCTCTACTTGACTCTTCTAATGGATTGCTTGTTTCCACTACAGTTAAACTTGATGTTTGTTATATTGTATCAGTTTAACACTGTTTCAGGCTAATGATAATTTATTCTGCATTATCTTAGTCATAATATTTCTTACTGGGCTAGTTGAGCTCACCCTTTCTTTCACTGTTCTCTTCAAGAAATGAGAATATAGCTGGGACGAGTCGGGGAACGGAGTGATGGTCCTAGATGGTGCATTAGTAGTCCTCACTATTCTGTTAAATAGTGTGACAATAAATGTAATGAGGACTCATTCTTAGAGTGGATATTGTCTAGAAGACAGTGTTTGTATTTAAACTCACAACTCTCTTGTTGTATAATTAAGATTGTTTTTATGTTCTATACCATGTATTTGGCGACTCAGAATAGGTAATGTATACCTATTTTGGGGGCGTCACAAGCTGAGCATAGATCAAGGTGGAGTACAGCTGTATTGTGATAGTCAGAGCGCCATTTACTTGGCAAAGCATCAAGTGTATCACGCAAGGACCAAGCAGATTAGCGTAAGGTTTCACAAGGTGAGGGAGCTGATAGCTACTGGGGATGTGATATTGGAAAAGGTGCATACTTCTGAAAATACAGCTGACATGTTGACAAAGACTGTGACCACGAGCAAGTTCAAGCATTGCTTGGACTTGATCAATATCTTCAAATGTTAGTTTGGAGGATTACCCCCCGAGATTGGATAGAACAAGTAACGTATCTTCTGAAGGGATGAGGTTATTCATCAAGGTGGAGATTTGTTGGGAACTTGTGACTCATAATATGGAAGCCGCTGAAAAGGCTAGTGCGGAGCCTAGTGGAGCGGAGCTTGGTAGAAGGTCCCGATCAGAATGAGTGAAGCACTAGCCCATCGTGGTTGACCCGGAGGGCGCGGGATGGATGGATGCGGTAAGCCCATGATCAGACGATACATGTTGTTTATTAGAGGGACATTATGGGTAATTGAGATATAATATGAAGTAGGGTTGGAATAGGATTAGTAGTTATAAATACTCTATCTATTTTAAAGCCCTAAGTAACTAAGGAATCATCAATAAACAACAAGCCGCCTGTAGAGTACCCAAATTGGGGAACCACGTAAATCTCTTGTGTTCTTCTTAATTCTCTATCGTATGTGTGCGTGTGTGTGATCCTATATTCTAACAAACCACATTTTAAACTTAAGAAGAACATAGACATAAAAAGATTAGAGATTATAATTAAAATCGGAGCTATTTTTGGAAGCCAAACCATTTTAGAAAATATTCAGTCATGATCTTATCCTTTATTTCAATAGCTAAAAATTAAAATTTCAAAGTTGGAAATATATTTTTGGAAACCAAAGCAATTGAGATATTACACGTTTCAAGATCTTATCCCTTTGATCTAGTTTCAAATTGTTGATTCTTCTGGGATCTTAATGAAAGTAGTATGCACACAAGCCAATCATGTTTGATGATAAAGCATATATTTTGTAGCAATCTTATTCATTTATTAATAAAAAGTATTATTTTATTAAAGGCTTTTAATTATCTACATGATGTTGTTTTATAATATGTGATAAACCCATAGTTTTAAGCAATGCTTTTAGAATAATGATGATGATCATTCTAATGAGATCTAAATTCTTAAAAAGCTTAAAACTAAAATAGCTCCCAATCGTTGGATTACTAAATTGGGGATTAGTGAATCCGGATATATTGGTACATACGTTGCTTGCTCATTGGATGAGGATGATTGATCTCATGATTATTTGTGTGGAGACACTAAAACAAGTATGTAGGTGCTTCTTAGAGAATAAGTTCACTGAACGTGGCTCGCTAAGGAATACCTAATGGAGTTTTACTTGCCTGTCAATAGGAATTCCTGTAGTGATAGTAGTACAAGTGATCCTTGGACTTGAGATCATCATAGTATCTTGTGTATGATGAGTTATACTTTGACTTATTCCTTAAGACCCTTAGGGTATATCAAAGGGTATGCTTGGGTATAATAAGTTGTACATGGAGATAATGTATGATCAATAAAGAATCTACCGCTTCTAGTAAAAGAAGAGAAATGTCCTATGTGATTCGATAAATGACAACCCAAAGAGTCCTTGGCGAAGATGTAATGAAATTAGAAAGGAGTTTCTAATTTACATTATTTAGGTGTTGTGCATTTAAGAGTCGAAATACATCTAATTAAATAAAATAAGACTTGATAGTAATTGCATATGCCTTATATTTAATCGGGACATCAGATGGTGGAAGGATTGAATTACACGGTAACTATTTACTCAAAGGTTCTTTTATGATTAATGTTGAAATCTATATTATCCGGAAAGTCTTAATCGCTAGGAGGCTTATCCCTATTGTAGAATAAATATTATTTATTTAAATAAATTAATAGTTTAATTTATTTATTTAAATAAGATTAAATTGTTCTAATTGATTTATTCACAACCTATTAATATAGAGAACCTAAAGGGTCACACCATAAAATAAAGAATAATTATTTAAGAAGTTAATGGCATAATCGTAATAATATGTTAAGTATATTTAATTTAATCTATAGTGATAGAATAAATTAAATAGCTTAATATTTATTATTTAATATTTTATAAATATTAAATATAAATTAATAAGAGGAGTCTTATTAATATTATTACAATTATTATTATTTTAATTTCTAAAAGAGTTTAGGAATTAATTTAATATAAGTACTCTCATTTATTCCTAATAGGATTAGGAGGAAAATTAGTTAAATGAGTTTAATTAATTATCCCTAATAAGATTAGGGAGCCCATTTAATTAAAAGAACTTAATTAAATAAATAATATCTTATTTTTAATTAAATAGGGTTACCTGATATCTTTATAAAGGGAGTCTTATATCAGATATCAATATACGTAATTCCAACAGTTGGGAGAGTATGCTCTTTTTCTATGAGAGATAGAAAAACTAGGATTTAGCCAAATACCCATCTTCTTGAATATTTCTTCTTCCTTGGTGGATCACCTCTAGAGGCCAAACACTTGGGTGACTAATGTTGATCAAAGGAAGGAACCAAACCCGGTGGATTCAAGTTGAACGCGAAAAAGATTGGAGGTGAACTTGTACCTGAGGAAGCTCGAATCTTCAAGGGTATGATTCTTGTTTTTCATATTTTCGTTTAATTAATAATTGTGCATAAAGGGTGATCCGGGTATATGGTTTGTAAAATTTTAAAACTCTGATTTTCCACGTTTCTGCTTATTTTGTGCAATTTGATTGCATTCATGAATATTAAAAACCTTACAGTGGTATCAGAGCCAAACCTTTATGCGAATTATTAATTGCTTTAATTTGATATGTATATTGATATGTGTTTAGAACAATTTAATTTAGCATAATTTGTTGTATAAATTTATCTTATAAAAAAAAAGGCAATCGCGAAATCTGTGTATTGTTTCGTGACCCATGATTTCTTATTTAAGGGAGCATGACCATGATGGGAGCATGAATTTTTATATCATATATATATATATATATATATATATATATATGCTCTTAACGGAGGTCAACAAGGGACTCAGGAGATTCCCGTGATGCACCTGGGTTATGATCAAGCATTACACATCCAGGATAAGATTTTTTGGTTTCCTGCAAGTAATGTGATCATTAGCATCCAGGATATGCATATATATATATATATATAATAAAATAAAAGGTTCATTTTAATCTTAAAATTAAATTTCATGCTAACTAATTAGAGTTGGAATTAGATTCCATGATAACTAATTGGAGTTGAAATTGGATTCCATATTTCCTTAAATAAAGGAGTTTATTTAGATATGAAATAAGATTTCATATTATTCAAAATAAAAGAGTTTATTTGTGAATATGAAAGATAATCCTAATTTTCTTAAATAAAGGAGTTTATTTAGATATGGAATAAGATTTCATATTATTCAAAATAAAGGAGTTTATTTGTGAATAGGAAAGAGAATCCGTGTTTCCTTTAATAAAAGAGTTTTTTTACATGGAATTGGATTCCATAATTAATTAAAATAAAGGAGTTTATTTTGATTAAAATAAAATAGTTTATTTTATTCAAAATTGGATAAATTAAAATAAAATAGGTTTATTTTGATTTAAATTTGAATTAAAATAAAGGAGTTTATTTTGATTCAAAATTAGATTTTATGCTAACTAAATTTGCCCATTAAATGATATCAATATATATATATGAATGTTTATTATTTATGAGATGAATGTTATTTATTGATGCATATGGTGATGTGTATATAATAAATGAGATTGATTATGGACTATTGACCATTGTAATTGAATTTTATTTTAGTTTGATGCATGAATGTATGTGTTTTATTAAATGGGGTCTGCGTACCTCGTCTTCTCTAATTTTTCTTAATGTAAATACTAACTCCCTCTTATGTACTTCCCCTTGACTGTTGATCAAGGTTTCTATTTATTTTAAATAGTTTTGTAATAAGAATAGTTAGAATTAATTTTGAAGAATTGGAAATCAAGGAGCAATGAGAGCTTGAAGTGTGACACCCCCAAATCCAGGTACTTCGATTCCACAGGATTTGGTGTTCACTGTATAAATATCATCTATCTATCTACCCATAATAAATGCAAACCATGCAATAGATAGAAATAAATCTTCCCCTTATGGGGTTACAACATCTGAATAATAAACATAATCCCAGGTCATACTAACCTTAAACATCTGTGCGGAAACGTAAACAAATAAGTCTTAAACAACATCATTAACTTAAGTCTTAAACAAAAATACATCATCATATAAAACAACAAGTCTTCATCACTTGTTAATCTTGCCCTTGCCTTTGCTAGTAGAAGGCTCCGCAGACCTTTCGTTCTTAACTGCAATGTTATTATTACGCAAGAGTGAGCATTATTGCCCACAAGTAAAATAATGAAATAATAATGTATAATAACATGCGAGTGAATCAAAGACTTCTGAAATAAAAGCTCAACTTTTGAATCAAGAATGAATAACAAGAATCAAAAGATTTCTGAGGGTCATAAGACCTTGAACTATGTCCTAGGTTATTAATGGTTATACTTGAAACGTTTAACAGTCATAAGTCTATGGACTCTTCTTCTCGTACTTAGGGGGATCAGCCCTTAGTACCATACTGTGCACAATATCTTAACGCTAACGCATAAGTAAATCCCTTTGAAGGGTTGTTCATCTCAGTTTGACATTCGAGTCCTCACCAAAGGAAGTTTGGTTTGGATAATTCAATAAGGGTTCTAAAATTTAGAACGTTCATCAACTATGGACTAGTCGAATCAATAAGGGTTCACTAGTCTAATAAGGTTCAAAAATAATGATAATGAAATTGAATAATAATCTCAATAGGTATACAATAGGACAATTATTGTATAACAGAATCATGCTTTGAAAAGATAATCAATCTTTAATATAACAATTGAACTTGATTAATAATAATGAGAATAACTCAATAATGATAACAAGTAGGGTTAGGAAACTTGCCTCGTGCGTAGATTACACGTTCCTTGAATTTAATCCTACATACCATTAACATTCACAACTATAGTTAATTATAACATAACTAATCATCAAACATTCATTCTTTTTGTCTAACTCGAATTATGACTATACTTAGTCAATTTATTACACTTATTGTCACATAATTTACACTTCATGAATAACAAGCTAATTATGTATTCAATAATTCAATCCACATGCAATTATATTATTTACATGTTAATTAAGCATCTATTTTAACATCTTATTATACTTCTAACATATTTCTATGTTCATTACATTAAGTTACTAACACATCACAGACTTGACATTTAAAAATAGTTCATTTCGAACATTTCGAGAGTGGTATTTGCTGCCACCATTGTTATCTCGGTACTTGGTGTTGCAAAGTCATGGATGTTAAGGCAGAGATCTGGCCATGGCTACGATGACGAATTTACAACCGTTTCTACAATTCATGAAAATTGCGTAATTACGTACCAAAAACTCCAATTAAATTATTACTACACTAATTTAATCATACCCATTCATAATAATACACATATAATCACTACTAAACCCTTTTAGCATGATTTTAACATGTTAAAACACATAATTAACAGGATTAAAACATGAAATTTTCACTGTTCTTTGTGTTCTTGAAGGTTTTGAACAAAACATAAAATTTAACACTACAGATTCGTTATATAACATCAATCTATTCATTTAAAATTTGGTCTCTTCGTATTAACTTGCATAATAATATACGAGTATAATTTTTACAAAACCATTTATGTTTGACACATTAAATTTACATATAAGGGCCATATGGCCAAAACCCATACTCTGTAAGTTTTGAGCAACATATACGACGTATTTTCATGAAATTGATGACATGATAACTTACATAATATATAATTAGATACGATTTGATAACATTTACCACATATACAAACTCATAGACATTACTCCTTTCCCAAATACAGAGGTTTAAACAAAAACTTTGAAAGCAATTTTTATGCAAACTTAAAGACGTAAAAAGAGAAATTGGGTTTAGAGAATTTACCCAGAGTATAGATTTAGAAGAGATGATCAATGATGATCCTTTCACAAATGATTGATGATTACACACTCACAATTCTTCTCAAACTTCTCAATTTTCCCTCTGTGAACTCACAATTTTGCTCTGCTTATTTTCTAGACTTAGCAATCAACTGAAAAGAAAAGAAGACGTCGTATTCAAATAAACTGATGCGTTGTGGAGGTCAGTTACCCATCATGGGTTAACTGCTCCCAACCTCCACTAGTGCCATGTTTGGCTAGCCTTAAAAGGCTTATACTCAATTAATTTAATAAACTCTTTTATCATATAGTTTAAATAATGTTACATCCTTTATAAAATAACTCAATTAATTTATTTAATTTAAATTAAAAAAATATAGTAATTTCTCATAAATTAATTATATCAAATTATTAAATCTCTAATTAATTATTACACTAGTTAAAATAACATTAGGCTTATTAAATATTTCATTTAATTCAATAAGCTCACATAAATACATACTTGAATAATAATTATTCTCCACATTAATTTAATAAATATAATACATCTAATTAAATTAATCTATCACAACTGCATCAATTAATTATTTAATCTAATAATTAAATCATCGAAATTATTTATTTAATTCAATAAATATTAAGGATTAAATTACAAAAATCTCGTTCGTCACATCTGTGACGCCCCCAAAATTAGGTATACATCACCCATCTTGGGTCGCCAGATACATGGTACAGAATTCAAATACAATTTACTAATACAACTGTCGTGTACAATACGACAAAACATAACTGTGAGTTTGAATACAATTGTTGTCTACTAGAGATTATACAAACTCAAAAGGAGTCCTCATTACAATTGTTAACACACTATTTCACAGAATAGTGAGGACTACTAATACTATCATCTGGTCTATCACTCCATTCCCCGACTCGTCCCAGCTATATTCTCATTTCCTGAAGAGAACAGTGAAAGAAAGGGTGAGCTCAACTAGCACAGTAAGAAATATTATCACTAAGATAATGCAGAATAAATTATCATTAGCCTTTAAACAAAGGTTAAACCGATACATTATAACAAACATCAAGTTTAATCAGTAGTGAACAAGCAATCCATTAAAAGAGTCAAGTAGAAAACAAAATCTACTATCTTTTATGATTTAAAAGGTTTTTCATCATCATCATATCGCCGAGACTCACTTTTTAATAAATATTCCACATCATCGAATCACCCCTGCACTACGGCCAAGGATATTCTTTAGTATCACGACCACAATTATCCTTGCACTACGGGCCAAGAATATTTATGTATTCATTAATGGTCATGATCATGCCAACAACTATCCATCAATGCACTACGGGCCAATAAGGACTTTTTCTACATCATTTGTAACATTACTACCATGATTACATCGAATAATCCTCATCATAATCATACCAAGTCCATCTATGCACTACAGCCACATATATGACTTTCAACATAATATAAACATGAGGATGATGACAATGATATAAGAATTCGATAAAACAAGTTCAAGAATTAATTTATCCATGAATCAATAACGCCCAAATTGTCAACATGATAATCGCTTGCTTTGAGAGTAAAATTCAAGAATGCTCGTAAGAATATTTCCATGAAAAGATATCGGATGAAGCGCAAATATCAAGGATATTCCACTAATTTCATGGAGTATAGAAGTCAAAACTTTAACCAACCGAGTATAATAACGAATGGAATAACAAAAGAAATCACCATGCATGCGGTATTGCGATGTATGTGTTATTCCAATGTAATAATAAGTAACGGAACCAGTCAAAGTAAATTCATACCGACAGCGGGATGTTCAATGTAATAATACAGACGGAACCAGTCCGGCACAGAAAAACGCATGCATGTGATATTTCACAGTTCCTACTCGATTAAGGATTAAAAATGGGCCGATGAATCGAGGATTGAGCTTTCCTCTCTTTCCAAATCTCGTAACTCCTTTCCATGGAGCAACATGTAACAACACATGATCTCCTATATCGAATTCCACGTCATTTCGATGAAGATCAGCATAACTCTTTTGTAGATCTTGTGAGGTCTTTATACGTTGTCGGATTGTTTGAATCTTTTCCGTAGTCATACGTACCAACTCCGATCCCAACAATGTTGCTTCACCCACCTCATCCCAGCATACTGGAGAACGACATTTTCTTCCATACAATGCTTTGAATGGAGCCATGCCAATACTTTCTTGATAACTGTTGTTGTAGGAAAACTCCACCAATGGTAAGAACTTGTCCCAACTTCCTTTGAAATCAAGAACACAGAGTCTTAATAGATCTTCAAGAGTTTGAATAGTCCTCTCTGACTGTCCATCCGTCTGAGGATGATATGTCGAGCTAAATCGTAAATCTGTGCCCATAGCTT
This sequence comes from Panax quinquefolius, assembly GCA_020205615.1. Classification (NCBI taxonomy): domain Eukaryota; kingdom Viridiplantae; phylum Streptophyta; class Magnoliopsida; order Apiales; family Araliaceae; genus Panax; species Panax quinquefolius. Next base: position 78,843,261 of record CM035165.1, read on the forward strand.
TCTGCAAACTAACCTAAAATCGTGAAGTGAATCTTGGGTCTCGATCAGAAACTATGGATACTGGCATACCATGCAGTCTTACAATCTCGTTTATGTACATACGAGCAAGACGTTCAAGTGTATAAGTTTCTCGTATTGGTAAGAAGTGAGTAGATTTGGTCAATCTATCAACAATGACCCAAATCGCATCTATGCCTTGAGAAACCTTGGGAAGACTAGTAACGAAATCCATGGTAATGTGCTCCCACTTCCATTCTGGAATTTCAAGTGGTTGCAATGGACCTTTTGGTACTTGATGCTCTGCCTTGACTCGTTGACACGCTAGACACCTTGAGATAAACAAATACTTATCTATCTCTTCATATTGCCCCACCAAAATGTATGTCAAGATCATGATACATTTTGGTACTCCTGTGATGGATTGCAAACGGTGTTGTTTGTGCGCCTCGATCATGATTTTATACTTTAAATCGTATTGGTCATTAGGAACACAAAGTCCGGAGTTGACTCAAGTATTCCTTCTTCATCGATTCTTGCTTCCTAAGATAGCACCTTCTTGCACTATCTTCTTCAAACGCATCACCTCCGTGTCCAGTGAGCTTGAGCAGCTTTAACTTTATCAATTAAAGTCGGTTCTACTCGTATATTAACCATCATCACCTGGGTCCCTGGAGTCTTTAACTCTATCTCCATCCTTTTCTACTCGTATATGCATATGATCTTCTACTCAATGCGTCAGCTACCACGTTCGCTTTTCCAGGATGGTATTGGATGGTATGATCATAATCTTTCAACAGTTCAAGCCAACGTCATTGTTGCATATTGAGTTCCTTTTGAGTGAAGAAATATTTGAGGCTTTTATGATCCGTAAAGATCTCCACCTTCTCCCCATACAAGTAATGCCTCCAAATTTTAAGTGCAAAGACAACAGCTGCCAACTCTAGATCATGAGTAGGATAATTCCTCTCATATTCTTTGAGTTGTATTGAGGCATAGGCTATGACTTTTCCATGTTACATGAGAACACATCCCAACCCTTTGCCCGAAGCATCATCAGAGATGATAAATCCTCCGAGCCGAGATGGTATTGTGTAACAGTGTCTTTGAAATGAGTCTCCTCTTGAGTTCTTGAAAACTCCATGATATTCCATGACTTGATATTATGTGCCCAAGGAATGCTACTTCCTCAAGCCAGAACTCGCATTTCTTCAACTTGACATAAAGCTTATATTCACGAAGCTTTTGGAGTGTCAGCCTCAAGTGTTGCTCATGATCTTCACGACTTTTGGAATAAATAAGGATGTCATCAATAAAGACGACCACAAAGTGATCTAAATATTCCTTGAATACTCGGTTCATCATATCCATGAAGGCAACAGGAGCATTAGTCAATCCAAAAGACATGACTAGGAATTCATAATGCCCGTACATGAGTTCCGAAAGCCGCCTTTGGAATGTCATCTGCTCTAATCTTTAGTTGGTGATATCCTAACGAAGATCAATCTTTGAGAAGAATTTGGCTCCTTGCAACTGGTCAAACAGGACATCAATACGTGGCAATGGATACCTATTTTTGATGGTGACATGATTCAACTCCCGATAATCAATACAAAGTCACATACTCCCATCTTTCTTCTTCACGAATAGAACAGGAGCACCCCAAGGAGAAGTACTAGGACGAATAAAGCCAATGTCTAACAATTCCTACAATTGGGTCTTTAACTCCTCGAAGTTCAATAGAGCCATTCGATATGGGGCTTTGGAAATAGGTTTTGTCTTCGGGTTCAAGGTCGATACAAAATTCAATTTCACGCCTGGGGTAGGCCGAAGTTCTTCGGGGAATACGTCAGGAAATTTATTAACAACAAAAATATCATTCAAAGCTGACGTATTTTTGTTTAGATTTGTGACATGAGCTAAGAAAGCTTGACATCCGTTTTTCAATAAACGAATAGCTTTATGGCTTGAGATGACCATGATTGATTTTAATGGTTTGGTCGCTTAAATTCGCATAATAGGTTGATTAGGAACATGAAAGCTAACAACCTTACGAAAACAATCAATTTTTGCATGATGAGTAATTAACCAATCAATCCCTAGAATCACGTCAAATGCAAGTATTTTCAATGAAATAAGATCGACAGGTAATGTGAGGGTACCGATTTGAACCAAATAGGACTTATAAATAGTGGATGTAATGAAGGTTTCTCCCAACGGAGTTTCCACAGATAAGTCAAAGTCTAATTTCTCCGGAGTCAAATTTAATCGATGAGCGCAAGTAGGAGAAATAAAAGAATGGGTAGAACCAGTATCAAATAAAGTATAGACTTCGCTAGAGTTTATGATAAGCTTACCCGTGATGACCTCATTCGGGTTCCTTGCTTTTTGGGAGGTCACAACAAACGCTCTCCCTTGCACCACCGGCTTTGACTTTTCTGGGACGGCCTTTGGTGCCTCCATCCTAGCTGAACTTGTCTTCGGTAAATGACAAAATCGGGCTAAGTGACCTTCTCTTCTATAATTATAACATGCTTTGGACGGCATCGCACAATTTGGACTGATGTGTCCCTCCCCTCCGCATTTGAAGCATATGATAGGTGGTCGTTCTCCTTCCTTAACAACGGTCTTTGGTCTTTGACGCTCTTTCCATCATTGTTGAATCTCCTCTTCTTGAAATGTCCATTCTTATTATTTTGGCCCTGATTACCACCGAAGTGGTTACCACTTCTGGCCTGTTGATTCCCTCCACGCTTGTTGTCACCGCTTCGATGACTGCTCTAATTGGTATTATCATTTTGCCGGCTTCTCTCTTTTAGTTGCGTTGACTCGTTATCTCGCTCCAATAACTGAGCCCTATTTACAACATCTGAGTACAAAAACAGTTTATGAGAAATAAGATATTTACGTATCTCTTGTTTCAAACCTCTTAAAAACATTCGCGTCATATGCTTCTCATTATCGACCAATTACATACCAAATAAACTTAGGTAGGTTATACTAGCGAATGAATTCCCCGTCTCTCCCCTCCTAGTTATATTCTCACATCTTAGCCAGGGATCTTATCCCTAAGCTCTGATACCAACCGTGACGCCCCAAAATTAGGTATACATCACCCATCTTGGGTCGCCAGACATACGGTATGTAATTCAAATACAATTTACTAATACAAATCACATGTAAAATACGACAAAAAACATAACTGTGAGTTTGAATACAATTATTGTCTCTAGAGATTATACAAACTCAAAAAAAGAGTCCTCATTACAATTGTTAACACACTATTTCACGTAAATAGTGAGGACTACTAATACTATCATCCGGGTCCATCACTCAGCTCCCCGACTCGTCCAAATTATATTCTCATTTCAAGAGAACAAAGGAAAGAAAGGGTGAGCTCAACTAGCCCAGAAAGAAATATTATGACTAAGATAATGCGTAATAATTTATCATTAGCCTTAAATGTTGTTAAACCGATATAATATAACAAACATCAAGTTTAACTGCAGCGGAACAAGCAATCCATTAAAAGAGTCAAGTAGAAAATAAAATCTACTATCTTTTATGATTTAAAAGGTTTTTCATCACTGTTATCGCTGAGACTCAGCTTAATAAATATTCCACATCATCGAATCACCCCATTTACTACCAAGGATATTCTTTAGTATCACGACCACAATTATCCATGCACTACGGGCCAAGAATATTTATGTATTCATTAATGGTCATGATCATGCCAACAACTATCCATCAATGCACTACGGGTCAATAAGGACTTTTTCCACATCATTTGTAATATTCCGGTCATGATTACACCGAATAATCCTCGGTCATAATCATACCAAGTTCATCTATGCACTTTTCAAAATGCCATGAGATGACTTTCAACATAATATAAACATGATGATGATGACAATGATATAAGAATTCAATAAAACAAGTTCAAGAATTAATTTATCCATGAATCAATAACGCGTCAAATTGTCAACATGATACCGCTTTGTAGAGTAAAATTCAAGAATGCTCGTAAGAATATTTCCATGAAAAGATATCGGATGAAGCGCAAATATCAAGGATATTCCACTAATTTCATGGAGTATAGAAGTCAAAACTTTAACCAACCGAGTATAATAATAACGAATGGAATAACAAAAGAAATCACCATGCATGCGGTATCAGCATGAATCGTTATTCCAATGTATCAATAAGTAATCTAAACCAAAGTCGTGCAAAATTACACCCGCTGTGATGTTCCAATGTAATAATATGCATGTAACTAGGTTCACGTAAAATGCATGCATGTGATATTCCAAATGTAATAATAACAAAGACGGAACCGTGTCTCATGTAAACGCATGTATGTGATATTCCAATGTAATAGTAAAAAGACGAAATAATAGAAGAATGTCACCAAGTATAGGGTAGCTCACAGTGATACTGAAGTTATTCCAATGTAATAATAAAGAATGGAATAACATAAGTTCTCTTCATGAATACAAAAGAATAACACCCCTTACGAGTACAACAAATAATATTCCCTACCTTAAGAAGAAGAGTATTTGGATATATAAGTAGTGAAGTAGCGTAATACTTTCTTCTTTCTCTCTATAGTTTATCTCTAGAGTTTCAAAGAATTCGTAAGAAATAATGAAGGAATGAGCTTCTATTTATAGGAGAATAGAAAGGATACTATTTGGAAATAATCACAAAGCATGTTGTTTTTTAAAATTAAACGAATTCTCGACTCCAACATTTTTCAAAGAGTTAGCCAATGAGGAAAAACTACACATGCCAAATTAAGTCTTGACCAATTAAAAGAAATCCTAATTCACAAGCTAGCAATAATAACACATAACTTGACAAAAATTTGGCCAAAAGGTCCAAGCTTTGAAAAATCAACACAGAATCATCAAATAATGCTAGCAATGACATTCTTTGAAATAAATGAGGGCCCTCCCTTATCAACCTCACAAGATATATCTATACATATGTATAAATATATATATATATATATATATATATATATATATACAAAATAATACTCCTACCCGTGCCCCAAAAATCTCCCACCTAACTAGACAACTTTAAAAGCCAACTTATCTATATATATATATATATATATATATATATATATATATATATATATATATATATATATAGTACACTTTCCCACCAAACTTGATTCCATAATAACATTAATCAACCATTCCACCACCAATTCGACCACATGTTACATATATAAATAATATATATATATATATATATATATTATAATCCCACATGTTGTCCTTTTATATATATATATATATATATATATATATTTAACCCAATCTTGCATTAATAATCCTTCACGTGACTTTCAAAATTCCTCCCCCCATGTTATCATAATTCAACACATCACTTTCATATATATATATATATATATATATAACAAAACTGAGTGACTTCTCACGTAAGCATCAATAATCAATACCGTGTGCTACTATGCAACCACGCCAGACATCGTACTTTCTTTAACACCGGGTGTTTCAACAGTTATCGGTAAAACTTCCGCCGTTATTTTCATAAAGTATTTTTGTCATTTTTTCAATCCAACAATAATTCCGTTGTGGGGTCCACCAATGATTGTGCCGTTGTACGAATATTCCCTGTTAAAACGAATATTCTCCGACCAATCGAATATTATATTACAACTTGCGTACTTTACAAAATTTATAAATATTACCCACAACTATAACATTATATCAATTTCACTCCATAATATTCAAAAATAATATTTATAGAAAATTCATCTTTATTCAAAAAGTTGGGGTTTTACAACATCTTTCCCCCCTTAAAAGGATTCTGTCCCCAGAATCACGACTCAATAAATTTGACCCGTTACATTCTCCCCCTTACAAAGATTCTGTCCCCAGAATCGCTTACACATAAATTAAGTAAATAAATGAGGGTAATTCTTCATCATATTCTCTTTGAGTTCCCACGTAGCTTCTTCAGCATTGTGGTTCCTCCAAATTACCTTAACATAAGGTATTACTTTATTTCTGAGAACTTGTTCTTTTTTGTCGACAATTTGAACAGGAATTTCTTCATAAGATAAGTCTTTTTCAAAATGTAGGGGTTCGTATTTAATTACATGCTTGTAATCGGCTTTGTAGGGTCGTAAAACAGAAACGTGGAAGACGTTGTGGACATTCTCGAGTGCTGGAGGTAAGGCTACCTCGTACGCTACTTCTCTGATTCTTCGTAGTACTTCAAATGGTCCAATGAATCTTGGGCTTAATTTTCCTTTCTTTCCGAACCTGATCTTCCCCTTCTAGGGAGAGACCTTCAAGAAAACATAACTACCTGATTCAAATTCGATATTTTTACAATGTGGATCAGCGTATTTCTTCAGTCTATCTTGAGCTGCTACTAGTCGTGCTCGGATCACTTTGACTATTTCTGCTGTCTGTTGTACCAATTCTGGCCCTAGAAATTGTCTTTCGCCAACATCATCCCAATAAAGTGGTGTTCTGCACTTTCTGCCGTATAACGCTTCATAAGGCGGCATGCCTATACTAGCGTGGTAACTGTTGTTGTAGTCGATGTGACGCCACAAAATCCGGCCTACTTTCAGACCCGGACTCTGTGTATCACTATTCCATTTCCTTTCCAAACATACTTCATTATATAGCTAAATATAATGACATACATTCTCAAATCCCAGGTTCTCAAAACCTTAGAACCTCTTTCATTACAAATAATGATAATTACATTATTCTTTACATCTTACACGAGTGACTTTCATCTGCCACCAAGGATTCATAACTGTTCATTAAACCAGTCTATTGTTTAATTCTATCATTCTATATTACAAGTCTTCACTTGCTCTTCATGCACATTCATATACTGAATGGTACTTCGTCTGGATACCGATCAGCTTGATCTTTACGGGATCCTTAAGTTCTTTCTAACATCGTTCGCTGAAAATATTTTTCATTTAAAGCAAGTGTGAGCATTCAATTGCCCACCAAGTCATAACAGTTGAACAAACAACTTCAAGAGTTTAAACATTTTTCAGAACTTTGATAACCGAACAAAGGTTATGAAGCAGCTTGAATAATAGGAATAGTCTCGATTCCTATCATCTTAAAACATTCATGACATACTCTTTGCACTACTTTCATTCTTCTACCTTTTTCCATACATATCATGTCTTGCTAGAATCATTAGCATAGACTTAATAATAATGGTTCATATATAAACCGAGCATACTTGTATTGAACAACTCAATCATAGAACAGTTCATCTCAAAGAAACACCGAAGTGTTCAAATTGTGGCACAAGGCCTCTTACGTTCTACCACCTTGTACAAATATCGCACATTCGCACATAGACAAAACTTCTCAAGTTCAACATTTGAGAAGTTTAAGAAACTAGCATTCATATAGCATGAATGAAGTTAGAAAACTTGCCTTACGCACAACTACATCTTACAGTTTACGCTGAGCTGCTCATTCCAAATCCCTATATAACACATAAGGAAATAACATGTACACCAATTAGTTATATACTTGACTTACGCATTGGTTTACTTAACTTTACTTCTTAGGGTTCGCGTTCTTGCAATATAAGCTTACGCGACTAACTTTCATTTCCGCTTTACGGCTTCATGACATACGGAGATGTCTTACTCAAAACTTTCATCATCTTTGATGATTTGCATTCTTATCTTCTTCTTATAACTTCTATAGAACTCAGAACACATCGCTTCTCTGTTAGTAGTCCATATGGTACTCTAAGTGGTTTCCCACAAACAACCAACATACAAGTTCCCGTCTCATCTACACTGCCCACACAATGAGTTAGATCGGTTGCCAGTTTTGTATATACCTTCGCTCTCTGAAGGAATTGTTTAGCCCAGTTCCCATATTTCAACTATCAAAGTTACGTTTGTACCACAACCTAACTTCTCTTAACTTATACGAACCATTCAACTATAATGTTCGTTAACTCAACTTCTTATTCCTTACGGATTTCTGGCTACTAAATGCCATACCTCAGGATTAATTTCTTATCGTCTAAGTCATACAGTCTTTTGTATACTCGAAACTATCATTCAATGTCAATACTATAAGGTCATAGCATTAAACATTTCATATGAACTTATTCATACCTTATAACGTCCAGTTCCTTCAACTCGGAACGTTTATCCAAGTTATACTTATTAACTCGGCTTATTAACGATATACGTTATTTATCTTCAATTCAGCTTCTTCACCGTTCATGATTAAACAACATTCTTCATTACCTTACGGTCAAACCATACACGGAGTGTAGGTTCTGCACATTTAATAATCGCATACACTCAACCCTTACGTTAGCTTAAGTGTCTAACACTTACATTCATTCTAACATTCTCTATCCGAGTCACCCTCGGACTTTCATTAATCTCATTACCGTTCTCTATGGCTTTCCTTGATACCATTCATATTTTACTTACTACTTTTGTCAACGTCCAAGTCATATAACCATTGTACACTTAGAACGTTCATCCGACGCAACTACGATTCGCGAGTATCGTTTACGTATTCGATGTTCACTTTGCTCGTCTCTTAATCTCTCACTCAACCTTTACTCAAGGTTTCAATTGCATTCATCGTTATCCATCCCATGAACCCTATGTTCATTATTCTTTCTTAATGTCAAAGCCATACGGTCCGTTGTATGCTAAGACCGATCGTTCATCGCAACAACATTGCGTTCATAGCGTCTATACGCTTTACACTTATCTCTCATTACCATGACATAACATCAGAATATTATTTATTACTTTCGTCACTCAACGTCTAAGGAACCACAATCACAGTAATCCCTCATGTTCATTTCTCACGACTACGGTCCCCGGCTATTGGTTACGTAATCTTGCATTTACATTCTCTATCTTTTAATCTAGTTAAATCTTTTCGTTCAACCTTCACTAAAGGTTTTACACACTTAATTGAGTGTTACATTACGTGAACTACATGTTCAAACTTCTTTCCTGCACATCCTCCAGTAACTGAGAACTAAAAATCTCATTTCTGGGCATTGCTCTGCTCCGGCGCTGCGGCGCCGTGCCCCTTCCTCTCTTCTTGGCTACTGCGTTCCCTACTTCTCTCTCTTCTCTTTTGGCCTGGCGCTACGGCGCCAAGTCATTTGTTATCCTCGATCATAGGCACCACTCTCCGTGAAGTTTATGGTCGAGTTCATGCCACATGGCTGCGCCCACTTCTCGAAGTTCATCCAGTGACTGCTACACCAGACAAAACCCTAGAAACCTTTCTAAGTCTTGCATTAAGTTTGAGACGCGTACTTTACGATCTCATAACTTCTTCATTATACGAGCTCGTTCCAAAGCCATTCTCTTCCCTATCTTACGTACTTCAATACCCCTTGGACAGAACTTTATTCTGATCCGTTAACGTGCCATTCGATTGGCTTGATCTTAACCCTTCGTTTATTTTTACGCTTTTAACGTTCTTCGCTCACTCGTCCGTAATTCGGTCATCCGAACTAGGAACTCGTTCGTTCTTGAGTCCACGACTCACGTTTTCTACATTCTCTTACATTCTTATGAAACCCTACACGTTCGGGTTCATTCTCTAACTTTCTAATTCTCGTTCATCTTTTACGAAAATTTCACCATAACTTCATTATAGCTAAGTTTTAATCCGTTCTTCATGAACGTTTCTACCGTTCCTAACCAAGCAAGAAGCAACTAACTTATTCACGATTGTTTTAAACTTGTCCATCAACAACAATTATCCTACGATGGTTTTAAATTTGTCCATCAACAACGTTCTTCGTGTTCTTCGTTTTAATCGATATTTTGGATTACGATTCTACTTTTTCTTGGAATTTGATGTTATAGAACATCATTCCTTACTTATTTCACCTACTCATTCATAAGATTCATTCGGATCGCTTCAAAATCCTTACTTAATCTTATATTCCTTAAGAAATTTATAAACTAAATTTCTAATTCTTATTTCTTCGTTTTCTCATGATTTCAACCATATGAAATCATTTTTAACATCATCTTCTCCCTATTCTCATTAAGATATGTTTTAAGCATAGAAACTTAAAGAAAATATTAGAAGAAACTAGGGTTCGGATTACTGTTCTTCTTTAATCCTCTTCCGTTATACAAAACCGGCGTTTTGCAAGCTTTTCTATTTCACGATCACTTTTGATCCGAGCATTCATGCTCACGCTCTTCCTCTTCCTCTCCCAACCGAGCTCTCTCTCTCTCTCTCAAGCGTAGGATTTTCAAAATCCTAGAAAATGAAAATCTAGCTTTCTATTTATAGAAAACCAAAGCTATGGCAATTTGGTCATTTTGCCCCTAACCTCCTTACTATTCATGGCTTAGCCACCAAGTTTACTTGGTGGCCAAGTGGCCGGCCCACATGCCCCATGGGTTGCCCCATTGGTTCTTACCCATCCGTTACCCATCGGTTCGATCCGCAGTTTCTTTTTGGTTTGGGATTTAACCCAAATTCTTATTGGGCCTATCTTGGGCTTGATTTCACAAATCATTGGGCTTGACATAATCCAAGTCCAATTGGATTCTATAAAGTCCATGAACACAAAGTCCATTAAGACCAATCGTATTCTACGCATTCCATTATCGTATTCTTGTATTCTCTTCGTATTTTGTTTGTACGATATTCGTATTAATACATCGTACTAATCTTCGTACTATACTCGTATAATAACTCGTATCATACTCGTATTTCTCACGCATAATAACCCTAGTTATTATACGTACTCATTACATTCTCGGAACTCACTTTTCCTAACCCTTAGGTTTTGAGTCCGCAGGCAAAAACTTCATTTTTGCCGTAACTGAAATATTATTGAATATTTCATCACGTCTCAACATTTTACGTAATAAATAACTTCTTGGAATTTCAAAATAAATCTCCGAACAGAAAGGGATGAATAGTGCCTATTTTGTCTTTTTCCCCGAAAAATATTTTATTCCCAGAAAACTTTCATTTTCGTCTTGAAAATTCTTACTTGTTCAATCTAGCTCATAGCCAGAATACTCCCGACTTATAATCATCCTAGGTTATAGAACGATTAATAAACACATAGCACATAATAGTATTAATAAAAATTCATTTTATTAATAACTAATTCTTTAAACCTAAATTCTGGATAATCCAAAATTCCAGGTTGTCACATTCTTCCTCCTTATAAAAATTCCGTCCTCGGAATTTCTTAAAACCAAACCCTTACCCGGGTTCTAACATTCTTCCTTTCTTCACAGAATTTCGTCCTCGAAATTTTAGCTTACTCTTCTTCTCAACTTCTCTTCAAAGAAGTTCTTATCTTTCCATCATTCCTAACCTCCATAACCTATCAAGAATCATGAAGTAGAAGGAATAGCGAGGAATATAAACCTTTCTTTCCATGGTAAGTTTACAATCACAAAGAAGGTAAACTACCTCTTTCCATACGTAGGTGATCAACCTATCGTATATCCCTATTTAGGGGTATGTTCACCTCAGACTTAATACCAAAAATTTTGGGTATTTCTTGAAACATTCGTCTAGTCAAATCAATTGACATCAACTATTTCTTTAAATTCTTTTCGCAATACTTCAAAACGTTTTCATGACGTCATGATACCGTACTATTCACAGTATGTTGAGGACTTCGTCAGTTTATGACTTTGTCATTATACATCTTACCATAGCGGTTTGTTGATCCTAAGATCACAACCCACCAGATTCAATTGCATTAACAACTCCATCTTTTTACCATCCTTGCATCAAATGCACGAACGATATAAAATTCCTTTTGATATTTAAAAATCAACTTCTGTCTAGCCGAAGTAATTGGCATAGACATACAATGAACATCTCTTTTAAAAATCCAATGGTTCAAAAAGTTGAACCAATTCTTTTCTTTTCTTTTTTTTTCAAAATGTACATTTCAGCACGATTTGAATAAACTTCGAAATCTAGCATAGCTAGAGGATTTGGAATATCCTATTCTCTATCTTCCTTCATTGTCTTACTGCGACAATACTTAAACCTCTCTAGCACCTTCAATGCTAGATCTACTGAAAATACTTCGTTTTCAGTCTAAACATCTCTATACCATAGTACAGTCCATCAACTTACTACACATTATGAGTTCAGGAACTTTCCACAATAATACGAGTTTAAGAACATCCAGTCAGACCTTAGGCGTCCATTCGCTGAGATATTTAAAAACATACCATATTATTATGAGTCACGAACTTACCATAAGTATGAGTTTAAGAACTCGCACCTACCTTAACCTTCTCTACCTATCAAGTATATATATGAGAAAAGATTCACCTTCTTGTCATATACATCTTAATAAATACGACAAATTCCAATGATTAACACTCAGAATAAATCGAAAGCGCTTGTTACACCAAGCACAAACCTCTGTCCATACAAAGGTTCATATAACTCAGCCATCACATGAGTCCTCAATTGAAATCTTACAACTTCTATCTTTCTCTTTACTTAATACGAATTTTCTTTAATTCGTATTCTATCTTTCACAACTCAATCTGAGTTCTTCTTTCCCGTACTACTTCGTAGTACCTTTCATTCATAGCATTAGCTATAAATCATTCATCGTTTAACAGCTCATCCGTTACTACGATTTACTATGATCACATGGTGATCTTCTTCCTTAATCGTTTAACTCAACGATTTTCTTATCCTCTTCTCTACGATTATAGTCTCAGGTACACATACCTAAGAGTTATAACCTATAGCTTTGATACCAACCTGTGATGCCCCGAAATCCGGCCTACTTTCAGACCCGGAGTCCGTGTATCACTATTCCATTTCCTTCCAAATATACTTCATTATATAGCTAAATATAATGACATACATTCTCAAATCTCAGGTTCTCGAAACCTTAAAACCTCTTTCATTACAAATAATGATAATTACATTATTCTTTACATCTTACACGAGTGACTTTCATCCGCCACCAAGGATTCATAACTGTTCATTAAACTAGTCTATTGTTTAATTCTATCATTCTATATTATAAGTCTTCACTTGCTCTTCACGCACATTCATATACTGAATGACACTTCGTCTGGATACCGATCAGCTTGATCTTTAAGGGATCCTTAAGTTCTTTCTAACATCGTTCGCTGAAAATATTTTTAATTTAAAGCAAGTGTGAGCATTCAATTTCCCAGCAAGTTATAACAGTTGAACAAACAACTTCAAGAGTTTAAACATTTTTTAGAACTTCGATAACCGAACAAAGGTTATGAAGCAACTTGAATAATAGGAATAGTCTCGATTCCTATCATCTTAAAACATTCATGACATACTCTTTGCACTACTTTCATTCTTCTACCTTTTTCCATACATATCATGTCTTGCTAGAATCATTAGCATAGACTTAATAATAATGGTTCATATATAAACCGAGCATACTTGTATTGAACAACTCAATCATAGAACAGTTCATCTCAAAGAAACACCGAAGTGTTCAAATTGTGGCACAAGGCCTCTTACGTTCTACCACCTTGTACAAATATCGCACATTCACACATAGACAAAACCTCTCAAGTTCAACATCTGAGAAGTTTAAGAAACTAGCATTCATATTGCATGAATGAAGTTAGAAAACTTGCCTTACGCACAGCTACAGCTTACAGTTTACGCTGAACTGCTCATTCCAAATCCCTATATAACACATAAAGAAATAACATGTACACCAATTAGTCATATACTTGACTTACGCATTGGTTTACTTAACTTTACTTCTTAGGGTTCGCATTCTTGCAATATAAGCTTACACGACTAACTTTCATTTCCGCTTTTACTTACTTCATGACATACTTGAGATGTCTTACTCAAAACGTTCATCATCTTTGATGATTTGCATTCTTATCTTCTTCTTATAACTTCTATAGAACTCAGCACACATCGCTTCTCTGCTAGTAGTCCATATGGTACTCTGAGTGGTTTCCCACAAACAACCAACATAAAAGTTCCCGTCTCATCTACACTGCCCACACAGTGAGTTAGATCGGTTGCCAGTTTTGTATATACCTTCGCTCTCTAAAGGAATTGTTTAGCCCAACTCCCATATGTCAACTATCAAAGTTACGTTTGTACCACAACCTAACTTCTCTTAACTTATACGAACCATTCAACTATAATGTTCGTTAAGTCAACTGCTTATTCCTTACGGCTTTCTGGCAACTAAATGCCATACCTTAGGATTAATTTCTTATCGTCTAAGTCATACAGTCTTTTGTATACTCGAAACTATCATTCAATGTCAATACTATAAGGTTATAGCGTTAAACATTTCATATGAACTTATTCATACCTTACAACGTCCAGTTCCTTCAACTCGGAACGTTTATCCAAGTTATACTTATTAACTCTGCTTCTTAACGTTATACGTTATTTATCTTCAATTCAGCTTCTTCACCATTCATGATTAAACAATATTTTTCATTACCATATGTTCAAACCATACACGGAGTGTAGGTTCTGCACATTTAATAATCGCGTACACTCAACCCTTACGTTGGCTTAAGTGTCTAACACTTACATTCATTCTAACATTCTCTATCCGACTCACCCTCGGACTTTCATTAATCTCATTAGCATTCTCTATGGCTTTGACTTGATACCATTCATATCTTACTTACTACTTTCGTCAACGTCCAAGTCATACAACCATTGTACACTTAGAACGTTCATCCGAAGCAACTACGATTCACGAGGATCGTTTACGAATTCGATGTTCACTTTGCTCATCTCTTAATCTTTCACTCAATCTTTACTCATGGTTTCAATTGCATTCATCGTTATCCATCCCATGAACCCCATGTTCATTATTCTTTATTAATGTCAAAGCCATACGGTCCATTGTATGCTAAGACCGATCGTTCATTGCAACAACGTTGCGTTCATAGCATCTATACGCTTTACACTTATCTCTCATTACCATGACATAACATCGGAATGTTATTCATTACCTTCATCACTCAACGTCTAAGGAATCACAATCATAGTAATCCCTCACATTCATTTATCACGACTACGGTCCCCGGCTATCGGTTACGTAATCTAGCATTTACATTCTCTTTCTTTTAATCTCGTTAAATCTTTCCGTTCAACCTTCACTAAAGGTTTTACACACTTAATTGAGTGTTACATTACGTGAACTACATGTTCAAACTTCTTTCCTGCACATCCTCCAATAACTGAGAACTAAAAATCTCATTTCTGGGCATTGCTCTCTTTCTGCCGCAGCGTCGCGTGCCCCTTCCTCTCCTCTCCGCGATCTTCACGCCCTCTACTTCTCTCTCTCTTTTTTGGCTGGCCATTGCGGCTAAGTCCTTTGTTATCACTCATCATGACTGCCACCACTCTCCAGAAGTTTATGGTCGAGAGCTCGCTTACTCACGGCGTCACTTCTCGAAAGTCTGTCCGTGTTGCAACTACCGAGACAAAAACCCTAGAAACATTTCTAAGTCTTGCATTAAGTTTGAGACGCGTACTTTACGATCTCATAACTTCTTCGTTATACGAGGTTGTTTCAAAGCCATTTTCTTCCCTATCTTACGTACTTCAATACCCCTTGGACAGAACTTTGTTATGAATCCGTTAACGTGCCATTCGATTGGCTTGATCTTAACGCTTCGTTTATTTTTACGCTTTTAACGTTCTTCGCTCGCTCGTCCGATAATTCGGTCATCCGAACTCGGAACTCGTTCATTCTTGAGTTCATGACTCACGTTTTCTACGTTCTCTTACATTCTTATGAAACCCTACACGTTCGGGTTCATTCTCTAACTTTCTAATTCTCGTTCGTCTTTTACGAAAATTTTGCCATAACTTCGTTATAGCTAAGTTTTAATCCGTTCTTCATGAACGTTTCTACCGTTCCTAACCAAGCAAGAAGCAACTAACTTATACACGATGGTTTTAAACTTGTCCATCAACAACAATTATCCTACGATGGTTTTAAATTTGTCCATCAACAACGTTCTTCGTGTTCTTCGCGTTCTTCGTTTTAATCGATATTTTGGATTACGATTCTACTTTTTCTTGGAATTTGATGTTATAGAACATCATTCCTTACTTATTTCATCTACTCAATCATAAGATTTATTCAGATCGCTCAAAATCCTTACGAATCTTATACTTCCTTAAGAAATTTATAAACTAAATTTCTAATTCTTATTTCTTTGTTTTCTCATGATTTCAACCATATGAAATCATTTCTAACATCATCTTCTCCCTATTCTCATTAAGATATGTTTTAAGCATTGAAACTTAAAGAAAATATTAGAAGAAACTAGGGTTCGGATTACCGTTCTTCTTTAATCCTCTTTCGTTATACAAAATCAGCGTTTTGCAAGCTTTTCTATTTCACGATCACTTTTGATCCGAGCATTCATGCTCACGCTCTTCCTCTTCCTCTCCCAACCGAGCTCTCTCTCTCTCTCTCTCTCTCTCTCGTGTAGGATTTTTAAAATCCTAGAAAATGAAAATCTAGCTTTCTATTTATAGAAAACCAAAGCTAGGGCAATTTGGTCATTTCGCCCCTAACCTCCTTACTATCCATGGCTTAGCCACCAAGTGGCCGGCCCACATGCCCCATGGGTTTCCCCATTGGTTCTTACCCATCCGTTTACCCATCGGTTCGATCCGCGGTTTCTTCTTGATTTGGGCTTTAACCCTAATTCTTATTGGGCCTATCTTGGGCTTGATTTCACAAATCATTGGGCTTGACATAATCCAAGTCCAATAGGATTCTACAAAGTCCATGAACACAAAGTCCATTAAGACTAATCGTATTCTACGCATTCCGTTATCGTATTCTTGTATTCTCTTCGTATTTCATTCGTACGATATTCGTATTATATGTCGTACTAATATTCGTACTATACTCGTATAATAACTCGTATCATACTCATATTTCTCACGCAGAATAACCCTAGTTATTATACGTACTCATTACATTCTCGGAACTCACTTTTCCTAACCCTTAGGTGTAAGACCCTAGCTTTTATAAATTAAGATGAATTTTCTATAAATATTATTTTTGAATATTATGGAATAATTTGATATAATGTTATAGTTGTGGGTAATATTTATAAATTTTGCAAAGTATGCAAGTGGTTATATTATATTCGATTGGTCGGGGAATATTCGGTTTAGCGAGGAATATTCGCATAACAACTACTCAATCATTGGTGGACCCCACAATGTAATTATTGTTGTTTGATTGAGAAAACGACAAAAATATTTTATTGAAATAATGGCGGAAGTTTTGCCGTTGATCTTCGTTGAACTACTCGATAGTAAAAGTACAAGAATACGTGTGTGGTTGCATAAGAAGACACGATATTGATTATTGATGCTTATGTGAGAAGTCACCATTTGATTCCATTATTGTCGATTAATAATATGAATTATTATAGCGATAATGACGTTTTGTTTTATTCATATTATTAACGTAATAAAATGTAAACATCTTTTATATAAAACAGAATACTTTATTAAAGTTATTCTATAAATAAAATATATTATATTTTATTATGCATAGTGTTTTGCATAGTGTTTTGCATAGTGTTTGCATAGTAAAATGTTTTTATATAAATAGAATATATTATATTTTATTTAAAAGATTTTGCTTTAAATATGGACCGTCAGATTAAAGTAAATCAATCTGGACCGTTCATGGATTAATTACTATGCATTCTATTTTCCTATAAATAGAAGCTCATTCCTTCATTATTTTCTTACGAATTCACTGAAACTCTAGAGAGAGAAACTATAGAGAGAAAGAAGAAAAGTATTCTGCTACTTCACTTTGCCAATATTCAGTTCTTCTAAGGTAGGGAATATTATTTGTTGTACCCGTAAGGGGTGTTATTCTTTTGTATTCATGAAGAGAACTTCTTTTGTTATTCCATTCTTATTTATTCTGTTGGAATAACCTGTATACGCGGAATCCCCTATACTTGGTGATCTTCTTCTTTTATTCCATTCTTCTATTATTCTGTTGGAACATCCTGTCTGTGTGTTTTACACCGGACCTGGTTCCGTCTTTATTATTATTCTGTTGGAACATCCTGTCTGTGTGTTTTACACCGGACCTGGTTCCGTCTTTATTATTCTGTTGGAACATCCTGTCTGTGTGTTTTACACCGGACCTGGTTCCGTCTTTATCATTCTGTTGGAATATCCTATCTGTGTGTTTTACACCGGATCTGGTTCCATCTTTATTATTCTGTTGGAACATCCTCGTCTTGCAGGTGAATTTCACCCCCGACCGGTTCCCTTTATTATTATTCTCGCTGGAATAACTGCCTATGCTAAGTACCGCATGCATGGTGATTTCTTTTGTTATTTCATTCTTTATTATACCCAAATGGTTAAAACTTTGACTTCTATACTCCATGAAATTAGTAGAATATCCTTGATATTTGCGTTTCATCCAAAGATCTTTTCATGGAAATATTCTTCTAATCATTCTTGAATTTTACTCTCTACAAAGCAAAGATCATTTTATAGTTTGGATGTTATTAGTTCTGAATAACTTAATTCTTGAACTTGTTTTATTGAATTCTTATATCATTGTCATCATCCTCATGTTTATATTTTTTAAAGTCATATGTGGCACGTAGAGCATGGATGGACTTGGTATGATTATGACCGTGGATTATTCGGTGTAATCATGACCGTAATGTTACAAATGATGTGGTAAAAGTCCTCGATGTAAGTAGTGCATTGATGGACGCTTGTTGGCATGATCATGACCATTAATGAATACACAACTATTCTTGGCCCGTAGTGCGGGAATAATTGTGGTCGTGATACTAAAAGAATATCCTCGGCCAGTGCGTGGGGGGTGATTCGATGATGTGGATTATTTATTAAAGTCGAGTCTCGGCTATAACAAAGATGAAAAACCTTTTAAATCATAAAAGATAGTAGATTTTATTTTCTACTTGACTCTTTTAATGGATTGCTTGTTTCTCTGCAGTTAAACTTGATGTTTATTATATTTTATCAGTTTAACAATGTTGAAGGCTATTGATAATTTATTCGCATTATCTTAGTCATAATATTTCTTCTTCGGGCTAGTTGAGCTCACCCTTTATTTCACCGTTTCTTCTTGAAATGAGAACATAGCCGGGACGAGTCGGGGAATGGAGTAATGGTCCGAGAGGATAGCATTAGTAGTCCTCACTATTCTACGTGAAATAGTGTGATAATAATTGTAATGAGGACTCCTTTTGAGTTTTTATAATATCTAGTAGACAATATTTGTATTCAAACTCACGCTTTATATCGATTGCATACCGCGAGCTTATATTAGTAAGTTGTATTTAAATTACATACCATGTATCCGACTACCCAAGATGGGTGATGTATACCTAATTTTGGGGGCGCCACAGTTGGTATCGAGCTTAGGATATGATCCTCGCTAAGATGTGAGAATAGTACTAGGAGGGAGAGATTTTGGGAATACCTTCGTTAGTATGACCTACCTAGGTTTATGTGCTATTTTATTGGTCGATCGTAATATAAAGATAATTGTTACATGTCAATTAATCTTTTGTTTTGTGGCGATGTCTGAAAATGACGTCGAGAATGTTGAGAATAACAATGGAGCACAAAGCGATCGTTGATTCACCACATATCAATAATCGTGGATAATGTGCATCGTGAAGGCGACAATCCTCATGCAAACAATAACACCGACCAAATGATGAATGATCAAATGTTCGGAGGCTTTATAAATTTATGCAACAAGAAAGCGAGCGACTCTCATCCAAAACGTAGGTGGAAACACGAGAAAAACTCTCGGCGGTCACCACTAAACAATTCAAGGAGCCGGGACCACCGGAGTTTAAGGAGAGCCAAAACCACTTCGGAAGCATGGATAAAGCAGATTACCAAGATATTTGATGTCTTGGGATGCTCCGAGGAGCAAAAGGTTCCCTTTGCACGCTTTTATGTTGCGTGGAGAGGCGATTCATCGGTGGGAATCGGTAAAACGTACTCAACTTCTTTGATCAAGATATCTTGGGAGAAGTTCCAGGAGCTGTTCAACGACAAATACTTTCCTGAAAGTATTCGCCACATGAAGGAGGTGGAGTTTATCAAGTTGGAACAAAACAATATGACCGTGTCGCAATACGAGGCAAAATTTGCGGAGTTATCACGGTTTGCGTCCCACTTGGTGGATAATGAAGAGAGAATGGCACGAATATTTTTAAGAGGTTTGAAGTCGGAGATACGTTAACATCTTATTTCTCATAAACTGTGTTTGTATTCAGATGTTGTAAATAGGGCTCAGTTAGTGGAGCGCGATAACGAGTCAACGCAACTAAAAGAGAGCGGTACCGTGAAATTATAATACCAAATGAGAGTAGTCATCGAGCGGTGACAACAAGCATGGAGGGAATCAATGGGCCAAATACTGGTAACCACTTCCGGTGGTAATAATCGTGGCCAAAATATTAAGAATGGACATTTCAAGAAACGGAGATTCAACGATGATGGAAAGACGTCAAGACCAAAAGACCGTTGTTAAGGAAGGAGAAAGACCACCTATCATATGCTTCAAATGCGGAGAAGAGGGACACATCGGTCCGAATCGTACATGCCGTCCAAAGCATGTTATAATTGTGGAAGAGAAGGTCACTTAGCTCGATTTTGTGCGTTTCTGATCAAGACAAATTCAACTAGGATGGAGGCACCAAAGGCCAGTCCCTAGAAAAGTCAAACCGGTAGTGCAAGGAGGCGTTTGTTGTGACCTCCCAGAGAGCAAGGAACCCGAATGAGGTCATCACGGTAAGCTTATCATAAACTCTAATGAAGTCTATACTTTATTTGATACCGCCTCTACCCATTCTTTTATTTCTCCTACTTGCGCTCATCGATTAAATTTGACTCGGAGAAATTAGACTTTAACTTATCTGTGGAAACTCCGCTGGGAGAAACCTTCATTACATCCACTCGCTTATAAGTCTTGTTTGGTTCAAATCGGTACCCTCACATTACCTCGTCGATCTTATTTCATTAAAAATACTTGCATTTGACGTGATTCTAGGGATTGATTGGTTAACTACTTATCATGCAAAAATTGATTGTTTTAAATAAGGTTGTTAGCTTTCATATTCCTAATCAACTCATTATGCGCAATTCAAACAACCAAACCATTAAAATCAATCACGGTCATCTCAAGCCATAAAGCTATTCGTTTATTGAAAAACGGATGTCAAGCTTTCTTAGCTCATTTCCACGATTTAAACAAAATACGCCGCTTTTGAGCGATATTTCTATTGTTAATAAATTTCCGACGTATTCTCAAGAACTTCCCCTACCCTACCCCTGGCGTGAAATTGAATTTTGTATCGACCTTGAACCCAGACAAAACCTATTTCCAAAGCCCCATATCGAATGGCTCTATTGAACTTCGTGAGTTAAAGACCCAATTGCGCAGGAATTGTTAGACATTGGCTTTATTCGTCCTAGTACTTCTCCTTGGGGTGCTCCTGCTCTATTCGTGAAGAAGAAAGATGGGAGTATGCGACTTTGTATTGATTATCGGAGTTGAATCATGTCACCATCAAAAATAGGTATCCATTGCCACGTATTGATGACTGTTTGACGGGTTGCAAGGAGCCAAATTCTTTTCAAAGATTGATCTTCGTTCCGGATATCACTAATTGAAGATTAGAACCGCTGACATTCCAAAGACGACTTTCAGAACTCGGTACGGGCATTATGAATTCCTAGTCATGTTCTTTGGATTGACTAATGCTCCTGCTGCCTTCATTGATATGATGAACCGAGTATTCAAGGAATATTTAGATCACTTTGTGGTCGTCTTTATTGATGACATCCTTATTTATTCCAAAAGCCGTGAAGATCATGAGCAACACTTGAGGCTGACACTCCAAAAGCTTCGTGAATATAAGCTTTATGCCAAGTTGAAGAAATGCGAGTTCTGGCTTGAAGAAGTAGCATTCCTTGGGCACGTGGTATCAAGTCATGGAATATATGTTGACCCAAAGAAAGATTGAAGCTATTCAAAGTCGGGAACAACCTAAATCGATGGACCGGCGTACGTAGCTTTCTCGGTTTAGTTGGTTATTATCGAGAGATTCGTGGAAGGATTTTCTCGAATCGCTACTCCATTAACTCAAATGACTCGAAAAGATACAAAGTTCGGTTGGAGCGAAGAATGTGAGAAGAGTTTTCAAGAACTCAAGAGGAGACTTATTTCAAAGACTGCTCGACAATACCATCCTGCCTCGAGGGATTTGTCATCTACAATGATGCTTCGAGCAAAGGGTTGGGATGTGTTCTCATGCAACATGGAAAAGTTATAGCCTTATGCCTCACGATAACTCAAAGAATATGAGAGGAATTATCCTACTCATGATCCGGGTTAGCGGTGTTATCTTTTTGCACTTAAAATTTGGAGGCATTACTTGTATGGGGAGAAAAGTGGAAATCTTTACGGATCATAAAAGCCTCAAATATTTCTTCACTCAAAAGGAACTCAACATGCGACAACGACGTTGGCTTGAACTATTGAAATATTATGATCATACCATCCAATACCATCCTCGGAAAAGAGCGAACGTGGTAGCCGACGATT
This sequence comes from Panax quinquefolius, assembly GCA_020205615.1. Classification (NCBI taxonomy): domain Eukaryota; kingdom Viridiplantae; phylum Streptophyta; class Magnoliopsida; order Apiales; family Araliaceae; genus Panax; species Panax quinquefolius. Next base: position 78,865,947 of record CM035165.1, read on the forward strand.
GAGTAGAAGATCATATGCAAGCACGAAAGTGCGTTATTGTCAACGCAAAGGCCCATTTTGTGTGACTTGCAAAGGATGGAGATAGAGTTAAAGACTCTGTGGACGCATGTGATGATAGCGAATATACGAGTAGAACCGACTTTTAATCGATAAAGTTAAAGCCGCTCAAGCTACTGACTGGAGCCGATGCGTATGAGGAAGAAAGTGCAAGAGGGTACTATGCCTAAGCAAGAATCGATGAAGAAGGAATACTTGAGTCAACTCCGGACTTTGTGTTCCTAACGACCACGATTTAAAGTATAATATCATGATGGAGGCGCATGACACACCATTTGCAATCCATCTCGGAGTACCAAAATGTATCATGATATTCATTCCATACATTTTGGTGGAGTAATATGAAGAGAGAGATAGCGTTGTTTATCTCAAGGTGTCTAACTTGTCAACGAGTTAAAACGGAGCATCAAGTACCAAAAGGTCCATTGCAACCACTTGAAATTCTAGAATGGAAGTGGGAGCACATTACCATGGATTTCGTTACCGGTCTTCCTAAGGTTTCTCAAGGCATTGATGCGATTTGGGTCATTGTTGATAGATTGACCAAGTCTGCTCATTTCTTACCGATACGAGAAACTTATACACTTGAACGCCTTGCTCAGATGTACATAAACGAGATTGTAAGATCGCATGGTATGCTTCAGATCCATAGTTTCACGATCAAGACCCAAGATTCACTTCACGATTTTAGGTTAGTTTGCAAAAAGCTATGGGCACAGACTTACGATTTAGCTTGGCATATCATCCTCGAATTTTGATTTTGGACAATCTGGAGAGGACTATTTAAACTCTTGAAGATCTATTAAGACTCGTGTCCTTGATTTCAAGGGGAGTTGGGACAAGTTCTTACCATTGGTGGAGTTTTCCTACAACAACAAAGCTTATCAAGCAAGTATTGGCATGGCTGGCTCCATTCGAGCGTTGTATGGAAGAAAGTGTCGCTTCTCCAAAGATCTTTGGGATGAGGTGGGTGAAGCAACGTTGTTGGGACCGGAGTTGGTACGTATAACTACGGAAAAGATTCAAACGATCCGACAACGTATAAAAACCTCACAAAATTGACAAAAGAGTTATGCTGATCTTCATCGAAAGGACGTGGAATTCGATATAGGAAATCATGTGTTGTTAAGAGTTGCTCCATGGAAAGGAGTTACAAGATTTGGAAAGAGAGGAAAACTTAATCCTCGATTCATCGGTCCATTTTTAATCCTCGATCGAGTAGGAACTATGGCCTATATACTCGCTTTACCGCCAAATATGTCTCGTGTTCATAACGTTTTTCACATATCCATGTTACGTAAATATGTGAAAGACCCGAACCATATTATTGAGTTAGAACCGGACAAAATAGCGAAAGATTTGACGTATGAAGAGGTTCCTGTTCAAATTTTGGATAAGAAGGAACATATTCTACGCTCCAAGGTTATACCTCAAGTCAAAGTTTTGTGGAGGAACCACGATGTTGAGGAAATGACTTGGGAGTTAGAATCTGAAATGAAATCAAGGTATCCTTACCTCTTCGACATACCAGGTACGTACCCTAATTTCGAGGGCGAAATTTCATAAGAAGAGGAGGTTGTAAGACCCCAGCTTTTATAAATAAAGATGAATTTTCTATAAATATTATTTTTGAATATTATGGAATAATTTGATATAATGTTATAGTTGTGGGTAATATTTATAAATTTTGCAAAGTATGCAAGTGGTTATATTATATTCGATTGGTCGGGGAATATTTGGTTTAGCAGGGAATATTCGTATGGCTACTCAATCATTGGTGGACCCTATTAATGTAATTATTATCGGATTGATTGAAAAACGACAAAAATATTTTATTGAAATAACGGTGGAAGTTTTACTGTTGATCTTCGTTGAACTACTCGGTAGTAAAAGTACAAAGAATACGTGTGATTGCATAGTAAGCACATAGTATTGATTTTTGATGCTTATGTGAGAAGTCACTCATTTTGATTCCATTATTGTTTATTAATAATATGAATTATTATAAGCGATAATGATGTTTTGTTTTATTCAGATTATTAACGTAATAAAATGAAACATCTTTTATATAAAAATGTAATACTTTATTAAAGTTATTCTATAAATAAAATATATTATATTTTATTATGCATAGTGTTTTGCATAGTGTTTTTTTGTAGTGTTGCATAGTGTTTTGCATAGTAAAAAATGTTTTTATATAAATAGAATATATTATATTTTATTTAAAAGATTTTGCTTTAAATATGGACCTTCGATTAAAGTAAATCAATCTGGACCGCTCATGGATTAATTACTATGCATTCTATTTTTCTATAAATAGAAGCTCATTCCTTCATTATTTTCTTACTTAATTCATTTGAAACTCTGTAGAGAGAGAATCTATAGAGAGAAAGAAGAAAAGTATTCTCGCTACTTCACTTTGCCAATATTCATTTCTTCTAAGGTAGGGAATATTATTTGTTTTACCCGTAAGGGTGTTATTCTTTTGTATTCATGAAGAGAACTTCTTTTGTTATTCCATTCTTATTTATTCTGTTGGAATAACTCAGTATCTGCTGAATCCCCTATACTTGGTGATCTTCTTCTTTTATTCCATTCTTCTATTATTCTCATTGGAACATCCATGCATCGTGTGTTTTACATCGAACTCGGTTCCGTCTTTATTATTATTCTGCTGGAACATCCTGCTCATGTGTTTTACACCCACCTAGTTCCGCCTCTTTATTATTCTGTTGGAACATCCTCGCCTATGTGTTTTACACCGGACCGGTTCCGTCTTTTATCATTCTCATTGGAATATCCTATCTCGTGTGTTTTACACCGGATCTCGTTTCCATCTTTATTATTCTGTTGGAACATCCTCATCGGTGTGAATTTCACCGACTTCGTTCCGTTATTATTATTCTCGCTGAATAACTTTTATGCATGTACCGCATGCATGGTGATTTCTTTTGTTACTCCATTCTTTATTATACCCAGTTGGTTAAAACTTTGACTTCTATACTCCATGAAATTAGTAGAATATCCTTGATATTTGCGTTTCATCCAAATCTTTTCATGGAAATATTCTTCCGATCATTCTTGAATTTTACTCTACAAAGCGTTATCATGTTGTCGATTTTGATGTTATTAGTTCTGAATAACTTAATTAAATGAACTTGTTTTATTGAATTCTTATATCATTGTCATCATCCTCATGTTTATATTTTTTTTAAGTCATCTGTGGCCTGTAGAGCATGGATGGACTTGGTATGATTATGACTAGGGATTATTCGGTGTAATCATGACCGTAATGTTACAAATGATGTGGTAAAAGTCCTCGATGGTAGTAGTGCATTGATGGACAGTTTGTTATGATGATCATGACCATTAATGAATACACAACTATTCTTGGCCGTAGTGCGGGAATAATTGTGGTCGTGATACTAAAGAATATCCTCGGCCGTAGTGCGTGGGTGATTCGATGATGTGGATTATTTATTAAAGTCGAGTCTCAAATATAACAAAGATGATGAAAAACCTTTTAAATCATAAAAGATAGTAGATTTTATTTTCTACTTGACTCTTTTAATGGATTGCTTGTTCACCGCAGCTTAAACTTGATGTTTATTATATTTTATCGCTTTAACAATGTTGAAGGCTATTGATAATTTATTCTGCATTATCTTAGTCATAATATTTCTTCTTTGGCTAGTTGAGCTCACCTTTTCTTTCACTTTGTTCTCTTGAGAAATGAGAACATAGTCGAGACGAGTCTGGGAACGGAGTAATGGTCCGAGAGATAGCATTAGTAGTCCTCACTATTCTCGTGAAATAGTGTGATAATAATTGTAATGAGGACTCCTTTTGAGTTTGTATAATATCTAGTAGACAATATTTGTATTCAAACTCACGCTTTATGTCGTATTGTATACCTACAGCTTATATTAGTAAGTTGTATTTAAATTCTGTACCATGTATCTGACTACCCAAGATGGGTGATGTATACCTAATTTTGGGGGCGTCACATTAGGTTTTGAGTCCGCAGGTGAAAACTTCGTTGTTGCCATAACTAAAATATTATTGAATATTCCATCACGTCTCAACATTTTACGTAATCAATAACTTCTCAGAATTTCAAAATAAATTTCTGAGCAGAAACGGATGAATAGTGCATATTTCGCCTTTTTCCCCGAAATATATTTTGTTCCTGGAAAACTTTCATTTTCGTCTTGAAAATTCTTACTCGTTCAATCTAGCTCGTAGCCAGATACTCCCGACTTATAATCATCCTAGGTTATAGAACGATTAATAAACACATAGCACAGAAATGTATTAATAAAAATTCATTTTATTAATAACTAATTCTTTAAACCTAAATTCTGGATAATCCAAAATTCCAAGTAGTCACAGCCGAACTCCACGAGCGGTAGGTGATCATCCCAATTTCCTTTAAAGTCCATCACACATGCTCTTAGCATATCTTCTAATGTCTGGATCGTTCTTTCGCTCTGTCCATCTGTCTGAGGGTGATATGTTGTACTCATTCACAACTGTGTACCCATGCATTCTTGTAGACGTTTCCAGAAGTTTGACATAAAGCGCGGATCTCTATCAGAAACAATTGACAACGGAACTTTGTGCCTTGAAATAATCTCTTTCACATATAACCTTGCCAACTGATCTAAGTTGAATCTGATTTTGATCGGAATGAAGTGTGCGGATTTCATCAATCGGTCAACAATAACCCATACTGCATTGTAGCCTTTCTGAGTTGTCGGTAGGCCAACCATGAAATCCATAGTAATATGTTCCCATTTCCATTCTGGAATCTCTAAAGGTTGTAGTAACCCACTTTGCCTCTGATATTCTACTTTTACCTTCTGACATGTCAGGCATTTGGCAACACATTCTGCAACCTCTCGTTTCAAATTTGGCCACCAAAAGTGTTGTCGAAGATCTTAGTACATCTTGGTACTACCAGAATGAATCGAATATCGTGAGTTGTGAGCCTCGCTCAAAATTTCTTCCTTAATCTCTGGTACTAGTGGTACCCAAATTTTATTCTCAAACCTCAATATTCCTTCCTTATCCATCTTGAATCTTGATTCGGTTCCTTCGGATATCTTCTTTTTCACTGTTTTACATTCATCATCCTGAAGTTGAGCCTCCTTAACCTTGTCTAGTAGAGTTGTACCAGATTGTATCTGAAACAACTTCTCATCAATTTTCATAGGATACTTCACTTCCAATTCCAGCTTTTCCATTGCTGAAATTAGCTCCTCCTGCGAGGTCAACATCATCAGTTTCTCCCGATCCTTTCTACTTAAGGCATCGGCAACCACATTTGCTTTACCCGGATGGTATAGAATCTCACAATCGTAGTCCTTAATTAACTCCAACCACCTTCTTTGGCGCATGTTCAAGTCTTTCTATGTAAAAATATATTTCAGACTCTTGTGGTCTGTATATATTTCACACTTCTCCCCATAGAGATAGTGCCTCCAGATTTTCAAAGCAAAATCCACTGCAGCTAACTCCAAGTCATGGGTTGGATACCCCTTCTCATAATCCTTCAGTTATCGTGATGCGTACACAATGACTCTGCCATTTTGCATAAGCACACAGCCAAGTCCTTTGTGTGAAGCATCACTATATACCACAAAATTTCCCATGTCATCTGGAAGAGATAACACAGGTGCTGAACTCAACCTCTTCTTTAATTCTTGAAAGCTTTCCTCATACTTCTCCGTCCAAACAAATTTCACTGATTTCCTAGTCAAATTCGTCAATGGAGTTGCGATCTTTGAAAAATCCTGAATAAATCTTCTATAATAACCTGCTAATCCAAGAAAACTTCTTACTTCCGACGGCGTCTTCGGCTGATCCCAGTTAATCACAACTTCGACTTTGGAGGGATCCACCGAAATTCCGTCCCTATCAATCACATATCCTAAAAATTGTACCCTTTCGATCCAGAATTCACATTTTGAAAACTTGGCATACAACTTTTCCCTTCTCAATATTTCTAATGTCATCCTCAAATGCTCTTCATGTTCTTCCTTGGTTTTCAAATATACCAATATGTCATCTATAAATACCACTACGAATTTGTCCAAAAACGGCTTGAACACTCCATTCATTAAGCTCATAAATGCTGCAGGAGCATTTGTTAGACCAAATGACATTACCAGAAATTCGTAGTGACCGTATCGTGTTCTAAACGCTATCTTCGGTACATCCTCTGGTCTCACCTTCAGTTGATGATAACCACTTCTCAAGTCTATCTTTGAAAAGTATCTCGCTCCCTTTAACTGATCGAATAGATCGTCGATTCGCGGTAATGGATATCTATTCTTGATCGTGACTTTATTCAGTTCTCTGTAGTCAATGCAGAGCCGCATCGATCCATCCTTCTTTTTCACAAATAACACCGATGCTCCCCACGGCGATACGTTCGCTTGAATGTACTTCTTGTCCAGTAATTCTTGTAGTTATATCATTAGTTCTTTCATCTCTACTGGTGCCATTCGGTACGGTGCCTTCGATATTGGAGCAGTTCCAGGCGCCAAATCGATCACGAAATCTACCTCTCTATCTGGAGGAAGTCCCGACAAATCATCCAGAAATACGTCTGCGAAATCTCTCACTACTGGTATCTCATCTATTTTCGGATTCTCTTTACGACTATCGACTATGTAAGCTAGATATCCTATACAGCCTTACCTTAACAACCTCCTGGCCTGCATCATCGTCAGACAACTCGCTTGTCTAGGTGACTTGCTAACATAAAACACAACCTTTGATGGAGTCATAAGGTTAATACGCTTCTTTTGGCAGTCAATTACCGCCCCATAATTAGATAACCAATCCATACCCAAAATAACGTCAAATTTCCCAAGTCGAATAGGGATAAGATCTACGTTTATGATATTACCCTTAATATCCACTCTACAGTTCTTATGCACGTACTTAACATGGATTATTTCTCTATTCGCAATTTCTATGTTCATGGGTATTCTAACTCGTCCTTAAGCAATTCTAAGTTCTTAGCAAAGTCATCGGATATAAAGGAACAAGTAGCACCCGAATCAAATAATACATACGCATTAACTTTATTGATCGGAATGATACCTGATACCACATCACGAGACGGAACTACATCCTTCACCGTTATGCTGAAAGTCCTGGAGGTCGGTTGGTTTGTTGCGGTTGGTCCAGTGATAGTCAAGGCATTTCCACTATTTTTTCCCCGGTTTCCTCCTGGTCCTGCCCCTCCCGATCCCTTCTTAAGACAGTTTCTTGCCAGATGGTCCTTTGAACCACAAGTGAAGCAAGCACCCTTCTTTGGGTTAGGACAGTTAGGTGCTATGTGGCCTTCCTGACCACAATTGTAGCACACTCTTTTTCCCTTCATACAAACTCCCATATGAGCTTTCTCGCAGGTCGGGCACGCTTCGATTCTTTTCTTCTGACTTCCTTGTTGATTCCCCGATGATGAGTTGTCATTCCACCTTTTCTTCTGATTAAAATTACCACCTCCTGTGCCACTTCCACTAGTCTTGTTATTTCCTTCACTTTCACTCTTCTTCTTCTTCTTCTGATCTTGATTGTACTTGGTTACTGCATCGCTTCCACCTTCAGCGAGAATGGCCTTCTCTAACACTCCAGCAAAAGTGTTCAGTCCCTGCTCAAAACGTCTTTCCTTCCTCTCATCGGTATGTACTTGGTATGTGGCGAACCTAGCCAACTCGTTGAACCTTGCTATATAATTAGCTACTGACATACTCCCCTGTTTCAACTCTAGAAACTGAACCTCCATCTGATTTTATGAACTAGTCGGAAAGTACATCTCGAAGAACATCTCTTTGAATCTCTCCCAGGTTATTACACCTTCACCTCCCCGTACTTTGTTTGCCTGCCACCAGTAGTTGGCTTACCCTAGCAACGTCGAAAACCTTCACCATCTCCATAACCCACGTTTGAGTCTCGATCGGGTTCATGGAACCTTTAAACTCTGGCGGTCCCACGGCCTTGAAATCTTTAAACGTAGTATTTGGTGAAGCTTGAGGTTGATTATTCATTGCTCCAGTTAGTAAGTTAACAAACTGCTGAACAAGATTAGCATTGGCATTATTGTTGTTATTTGTTGACTCTTCCTGAGCTGGTTGACGTTGTTGTCTTCTTCGTAGCGGCATATTTCTATTAAAATATATGCTTATTAAATCTCTATTAAATTCTCTAAATAATTAAGACTTAACTCAACAATTTAATATAATTATTATAACATTATCTAAAACAACTTGATATATATTCATTCAAACTAAAAGTTTTAACATCAAACGATAGCATCACTGCTATTTACATCATCTATCCTGAGATAAAGAATCTACAGGATTTAAAATATTAAAATTTTCCTTCGTTCATAAACACATCGGAATTTACATATAAAAACTAATTAAGTCTTTCTCATAATTAAACAAATTCTATCACTGTCTGTCAAGGCGCTGAATAGCCTTGCTACGCTCCTCTTCCATGATGCGAGACATCGTCCTACGATCCAGCATGTACGATGGAAGTCCTTCGAACTGGATGGGGTACCTTAAAACTCGATCCTGGGCCTCATCCATTGCATGATTAAGTGTAGAGTATGTCTCCCCAAGCTTCTCCTTCTTTGCACGACCATCCTCTTCTGCAAGATCAGCACGACGTGACTCTCTTACCCAGCCTTCCTCTGTTATGATCAGCCTTTCAAAGCTTTCCTTCTATTCCTTCTTCAACTTTTCTATCTCTGCGGTCTTATCTTCGGTTTGACCCTTCTCGTGGACCAAATCCCATTCTACATTTCCCAGTCGTGAGTGAAGAGTCAAAATCTCCCTCTCCTTCTACTCGAGAGTAATCTGTTGAATAATCGCTTCTTTCGATCGGATCCTCAGACCTCATCTCGTAACTCTACGTTACGGTCGTATAATGTGTTGTACATCTCAGCATCAATGGAGTGCTGTGGAAACTCCTCTTCTTCCTCTTCCTCTTCAAATTCCTCTTCAGGATCCTCCTCAGGATCAGTCTCAGTTCATGCTCCTGACCAACAACGGTGATCAACGGAGATGACTCCCTCTGTACCAACCGTTCCCTAACGACATGAATGTCTCGGGGCTCCTCCTCTATAGGTACTGTAGGTACTCGGGGTTCTTCCTCCCCAGCTCAACTAGTTCCTCCAACGTCCGACATCCTGACAACAAAATTTCGAGTTTTAGTTACTAAGTCGTACTAGTGAGCACATAATTTAACACATAAGCACATAAAGTCTTTTATTATCTTCAATGAATTTACAAAAATTCATTTCCTAGAACTCGATAAGAGTTTTCCATCAATATGTTCTTCCTATAAGGCTACTACCTAAGGTTGTTCCCCCACCTAAGGTTCATAACCTCATGACTCTGATACCAACTTGTGACACCCCCCCAAATCCGGTACTTGATTCCACTTTGGATTTGGTGTTCATCGTACAAATATCATCTATCTATCTACCCATAATAAATGCAAACCATGCAATAGATAGAAATAAATCTTCCCTTATGGGGTTACAACATCCTGAATAATAAACATAATCCCGTGTCATACTAACCTTAAACATCATGCGAAACATAAACAAATAAGTCTTAAACAACATCATTAACTTAAGTCTTAAACAGAAATACATCATCATATAAAACAGTAAGTCTTCATCACTTGTAATCTTGCCCTTGCCTTTGCTAGTAGAAGGCTCGTCGGACCTTTCGTTCTTAACTTCAATGTTATTATTACGCAAGAGTGAGCACTATTGCCCACAAGTAAAATAATGAAATAATAATGCATAATAACATGCGAGTGAATCAAAGACTTCTTAAATAAAAGCTCAACTTTTGAATCAAGAATGAATAACAAGAATCAAAAGATTTCTGAGGGTCATAAGACCTTGAACTATGTCCTAGATTATCAAGGGTTATACTTGAAACCTTTAACAGTCATAAGACTATGGACTCTTCTTCTTGTACTTAGGGGGATCAGCCCTTGGTACCATACTGTGCACAATATCTTAACGCTGACACATAAGTAAATCCCTTTGCAGGGTTGTTCATCTCAGTTTGACATTCGAGTCCACACCAAAGGAAGTTTGGTTTGGATAATTCAATAAGGGTTTTGAAATTTAGAACGTTCATCAACTATGGACTAGTCAAATCAATAAGGGTTCGCTAGTCTAATAAGGTTCAACAATAATGATAATTAAATTGAATAATAATCTCAATAGGTATACAATAGGACAATTATTGTATAATAGAATCATGCTTTGAAAAGATAATCAATCTTTAATATAACAATTGAACTTGATTAATAATAATGAGAATAACTCAATAATGATAACAAGTAGGGTTAGGAAACTTGCCTCATGCGTAGATTACACGTTAATTAAACACGTTCCTTGAATTTAATCCTACATACCATTAACATTCACAACTATAGTTAATTATAACATAACTAATCATCAAACGTTCATTCTTTTTGTCTAACTCGAATTATGACTATACTTAGTCAATTTATTACACTTATTGTCACATAATTTACACTTCATGAATAGCAAGCTAATTATGTATTTAATAATTCAATCCACATGCAATTATATTATTTACATGTTAAGCATCTATTTTAACATCTTATTATACTTCTAACATATTTCTATGTTCATTACATTAAGTTACTAACACATTGCTAGACTTTGACATTTAAAAATAGTTCATTTCTCGAACATTACGGAGAGTAATATGTGCCGCCACACTGTTGTCTTCCCGATACACAGTGTTTATACGATGGCACCTTCTTGATAGGACTCTTGGTCTTCTTGGCATGGATGATGTTAAGGCACGAGACTGGCGCCGCGACGCGACGAACCAGAAACTGTTCTGCAATTCGCGAAAAATTGCAGAACACAGCCAAAAACTCCAATTAAATTATTACTACACGAATTTAATCATACACATTCATAATAATACACATATAATCACTACTTAACCCTTCTAGCATGATTTTAACATGTTAAAACACATAATTAACAGGATTAAAACATATTTTCACTGTTCTTTGTGTTCTTGAAGGTTTTGAACAAAACATATAATTTAACACTACAGATTCGTTATAACACCGAATCTGTTCATTTAAAATTTGGTCTCTTCGTATTAACTTGTATAATAATATACGAGTATAATTTTTACAAAACCATTTATATTTGACACATTAAATTTACATATAAGGGCTATATGGCCAAAACCCGTACTCTGTAAGTTTTGAGCAACATATACGACGTATTTTCATGAAACTGATGACATGATAACTTACATAATATATAATTAGATACGATTTGTTAAAATTTAACATATATACAAACTCATAGACATTACTCCTTTCCCAAATACAGAGGTTTAAACAAAAACTTTGAAAACCATTTTTATGCAAACTTAATGATGTAAAAAGAGAAATTGGGTTTGGAGAATTTACCCAGAGTATAGATTTAGAAGAGATGATCAATGATGATCCTTTCACAAATGATTGATGATTACACACTCACAATTCCTCTCAAACTTATCAATTTTCCCTCTGTGAACTCACAATTTTGCTCTGCTTATTTTCTAGACTTAGCAATCAACTGAAAAGAAAAGAAGACGTCGTATTCAAATAAACTGATGCGTTGTGGAGGTCAGTTACCCATCATGGGTTAACTGCTCCCAACCTCCACTAGTGACATACTTGGCTAGCCTTAAAAGGCTTATACTCAATTAATTTAATAAACTCTTTTATCATATAGTTTAAATAATGTTACACCCTTTATAAAATAACTCAATTAATTTATTTAATTTAAATTAAATAAAATATAGTAATTTCTCATAAATTAATTATATCAAATTATTAAATCTCTAATTAATTATTACATTAATTAAAATAATATTAGGCTTATTAAATATTTCATTTAATTCAATAAGCTCACATAAATACATACTTGAATAATAATTATTCTCCACATTAATTTAATAAATATAATATATCTAATTAAATTAATCTATCACAATTGCATCAATTAATTATTTAATCTAATAATTAAATCATCGAAATTATTTATTTAATTCAATAAATATTAAGAATTAAATTACAAAAATCTCGTTCGTCACATGAAGACCCGTTTGTAATGGAGCCCGGGTTTAAATGTAATAGTTATATTTAAATATTAATTCTTGCAACCCTAGGGTTTTACCTTTTGGTTCACTTGGTGGCTCTAGTGAACCAAACTAGAATAAAAGTCCATAATCAATCCGGGTAGAATATTTCTATATGTGCATGCTTAGACTATATATATATATATATAATATATTATGCAAACATGCTTCGCATGTTCATTAATATGATGCGTATTTTATAAACATATGTACATGCGCGCTAAACAAGATGAGACAAATTAATAACAAACCTCTCAAATTTTTATATTAAGTCCTAAGCGTTCAAATATATTTGGAATATCGAACGTCGCCTTCTAGCATGATAAAAATAATAGAGTATCAATTAATTATTATAAGTTTGTTGTGTCACCACAAGGCTTATCTTAAATCATTGAGATGTTAATTTTATCACATTTGATGCTTATAAAGAAAATTGAACAATGTTGTTTTGTGTGTCACCACAAGGGCAACATTTTTCTTTTTTGAATATATGGAGTGCTAGGTTGGACTTAACTTGGATAATTTTGATTCGGATGTGCCACCACTTGATCAAAAAAATCTAAAAGGCAAAATACAAGGAGTTGCATAGTTGATGTAATTGACAAGAGTTGTCTACCTATTTATTTATATATAGTTTGTTGTGTCACCATAAGGCTATATACATTTGAAATGGGATCCTTATTCTCACTAGCATATCTTTAATTAGATATTGCCGAACTATATATATTGAGGGTAATATAGTTTGAAGAAAATAGTGGGAGATACCAATTTAAAACAAGACCTAATTTATTTTGGTAATTAATAAAAGAATGTATGCTAAAATGTTGTTAATTAAAAATTCATTTACAGAATTTTACAATGTCTAAATTACTATCACTGCGAAACATATTAGATGTTATTTAACCGGACCGAATTACACGAATTGGTTAAGGAATTTGAGAATAGTTCTCATGGCTGAAAAGTTATCTTATGTCCTTAATACGTCTTTCCTGTAATGGTTGCAGACAATGCCTCTGAGGAAGAGATTGCTACTTTTAGAAAGTGGAAAGATGATGCACAGTTAGCTCAATGCATCATGCTCGTATCCATGAGTAACAAGCTTCAGCGTCAGCCTGAAACTATGGATACTCTTACTATATTCCTACACATCAAGTAGTTGATGGTGAGGAAAGTAGGACTGATAGATATCAGATATCTAAGGAGCTCTTCCGATCTAGAATGACCGATGACACTACAATACAAATAAAAGTCCTTAACATTATCAATTTGATTAATCAATTAGGACAACATGTTTTTATCATGGATGGATAATTAAGCCAAGATATGATCTTGAACTCACTCCCGGACTCCTTCTCACAATTGTTGTGAATTTTTCATATGAACAAGCTAGATATCAGCCTCGTTGATTTGCTTAACATGTTGAAAAATATTGAGAGTCAGTTTCCAACCAAGAAATACCAAGTCTTATTGGTAGGGCCAAAGGATCTTCTGAAAAGAAGAACAATTCAAAGAAGGTAAATAAAAAAGGCAAAAACAAAGGATAATAAGAACAAAACTGATACGGATATCAAAGAAGTTTGCTTCCACTGCAATAAGCCTGGACACTGGAAAAAAACTGCGAGAAACATCTTGCAGAGGCTAACCAAAGAAGCTTAGTGAAGTTTCGGTTACAAATTCAAAATTTGTTCATGATTTAAAATAAAAAAAATTTAAGTCAAGGTTCTACTTGGGTATTGGATACCGAATTTGGTTATCATAAATATAGATTTATGAAAGGACCAAGCAGAAGTAGAAAGCTAAACAAATATAAGTAATCCTATGTGTGGAAAATGAAGCAAAGGTTGCCAAATTAGCCATAGAAACTTATAGTTTAGCAATGCTTACGGGCAAATCTATTAAGTCAAAAAGTTGTTATTGTATTCCAGTTCTTGTTAGAAACATTATTTCCATTTTATTGTTGGACAATGAAATCTTTGGTATTATATTTAAAAACAATTGTTGTTCTATTTATAATAATAATGTTTTGTATAGAACTGAAATATTACTTAATGGATTTAGTATACTTGACTTACATGAAAATAATTTTACATATTGAACAAATTAGTATAAGAAAGCGAAATGATCATTCAAAGAGTTGAATGTGTGTATTTGCTGAAATACAAGTGTGAATTATTTGAAAGGTTCAAAGAATTCAGAAGTGAAACAAATTGGCAAAGTATTAAGATTCTTTGATTAGATCAAGGAATAAATACTTGTGCAATAAGTTTAAGGATCATCTCAAATGGTTTTCTCACAAAGGACACCTCCTGATACACAATAATTGATTGATGTATCTGAAAGGAAAAATCGTACCTTGTTGGACATGGTACGGTTCATAATGATTTTACCGACATTCCAGTATCCTTCTGGGGTCATGTCCTAGAAATGGTAGTATATCTATGAAAAAAGTAACCTCAAAATCTAGTCCCAAGACTCCATAAAAGTTATGGACAGGGAGGATTCCTAATTGATGATTGGGTAATATACCCATGAATTGGATATATTTGGACTTAAATTATTGCAATCTCAAGTTATTTAGAAGCATTTTTATTGTGTTTAGTTGTTGTTTTGCAGATTCGGGAGCTACAGGGACAAATTGGGAGATTTAAGCTGATAAGGGCAAGATGGTAATTTCGCTGACCATCAGCGCCGGGGCGCTCTATCCTTTGTTAATCCTAGCGCCAGGGCGCTGGGGCGGAACTTCAGTTGACCAAGGCGTGTGCGTTGACTATCCGGTTGACTCATTAATTGGAGGCTATTGGAAAGTTGTTTTGGATTAGGATTGTGGAAAGCTATAAAAGAGATTAAGTGCTGAAATTAGGGATTCTTATCATTCATTCATTGGAGGCTACACAGAGGATTACTTGAAGACTAAGGATTGGCTCAAGAGTTTCTTCTTCTTCTCCTTATTTTCAATTTGTAATTCTTTAAGGATGATTTGCAAACGATTATTGGTTTTTATTTTCGTTATGAACTAATTCTTTAATTAAGATTTCAATTGAACCTTTTATGGCTATAAATTAGTTATTCAGTTTATTCCAATTATTTATGTTGAAGTGAATTGTTTATCATGCCTTGCATCTATTGATTAATTATTTGGCCAATAATTACCTTGTTACTTTAGAAGGAATTGAAAGAGGAATTCTAGGGTTAGAACTTGGTTTGATAACGTGTGACTTATTTATTTGCATAGTGAATAATTAAGTTTGTGAATTGAATGGAAATATCTTTTCACCGCATGTAACACATAAGGAATTGGAATTGAAGGAGTTTAATTCAGTTGTTTTGCATATGAATATAGCAAGATTAATCTGGATTAAATAGAAGTCAGTTGATTACTTGGAAAATGACTTTTGACAATTGAGAATTCCTGTTAACAATTCAGTAGACATAATAATTGGGATAATTGGGTAATTGAGTTATAGTTCATAATTGGGGACATTGAAGTCTTAATCCTTTTCTATCGGAAATCATTCATTCAAATCTTAGTTTATTTAATTGTCTAGTTTAGAGTAATATCTTTAATTGTTTAATTTAGTTTCAATATTTCAGAAAATCATAATTTATCATTGTTTAAATAAAACTGGGTTGATATAGTGCTAGTAGTTGGAATTTATTAATTAGAATTCTCTGTGGGATCGACACTCTATTTTATCACTTTATTACTTGTTGACCGTGTATACTTGCACGTGTTCTTTGATTGCGAAATCAACCAACAAGTTTTTGGCGCCGTTGTCGGGGAATTTTTATTGATATTAATTTCATATTAGTTATAATCAATTCGATCTTAATTTAAACGTTACTTATTTTTCTTCTAGAATTGGCAGGAATTCTTGTGAGTGTATGCACACTAGATCGAATGATAAAAAGGAACTTTTTTCATATACAGATGATATCGAAAGGAAGTTCCAGAAATTGCGATTAAATAGTGAGGTTATACATTTGGAAGAAGAACTGGAAAACCAGGAAATACCCGTGAACATGGTAGGGAACAAACAGAAATCACTTAGGGATTACGCCATGCCGAATGTCACGGGTATACAGTCGAGTATTAGGAGGCCGGCAATCAATGCGAATAGCAGTTTGAGATAAAACCGGAACAATTCGGATGCTATGTATCACATGTCATTTTTGGGGTAATTCGATAGATGATCCTAATGAGCATATTTTGAGTTTCTTGAAGTTTATGACACCTTCAAATTTAACAATGTATCGGAAGATGCTACAAGGTTGAGGATGTTCCCGTTTACTTTGAAAGATAAAGCGCGAAGTTGGTTACACTCTTTGCCTCCTGGCTCAATCACCACTTGGGACGACTTAGCTCAAAATTTTTTAGCTAAGTTCTTCCCACCAGCGAAGTCAGCAAAACTACAAAACGATATTAACACTTTCGCACAATTTGATTCAAAGTCGTTATATGAGGCGTGGGAATGGTTCAAGGATATGCTCCGTAAGTGCCCTCACCATGGAATTCCGCAGTGGATGCAATTAGGGATATTTTGTGATGGTTTGCAGGCGTCCACGAGGTCTAGTATTGATGCAGCAGCAGGAGGAGCGATCATGTCTAAGAGTTTTGATGAGGCATATGAGTTGTTAGAGACAATGGCCACCAAGAACTATCAGTGGCCCATGACTAGGTCTAATCATCCGAAAGCATCGAGAAAGTATGAAGTGGATGCGATAACAGCATTAACAGCACAAGTGGTCGCAATGGCTAAGCAAATGGAAACATGGCATCCACAATCCACACAGCAGGTAGTAATGGTTTGTGAATTATGTGTTGGGGGTCATGCCACAGATCAATGTGCCATAAATTCTGAATTAGCTCAGTTCGTAGGGAGCTATAATCGATCAACTCAGCCGTACCCGACTTAGAATGCATATAATCCAGGTTGGAGAAATCACCCGGGGTTTTCATGGAGTAACACTCAAGCAGCAGCCCAAGCACCTAGACAACAAAACACATCCGGATTTCAAAATCATACTCAACAACCAGAGAGGAAATCAAGTTGGGAAGAAGCCTTGGAAAAATTTATTAGAGCATCTGACAAAAGGAACGAGGAACAAGACAAAAAATTGAATCAAATAGAGCTGAATATGCAAAGCCAAGGTGCATCGATAAAGAATCTGGAGAATCAAGTGGGGAAAATAGCACATGCATTGAATAACCGTCCACAAGGAACACTCCCGAGTGATACAGAAATAAATTCGGGCAGAAACGAGCATTGCAAGGCTGTAACTTTACGCAGTGGGATGGACATGCAAGAAACAGTTAAGGATAAGGAAAAGGGGGATAACGCAACAGTTGAAATAGAAGAAGTTTTGGAAATCAGGAAAGATAAAGATGAAATCGTAGAGCAGAATGCACCGGAACCAACTATCACAATGCCACCCATACCGTATCCGCAGAGGTTTCAGAAATCCAAGTTAGATAAGCAGTTTTCAAGATTTTTGGATATTTTTAAGAAATTGCATATCAACATCCCATTTGCCAAAGCTTTAGAACAAATGCCGAGCTACGCTAAGTTCATGAAGGATGTGTTATCAAAGAAAAGGAAATTGGGTGATTTTGAAACAGTAGTGCTAACCGAAGAATGCAACGCAATTATCTAGAACAAGATGCCTCCGAAGTTAAAAGATGCAGGTAGTTTTACTATTCCATGCGACATCAGTAACCAGTTTTTGGGAAGAGCATTGTGTGATTTGGGGGCTAGTATAAATTTGATGCCATTATCCGTCTACAGTCAATTTGGACTTAAGGCACCAAAACCGACAAATATCAGTTTATTGTTGGCGGACCGATCAGTTACATTTCCCCGAGGTTTCATTGAAGACGTATTAGTAAGGGTGGATAAATTCATCTTCCCAGTAGATTTTGTTATCTTGGACTGTGAGGCAGATAAGGAATTGCCCATCATTCTAGGGCGACCATTTTTAGCAACGGGGAGAACATTGATTGATGTACAGAA
Source organism: Panax quinquefolius (assembly GCA_020205615.1). Lineage (NCBI taxonomy): Eukaryota > Viridiplantae > Streptophyta > Magnoliopsida > Apiales > Araliaceae > Panax > Panax quinquefolius. Next base: position 78,884,236 of record CM035165.1, read on the forward strand.
AGGAGAATTGACAATGCGAGTTGAAGATCAACAGGTCACTTTTAATGTGTTTAAGTCAATGTCTTATCCAAAGTAAAAGGGTAAGTGTTTGTGGGTGGATTTAATGGATGAGTTAGTTAATCACAAGTTTTGCGACAATTACACAGAGGACCCGATAGAATCCATGTTATTCGGCATGGACGACTACAATATTGAGGAGGACATTGAACATATCAAATGGCTAGATACAACATCATTCTTCCGAAAAAACAATAAACCATTCGACACCCTTGATAAGTCCGAAACGGAAGGTAAAAAGTGCAAACCTTCAATAGAAGAGCCACCAGTGTTGGAATTAAAGCCACTACCGTCTTATCTTGAGTATGCTTATCTGGGAAAAGATGCGACTCTACCAGTGATTGTTTCGACAGAGTTAACGTACACACAAAAGGAGAAATTGCTACGGGTTTTGTGAGAGTTCAAAACAGCGATTGGGTGGACTATAGCGGATATTCGAGGTATTAGCCCATCTTTCTGTATGCATAAGATTTTAATGGAAGAGGGGTTAAAACAACCCATTGAGATGCAAAGAAGGCTAAACCCCATTATGAAAGACGTGGTGAAAAAGGAGATTATAAAATGGTTGGATGCCGGTATTATTTACCCAATCTCAGACAGTTCGTGGGTAAGTCATGTACAGTGTGTACCAAAGAAAGGGGGTATAACGGTGGTGAAGAACGAAGCTAATGAGCTCATCCCTACTAGAACTATTACAGGCTGGAGAGTATGTATGGATTACCGCAAGCTAAATAAAGTCACACGCAAGGATCACTTTCCCTTGCCGTTCATTGATCAGATGTTGGACAGGTTAGCGAGACATCAATTCTACTGTCTGCTGGATGGATATTCCGGGTATAATCAAATTGCCATAGCTCCGAAAGATCAAGAAAAGACCACGTTCACATGTCCATACGGTACGTTTGTATTCTGGCGTATGTCTTTTGGGTTATGTAATGCGCCGGCGACCTTTCAACGATGTATGATGGCGATCTTCTCCGATATGGTCAACATAATTTGGAGGTATTTATGGATGACTTTTCTGTGTTTTGTGATAGTTTCAACTTATGTTTACAAAATCTGATTTTAGTGTTGAAACGATGCGTGGAGACTAACCTGGTGCTGAACTGGGAAAAATGTCACTTTATGGTACAAGAGGGGATTATTCTTGGGCATAAGATTTCTACATCCGGATTAGAGGTAGATAGAGCAAAGATAGAAACGATTGAGAAATTACCTCCTCCATCATCTGTGAAGGGAATACGAAGCTTCTTGGGACATGCGGGTTTCTACAGACGCTTCATTAAAGATTTTTCAAAAATCTCGAAACCCCTATGTTCACTCTTAGAGAAAGATGTGCCGTTCAAGATGGATCAGTCATGTATCGCGGCATTTGAGGTATTAAAGAAGAAATTGGTCTCTGCTCCAATTATTGTGGCGCCCGATTGGTCTTTACCGTTCGAATTGATGTGTGACGCCAGTGACTACGCAGTGGGAGCAGTGTTGGGACAACGTCACGACAAGATTTTTCACACCATCTACTACTCTAGTAAGACGTTGACGGATACCCAGTTGAACTACACAACCACCAAAAAAGAGTTACTTGCAGTGGTGTTTGCCTTTAACAAATTCAAAGCATATCTTATTGGCACCAAGGTAATTGTCTACACTGATCATTCTGCCATTAAATATCTGATTGAGAAGAAGGATGCAAAACCGCGTTTAATACGGTGGGTATTGTTGTTACAAGAATTTGATCTGGAAATCCAGGACAGAAAAGGTACCAAAAATTAGGTGGCGGATCATCTTTCTCGGATAGAAAACACTGAGGTACAGATGGAAGACAACATAGTGATTAATGAAAAATTTCCGGATGAACAACTGTTCCGAGTAACCACAATATTGCCTTGGTATGCTGACTATTTGAATTACGTGGTTGCCAAAGTGTTACCACCGGATTTGACCTCACAACAACGAAAGAAATTCCTCCACGATGTGAAGCAATACTATTGGGACGAACCGTTTCTGTTTAAGGCTTGTGCAGATCAAATGATATGACATTGTGTGCCTCATGAAGAAATGGACAGCATATTAGGCCATTGCCACTCCTCAGATTACGGGGGTCACTATTCCGGTGATCAAACTGCAGCAAAAATGCTACAATCAGGATTTTTCTGGCCTTCTCTATTTAAAGATGCTTACCTCTATGTGCTGAAGTGTGATCGGTGCCAACGCGTAGGTAACATCTCCAAGCACAATGAAATGCCACTCAACACAATTCTGGAGGTTGAACTATTTGACGTGTGGGAAATCGACTTTATGGGACCCTTTCCATCGTCCTTTAATAATCAATACATCCTGTTGGCGGTAGATTACGTTTCCAAATGGGTAGAAGCCGCAGCATTACCCACAAATGATGCCAACGTTTTTCTCTGATTTTTAAAGAAAAACATCTTCACGCGATTTGGGACGCCAAGGGCGATAATAAGTGACGAGGGAACTCACTTTTGTAACAAGCAGTTCACAAAATTGCTTGTAAAGTATGGGGTTCGTCATAAAATTGCTACCGTATATCATCCCCAAACTAATGGTCAGGCGGAGGTCTCGAATAGTGAGGTCAAGCGAATTCTAGAAAAAGTGGTCAATCCGTTAAGCAAAGATTGGCCCTTGCGTCTTGACGATGCTCTATGGGCATATCGAACAACATATAAGAATCCGATCGATATGTCACCTTATCGCATGGTTTACGGAAAGGCGTGTCACCTCCCGGTTGAGCTAGAACACAGTGTACACTGGGCCATATGGAAACTTAACTTCGATCTGCAAGCCACCGGTGAGAAAAGGTTACTTCAGCTGAATGAGATGGACGAATTCTGATTTAATGCGTATGAAAACGCGAAACTCTATAAGGAGAAGGTGAAAGCCTGACATGATAAGAAAATTCTCGATCGAACATTTGAACTGGGCCAACAAGTATTATTGTTCAACTCAAGCTTGCGTTTATTCCCTGGGAAGTTGAAATCCCGGTGGTCCGGGCCATTTATGATTATATCTATCGCTCCACACGGAAACATTGAGGTCAAAGAACCGAATTCTAAACAAAAATTTAAGGTAAACGGTCAACGACTCAAACATTACTGGATTGGACCCATCGAACGTCAAGCTACGTTCGTGTACTTCTCCGATCTAGCGACCAAATGATCAACACCAAAAAGTCGGGCTGACGACTGGAAACCAAGCGCTTTAGGGAGGCAACCCCATTTGTGTTATTTTATTTCAATTCCCCTCATTAAAACTATTGTTATTTGTCTTTAGTTTTATTTTTATTTTATTCGTTTAGTTATACAACATGCTTAACATCTGTCTATTTTATACCCACTTTAGTTACAAGATGAATAGTAAAGGACCAAAGCAGTATTTTGATAAGCGCCCCAGCGCTTGAAAACAAAGAGGATCCAGAGCCTCGGCACAATCCACTAGAATCTAGCACATATACTCAGCGCCCCGGCGCTGGATTTCTATGCATCCACAGCGCCCCGGCGCTAGGCCTTCTTGAAGTCTCTGCCATACAGCGCCCCGACGTTGGATTTCTATGCATCCACAGCGCCCCGGCGCTAGGCCCTTCTACCAGCTACTGGGGGTCAGCGCCCCGGCGCTCTAGCCAGTGTCCAACCCAGCGCCCCGGCGCTGGGATCAGTTAAGACCATGACGTTTCAAACGTCGATTTTAGTTTCTCTCATAACTCCAAATCCTTTTTAAATTCTAATTCCTCCACCCCACTCTCACACGTAACTCCTTATTTTTCTTCTGATAATTGTACACCTCTCTCATACATCTCATTCTCTGAGATCTTCGCATGACCCCTTGGTGATTCACGAAATTTTCTTTCACAAATGTTTCCCAGTTACTCTTTGAAGGTACAAGGTATGTTGATAAAAATTTTCTTCTCCTCTGTCAGTCCACAATAGGGATCACAAGTATCAATGGCCATCAATAGTGAATAAGTAACACACAATTCGTAATATGATGCCCATTCCGTTTTCTCCTTCGGGTTCATGCTTGTTATTACATGTCAAATGAGTCAATTATGTGCTAATTTGAATAATAGATGCTATGATGGGTTCTATCTTTTGAGTTGGTCTATGTGATGTGCTCTTGTGTATGAATATCCAGAGATTTACATCAAGCATACTAGGTGTTTGATATAATGCCTCAATGAACTTGAATTGCTATTTCACTTGTGACAGCATGTCTTTCCTTTGAGAAAATGTTTGTCTTTGCTCTTCCTTTACAGATTCAATGCTCTACGTAACCCATGCCCGCCGTATATGCAATCATTTGCAATATAATTGTTACACGTCATATCTTTTGGGCATATTTCGCAATTATCTAATTAAATATGTTTTGACAATTTTGACTGCGGATAATTGCTCATAGTTTAAAGGTCCTGCAAATTCATGTCTCCTCATACCACAAACACACACTCCACATATATCGGTTTTGAAGTTTGGGGGTTATGATATGGGTCAATTTTTACATATTCACATGATGCTAAATCCTACTACATGTGCCTGTGAATTTGTGCAAAATTTTTCTACATGCCTTCCAAACGACGTGGCGAAGGCTCAGGCACCGCCTCGGCTCCGCCCAGATTTCATAGCCGCCGTTTTATTAGTGCCGCGGCTCAAGAATGCTATAACCGCATGGCTACCCGCTCACTAGTCCCCGAACGTGGTTTGAGGCATGATCAAACCAAGGATGGAGAAATAGCAGTGATGATTGCTGAAAGAAACTGGTTCTCCCTCACTGAACAACCTGACCCCGCAGTGATTGCAGTCGTGAAAGAATTCTATGCCAACGTTTCAGAACATGATCACTATGAAGTGTTTGTCAGGGGAAAAACCATGGCAATCGGAGAAGAGGACATCAATGGGTGTTACCAACTGAATTTGGAAGAGGTTAACGATGAGTATGCCGGTCTTCTGAGCCAAGGTCCAGATTATGAGAAAATAATCTGAGAGCTGTGTCAACCGGGCACCACATGGACAGTGCATGAATGTGGTAGCATGACCTTCCCCTATTCTCATCTCAGTCTGTATGGGAAGGCATGGTATGCCTTTATCTGTGCCAAACTCATGCCATGCACACATGTGAGCCATGTCACAAAAGATAGAGCGGTGCTGCTATATTCTATTATTCAAGGCTTGCAGATAGATGTCGGTCACGTGATCCAGCAGTCCATTCTCCGAGCATCTCGAGGTGGAACCACAGGAGGTTTACCCCATCCATCATTAATTTGTGTTCTATGTGCCAAGTTTGGGGTGAAATAGAAATCGAAAAGATGATTCAAATGCCTATGCCCGTGTTAGACCACAAGTTGATCAGTAGGTATAAAGTGTGGACAGGTGGGGCAAATCACCCTAGGGGATTGGGTTTCATAATTCCCCAAGTTGAAGTTTCTCAAACTCCACCACCTCAGGCTCCACCTACTTATGGCCCATCTGCAGCAGCTCATCGTGGTGTGGTTCTGAAGTCGGCGGGAAATGGGAAATAGATTTTACCGGTTTTACAATATGGAGTCCCAGAATGTGCGCTTGTCGGAACGTCAAGACGTGATTTTCAAATTTTTAGTTGACCAATTTTCTGCACAGAATGCACTGACCATGCAATTACATCCGGGCGTTCACATTAGCTAGTTCCCTATTGCTCCTATTCTGTCAGTGTATCCCCCTTCCGATCAAGAGATGAGCGAGGATGAGGATGCTCCACCCGAGGAATAAGCTCGTCAAGGAAGTCCTCTGTTTTGTTTTGTTATATTTTTCGCATGAGGACATTGCTCTGGATTAGTTTGGGGGTAGTTAATTTTTATTTCTAAGTTATAGTTTGTTATTAGTTGCGGATTTGGATTGTTATTGTTAGTTAAACATTGCATTTAGGATTGCATGATAATTCTAGCGCTTGATAATGCATTTATTTGGGGGCCAATGATGAAATTAGAATTGCATGAACAAGTTTAGTAAGGAGTGTTGAGCTAGTGAGATAATTTTCGTGACATGAATTGAATCTTTATTTGTTTGACACTGATATTATAGGAAAGCACTTTGAAAAATGACCATGTTGGCTATGATAGTTTAAATGGTTAGATAATAGAGTTCTAAAGGATGATTTCTAGTGAAATGCAAGGACAATTTGAATAGATAGAGAAGACTGAATTTAGACATATACTCAAGTTTGGGGGAAAAATATTTGGAATATATAAGCTTTAAAAAAAGAATAAACACCGTGGCATGCTTGTCTAGTTTTGTGGCCTTTGTTACTTGAGTAAGTAAGCCCGAGGGGATTGTCTTTACACCTAGCACCCTAAGGTCTTAATGGTCTGGGAGTCGTTGGTCGAAAGCTCGTTAAGGTAACATTGAAAAGCCTAAAGGAATAAGACAATGCATAGTCATGAGATAAAAAAAAATAAATAAATACAAATAAAGCGGGAAAAGTGCAAAAAGCCCCCGTTATAAAAAAAAGAAAAGAAATACATAAGTATTCCATTTTGACTCTTGAATTCGGGTAATTGTTTGATTTTAGTTGAAACAAGTATATTTGATGAGTTCTCAAGTTTACACTATATGATGCTTACTAAGAAATTTATTATCTTTCATATTTTTGCCTTTCATGGGTTAGCATGGTTGTTGAACACACACTCACAATATCAGTAATAACAAATTTAGATTCATTGATTGTTGGAATATTATTGAGCTGCAGTAACATGGTGTATTAGCATGTTTTTGTGATTTTTCTGAGGCCTAATGAATATATTTGTGCTATTGGATTGCTGGAATTAAGAACATATAGATTGTTTGCATTTGCACGATGTTTAGTATTTCGTGTTGTCTGTTCTTTGTTGCTTGAGGACACGCAACAATTTAAGTTTGGGGGTATTTGATGATTGGGTAATATACCCATGAATTGGATATATTTGGACTTAAATTATTGCATTCTCAAGTTATTTAGAAGCATTTTTATTGTGTTTAGTTGTTGTTTTGCAGATTCGGGAGCTACAGGGACAAATTGGGAGATTTAAGCTGATAAGGGCAAGATGGTAATTTCCCTGACCATCAGCACCGGGGCGCTCTATCCTTTGTTAATCCCAAGGAAATGGGCGTCTGAAGCGAACTTCAGTTGACCAAGGCGCGTGCGTTGACTATCCGGTTGACTCATTAATTGGAGGCTATTAGAAAGTTGGTTTGGATTAGGATTGTGGAAAGCTATAAAAAGAGATTAAGTGCTGAAATTAGGGATTCTTATCATTCATTCATTGGAGGCTACACAGAGGATTACTTGAAGACTAAGGATTGGCTCAAGAGTTTCTTCTTCTTCTCCTTATTTTCAATTTGTAATTCTTTAAGGATGATTTGCAAACGATTATTGGTTTTTATTTTCGTTATGAACTAATTCTTTAATTAAGATTTCAATTGAACCTTTTATGGCTATAAATTAGTTATTCAGTTTATTCCAATTATTTATGTTGAAGTGAATTGTTTATCATGCCTTGCATCTATTGATTAATTATTTGGCCAATAATTACCTTGTTACTTTAGAAGGAATTGAAAGAGGAATTCTAGGGTTAGGACTTGGTTTGATAACGTGTGACTTATTTATTTGCATAGTGAATAATTAGGTTTCTGAATTGAATAAAAATATCTTTTCACCGCATGTAACACATAAGGAATTGGAATTGAAGGAGTTTAATTCACTTGTTTTGCATAGGAATATAGCAAGATTAATCTGGATTAAATAGAAGTCAGTTGATTACTTGGAAAAGGACTTTTGACAATTGAGAATTCCTGTTAACAATTCAGTAGACATAATAATTGGGATAATTGGGTAATTGAGTTATAGTTCATAATTGGGGACATTGAAGTCTTAATCCTTATCTATCGGAAATCATTCTTTCAAATCTTAGTTTATTTAATTGTCTAGTTTAGAGTAATATCTTTAATTGTTTAATTTAGTTTCAATATTTCAGAAAACCATAATTTATCATTGTTTAAATAAAATTGGGTTGATATAGTGCTAGTAGTTGGAATTTATTAATTAGAATTATTTGTGGGATCGACACTCAATTTTATCACTTTATTACTTGTTAACCGTGTATACTTGCACGTGTTCTTTGATTGCGAAATCAACCAACACTAATCTTAAGTATGTTAAGATAAAGGGTTGTCCAACTTATGTGAAAAGGTTTCAAAGGATAAGCTTGGGACAAAATTTGACAAGTACAGATTTGTGGGACATCCTAAAGTAAGTTTAGGGTATATGTTCTATAATCCTACTTAGCAAAAGGTGTTTGTTGCGAAACACGCTACCTTCTAAGATAAAGGTGTTTATCATTGAAGGTGCTAGTGGGAGGATAATAGAATCTTTAAAAGTTCAAGAACCACAAAACACTATAAGTCAAATAAGAGGAACTTGTAGATAGACCTATTGTACCACAACCGAATCGTAAATCTGTAATAGTACTGAAGATACCTGGGAGGTATGGATTCATCACGGATGATGATGATGAGGTACGCATCGTAGAAGATGATGATCCAGTTAAATACAATGAAGGAAGAGTCGTAGACACTCAGAGAAATGGATTGAAGCAAGTTTCTCAAAAATGGAACATTCGTTTTGATGAGACAATCAAAAGAGTTTGATTTTATCAAAAATAAGAATGAACCTAGTGTGTACAAAAGGGTCAGTAGGAGCGTCGTGACATTCTTAGTATTATATATTGATATACTACGGATAAGGAATGACATACTAATGCTACAATCAGTAAAGATAAAGTTGTCTAAACATTCCTCCATGAATAATTTGGGAAAAGTATCGTAATTGGGGATACAAATCAATATAGATAGATTTAAGAGGATGCTCGACTTAACCCAAGGAACGTATATTCATTTGATGCTAAAGTCCTTTAGCATGGTAAACTCCAAGAGATGCTCATGTTGATGAGCCATGGAGTGAATCTCTCTTAATAGTTCCCATAGACTCCAAAAAGAGAGATCACATGAGTAACTATCATGTATGCAATGAAATGTACGAGACTTGATGTTGATCAGTCATATTCTGGAGAAGTTCACTGTGAGACAGTAAAAAACATCTTAAAGTACTTAACTGGAACTAAAGATGTCATCATATTCATGGTGGGTCTAAATTAAAACTAGAGGGCTTAACAAACTCAAGTTTTCCAGACAGACCAAGACGACAGAAAATCCACTTTAAGGTAAATCGTTACCTTGAACGGTGGTGCAGTCAATTGGAAAGGTTTCAAACAACAAAGAGTTGTGGGTTTAGTGATAAAGATAAAGTATATAGCTATAAATGAAGCTGCAAGTTGATTGTTTGGTTGAAAAGTTTATTACAGAACTAGGAATAGTTCCTAAGTCTCATCTTGGATCTAAACATGTGTTGTGGCACTTTTATTTGATTATGGAATCATTGAAAGATGGGAAATCACTATAGAGATAGTGGACTCTCAAGAACAACATTACATATCCATTAACTAAAGCTTATCCAACAGCAGGATAATCGTCACTTAGAGAAGAAGGGTATGAGATACCATGGTGATTGACTTTAGTGCAAGTGGGAGATTGAAAGTAGTATGCACACAAGCCAATCATGTTTGATGATAAAGCATATACTTTGTAACAATCTTATTCATTTATTAATAAAAAGTATTAATTTATTAAATGCTTTTAATTATCTATATGATGTTATTTTATAATATGTGATAAAACAATAGTTTTAAACAATGCTTTTAGAATAATGATGATGATCATTCTAATGAGATCTAAATTCTTGGAAAGCTTAAAACTAAAATAGTTCCCAATTGTTGGATTACTAAATTGGGGATTAGTGAATCCGGATAGATTGGTACATACGTTGCTTGCTCATTGGATGAGGATGATTGATCTCATGATCATTTGTGTGGAGACACTAAAGCAAGTATGTAGGTGCTTATTAGAGAATAAGTTCACTAAATGTGGCTCGCTAAGGAATACCTAATGGAGTTTTACTTGCCTGTCAATAGGAATTCCTGTAGTGATAGTAGTTAAGTGATCCTTGGACTTGAGATCATCATGGTATCTTGTGTATGATGAGTTATACTTTGACTTATTCCTTAAGACCCTTCGGGTATATCAAAGGGTATGCTTGGGTATAATAAGTTGTACATAGAGATAATGTATGATCAATAAAGAATCTACCGCTTCTAGTAAAAGAAGAGAAATGTCCTATGTGATTCGATAAATGACAACCCAGTAGTCCTTGGCCAAGGCAGAATGAAATTAGAATGGAGTTTCTAATTAGGATTATTTGGTGTTGTGCATTTAAGAGTCGAAATACATATAATTAAATAAAATAAGACATGATAGTAATTCCATGTCTTATATTTAATTGGGACATTGTATGGTGGAAGGATTGAATTGTACGGTAACTATTTACTCAAAGGTTCTTTTATGATTTGTGACGCCCCCAAAATTAGGTATACATCACCCATCTTGGGTAGTTAGATATAGTATGTAATTTAAATACAACTTACTAATATAATCTGCCGTGGTACAATACGACATAAACCGTGAGTTTGAATACAAATATTGTCTACTAGATATTATACAAACTCAAAAGGAGTCCTCATTATAATTATTATCATACTATTTCACGTAATAGTGAGGACTACTATTGCTATCCTCCGGACCATTACTCCGCTTCCCGACTCAATCTCAAATATGTTCTCATTTCAAGAGAACAAAGGAAAGAAAGGGTGAGCTCAACTAGCCCAAAGAAGAAATATTATGACTAAGATAATGCGTAATAAATTATCAATAGCCTTCAACATTGTTAAACCGATAAAATATAATAAACATCAAGTTTAATCTGCAGTAGTAAACAAGCAATCCATTAAAAGAGTCAAGTAAAAATAAAATCTACTATCTTTTATGATTTAAAAGGTTTTTCATCATCATTATATAGCCGAGACTCACTTTAATAAATAATCCACATCATCGAATCACCCCTCGCATTACTACTACGGCCAAGGATATTCTTTAGTATCATGACCACAATTATTCCTGCACTACGGGCCAAGAATAGTTGTGTATTCATTAATGGTCATGATCATGCCAACAACTCGTCCATCAATGCACTACTACCCATCGAGGACTTTTACCACATCATTTGTAACATTACGGTCATGATTACACCGAATAATCCCTGGTCATAATCATACCAAGTCCATCCATGCTCTACAGGCCACAGATAACTTTAAGAAAAACATGAGGATGATGACAATGATATAAGAATTCATTAAAACAAGTTCAAGAATTAAGTTATTCAGAACTAATAACATCCAAACTCATCAACATGATATCGCTTTGTAGAATAAAATTCAAGAATGATCGTAAGAATATTTCCATGAAAAGATCTCGGATGAAACGCAAAATATCAAGGATATTCTACTAATTTCATGGAGTATAGAAGTCAAAGTTTTAACCAACTGGGTATATAAAGAATGGAATAACAAAAGAAATCACCATGCATGCAATAGAATCAAGACAGCAAAGTTATTCCAATGTAATAATAAATAACGGAACCAAAGTCGTGAAATTCACAATCGAAAGTGATGTTCCAATGTAATAATAAAGATGGAACGGATCCCGTGTAAAACACATGATAGGATATTCCAACAGAATGATAAAAAGCGGAACCAGTCCTGTAAAACACACGCATGGATGTTCCAACAGTAATAATAAAGATTTTAACTGTGTCCTGTAAAACACATGACATGGATGTTCCAATGTAATAATAGAAGAATGGAATAAAAGAAGAAGATCACCAAGTATAGGGGATTCACAGATATGAGTTATTCCAATGTAATAAATAAGAATGGAATAACAAAAGAAGTTCTCTTCATGAATACAAAGAATAACACTCCTTACTGAATTAACAAATAATATTCCCTACCTTAGAAGAACCAATATTGGCAAAGTGAAGTAGCGAATACTTTTCTTCTTTCTCTCTATAGTTTCTCTCTGTAGTTTCAAAGGTGAATTCGTAAGAAAATAATGAAGGAATGAGCTTCTATTTATAGGAAAATAGAATGCATAGTAATTAATCCATGAACGGTCCGTTGATTTACTTTAATCGACGGTCCATATTTAAAGCAAAATCTTTTAAATAAAATATAATATATTCTATTTATATAAAAACATTTTACTATGCAAACACTATGCAACACTATGTAAAACACTATGCATAATGAAATTTAATATATTTTATTTATAGAATAACTTTAATAAAGTATTCTCGCTTTATATAAAAGATGTTTCGCTTTTATTACGTTAATAATACTGAATAAAACAAAACGTCATTATCGCTATAATAATTCATATTATTAATCGACAATAATGGAATCAAACCGAGTGACTTCTCACATAAGCATCAATAATCAATACCGTGTGCTACTATGCAACCACACGTATTACTGTACTTTTACTACTGAGTAGTTCAACAGTATCAACGGTAAAACTTCCGTTATTATTTCAATAAAATATTTTTGTCGCTTTTTTCAATCCGACAATAATTTCATTGTCTGGGTCCCACAATGATTGAGTAGTTATACGAATATTCCCTCGCTAAACCGAATATTCCCAGACCAATCGAATATAATATAACCACTTGCATACTTTTGCAAAATTTATAAATATTACCCACAACTATAACATTATATCAAATTATTCCATAATATTCAAAAATAATATTTATAGAAAATTCATCTTTATTTATAAAAGCTGGGGTCTTACATGATTAATGTTGAAATCTATATTATCTGGAAAGTCTTAATCGCTAGGGAGGCTTATCCCTATTGTAAAATAAATATTATTTATTTAAATAAATTAATAGTTTAATTTATTTATTTAAATAAGATTAGAATTGTTCTAATTGATTTATTCACAACCGGTTTAATATGGAGAACCTAAACGGTCACACCATAAAAGGAAGAATAATTATTTAAGAAGTTAATAGCATAATCGTAATAATATGTTAAGTATATTTAATTTAATCTATAGTGATAGAATAAATTAAATAGCTTAATATTTATTATTTAATATTTTATAAATATTAAATATAAATTAATAAGAGGAGTCTTATTAATATTATTACAATTATTATTATTTTAATTTCTAAAAGAGTTTAGGAATTAATTTAATATAAGTACTCTCATTTATTCCTAATAGGATTAGGAGGGAAAATTAGTTAAAGGAGTTTAATTAATTATCCCTAATAAGATTAGGGAGCCCATTTAATTAAAAGAGTTTAATTAAATAAATAATATCTTATTTTTAATTAAATAGGGTTACCTGATATCTTTATAAGGGGAGTCTTATATCAGATATCAATATACGTAATTCTAACAGTTGGGAGAGTACACTCCTTTTCTATAAGAGATAGAAAAACTAGGGTTTAGCCAAATACCCCAACTTTTATGAATAAAGAATAATTTTCTCGAAATATATTTTTGAATATTATGGTGTGGATTTGATATAATGTTATAGTTGCGGGTAATATTTATAAATTTTGCAAAATAAGCAAGTGGTTATATAATATTCGATTGGTTCGCAATATTCGCTTTTAATAGGGAATATTAAATGCGACGACACAATCATTAGTGGACCCCACAATGTAAGTATTGTCGTAGTTAGAAAAAGACGTAATTATCTTTTATAAAAATAACGGCGAAAGTGTTACCGTTAAAAGCGCTTGAACTACCCTAGTAAAAATGTACAAGAATGCGCTGTGGCGTGGTTGCATAAGTAGCACTGCAGATTGATTATTGATGTTTATGTGAGAAGTCACTCATTATACTCAATTATTGCTACAAAGAATTGTTGCATCATATCTCTCATATTATTGATTCAATTATTGTCACAAAGATCATCTCGCATAATATTTATTATTATTAAATCAATAATTGAGAAGACAAAGTTATTCATATTATTATTTGCAATATTGACAATGTCTAGAAGTTCTGTTAAGGAGATGTTTGGTCACCTAATTGCGTACCAATAAGGAGAAATCCTTATCGGAAAGCCCCCTCTTTCCTGGGAACGACCTGGTTGTTAAATATTGTGAGTTATAATATTAATGATGAATAAGTTGTGTTGATTAAAGACGAAATTGATAGTTCCATTATGTTGGGATTATTAGTGTTAGTGAAAATCGATATTTATTTCGATAATAATTGATGTATGGAGGTTATACTGACCAACCAGGTAATTAATCGGATAAATGAGCAATTAATTGCTATTATTTCACATGCTTATAACTATTTGTTCACATGTGTGTACTGTTGATTCACATTCATGTACTATTAGGGGAGGTGGTGCACGGTTGATAATACTTGCATGACTAAATTAAAAATGGAGGTATAGTTGAAGGTACTATTGTAAAACCCCCGAACTCGGTGCTTCACGATACCATTTCGATGAGCGGAATAATACTAATAATAATAACAATAATATAAAAATCCAACTAAATTTATATTTATCAGAGTCTGATCCCAATTACGCAACCTTTACTATAATTCTTTACATGATATATAATACATATCATTGTCTATATATTGTCTAGCTATTAAACATGTTCTGTTTGCTTTCCTTTTCACTTGTTCTTGTCTGTACCTTCGGGTTGATCATGCCTAGCTGAAAATATTTAAATTTAAGCAAGGATGAGCATTTGGGTGCCCAGCAAGTAATAACAATTATGAATATAATTAGCTGAAAGAAATAAATATTTTCTTTGTACATCACTTCTACAACGAATTTATAGTTGTGACTTAAACTGAACCGATAATAACAACATAACAATTCTATCTGAAATTTTTGAAACTACGTATTGACTATATATATAGGTATTAGTCGACAGATTATGAACATTGTTTTTAGTTTTCGCTAAGGTTTAGCAGAACTTCATTTGTAAATCGTCATAACTTACGGGCGTTAGGTTGTACTTCTCATGTGCCCTGTATTGATCAATACTACATTACAAGAACGATAGGATCGTTCACTCTGTCCGCCTTGGGCGCATAAAAGTTTTTCCGTGATTGGGATGTTCATACTTAGACTAGAATCCGAACCAAAACAACTTGTTCAATGATATTTCTGAATATGTGTCTAGCTGGGTCAAATAGCTTAGACAGCTTTATATATATATATCAACATGTGTTTTACTACAATGATTATCCAAGTGGGGACACTTGTGTAACCATATTTAGAAATTAACGAATGAATATATATATATATATATATATATATATATATATATATATATATATATCTGAATTATCATATACTAACATGTTGATAAACAATGATCGGATATAGAATATATCACAATAGGGTTAATAATATAGCATAATAATAATATAATTCTGAAACTTCTTACTCGTGTCCATTGTATAAAGGAAATGCAAAGGTAAGATACTTACCTGATGCGCTGCTTACAGTTCGTAACTTAGTTCTATCTTTATATAACACCTATCAGTAATAAGATCATTTGATTTATTAGAATAACATACTATAACACATAACACTGCTTATTACAGTCAGCACATAACCTAATCACATTGTCACATATGTTCCACAACCATTGAATCACAAATAAACACATATCTAATCAAATTATCTAAGTCCAGATCAATTTCTAAAACATGTCGGTGTACCGACGGCTTTATCAAGTAATTATCGAGTCTAAGACTCTATCCTGTAGTTCAATATCTGCAAGTATCAGTCATATTATTTTTAAATGTCTTATAATAATTTTTAAACATTTATTATAATTTATCATAAATTTTCAAACATCGGAATCATTATTAAATGATTTAAATATTAAACAATTCTATTATCATTAATATTTAATTAATATTAAACCATTAATGAAACCATTGCCAAAAGGTTACAGTTATTTATAATAACTCAAAATACTTTTAAAGTATTAATATTACACTTAAATGATTTTTAAAAGAATTAAAATCATTTTAATTAATTATCATTAATATTAAAGTATTAACGCATTATTTATCAAAATATTAAAAGTCATTAATTATAACTTGAAATATTTTTAATTCATTTATATCCTTTTTAAATGATTTTTAAACCAATAAAACCATTTTAAATTATTTATTTAATATTATTATTAAATAACTCTAATATCATTTATAATAATTTAATAATCATTAATATTAAATTATTAATGAAATTATCCTTTAAATATTAAAAGTTATATTTTATAACTTAAAATATCTTTAAACACTTTATTTTCATTTAATATGATTTTTATAATATTAAAATCAATTTTAAACTAAATTATTTTATATAATTATTAAATAACTTTAATATCATTAATAATAATTAATTAATAAAATTTACCTTTAAATATTAAAAGTTATATTTTATAACTTAAAATATTTTTAAACTATTTATTTTCATTTAAAATGATTTTTAATATATTAAAATCATTTTTAATTAATTTATTTAATATAATTACTAAATAAATCTAATATCATTAATATTAAATAATTAATGAAATTTGCTTTAAAATATTAAAATTATATTTTATAACATCAAATATTTTTAAATAACTTATTATCATTTAAAATAATTTTTAATATAATAAAATCATTTTAATTAATTTATTTAATGTAATTAATAAATAAATTAATTATCAATAATATTTAAATAAATACTAATATTTATGCAAAATATTTTTAAATTATTAAAAGTTAATTTTTATAACTTCAAATAATTTTTAAAATTATTTTTGTAATTTTCAGAATTTAATAACGATTTTTAAATAATTTTCGGAAATTAAAATAATTAAAATTACAATCATCATCACTAAAGATCGCTATATAGCGATAGAACCGTCGCTATAAAGCGTTCTTCGTGTTCTTGGCCAAACCTGTAAATTCATATGCGGTTTTTTAGGGTACTACTTTGACCAAGTGTAACAATCGGTTCATGGTGTTTCTAGTCTATCTATTGATCATAGTGTGTAGAACTAATGTAATATTATACGATTCAACAACAAACACGAATAAACAACATAAAACGAAAGAGATCTGATCCTCCAAAAATCATGTCAGAGCTGTTCTTCATTTCGGGTTGTCCAAAATGAAGAACGGTTATTCGCCTACTTACTGAGAGCTTCTACAACGTGAAATTACATTGATTGTTTAGTGATATAAAACTTGCGATGTGTAGCCCACATGTAACTTAAGAGATATATTACAAACCATATACAAAACAATCACAGAATCAATAGATTGAATAGGTCAAAGCATGTCGGAAGGTATGTTATTCGTGTTTACGGAAATTCCGGAAAATGCATTTGTGGCCGCGTGTCTCGCTTTGACCACTTATTACATTCGATCCATTAATGATTTAAGAGATATAAATACCGAAATCTAAATTCCGTGTTACTGAGACTATAATCTTGTTAGAAAAACAACATCAAACATTCAATCATCCGGCGGATCTTGACCTTGAAAGATCTTGTCGACATCAAAACCCATTTCTGGGTTACCCATAAACTTGCAAGTCATGGTCGGTCAACGCAGTTTGACCTTCCATAACTTGCGATTTACATATGATCTAAGCCTCATTTCAAGCCCAGTTCAAAGAACACATATCAGACTACAACTACAAACTGTCCAAACACAAAAATAAAACACAGACAGAGATCTACAAGGCCTGACATTTGGTTGTCAGAACACATAGAAAAATTTTCCAGATTTTTTAAATCTTCAAATCCGAGCCTCTAGATGTTATGGATCTAACATCTAGCAACCCAGATCATCATTATACATCACTAACAACATATTAAAACACGTAATCATAACATCTAACGGTGGATCAAAGGTCAGATTTTTTGATTAGGGTTTATACCTTTATGAACTAATTCTTGATTCTGACTTCTTGCACTACACCAAAAATGGCCTCTAGCGTAGGAAATTTTGTGAAGGAATTTATTCCTTCACAAAAGGAGTTGTTTAGCGAAGGAACAGTGAAGGAAGAAAAGTATAGTGACAATATAGTTATTAGCGAAAGAAACATCCTTCACAATTTATATTTTTTTCCTCGCAAAATTGGGGCGATAGAAAGATTTTTGGAGCAAATTTATGATGAAAATTTGCGAAGAAAATATCTATTTAGTGAAGGAATTATTACTCACTATATATCATTATTCATAAGTTTTTTGTGAGGGATAAAATTGGTCGCTATCTTGTTCTAATTTTTTTTTTGAATTAATTGTGGTGAATATAAATTATAATATAAATATATTAAATTTTTTATAGTATTAAATTTATTTTAATAACACTTTTAAGTAACTTACAATATAATATAAATATATATTATTACTTTTTATATATATAAAATTACATTTAAGAGTAAATTAGAAGTATTATTTATAAGTGAAAAACATATTGTTGACATTTCCTAATTTCGCACTTTTAAATTATAAGGGTTTCTACTAGCAAAGCCCTCCGCATAAAAAGAAATTAAATCTTTGGCTTTCGCTTTCTCTAGTATCAATCCTTCCAA
The DNA here is from genome assembly GCA_020205615.1 of Panax quinquefolius. Lineage (NCBI taxonomy): Eukaryota > Viridiplantae > Streptophyta > Magnoliopsida > Apiales > Araliaceae > Panax > Panax quinquefolius. Next base: position 78,902,913 of record CM035165.1, read on the forward strand.
AACCTTACCTCTAGCTCATTCCTCCTGGTCTCTGGTCTTCAACCTTATAAAGATGATGATGTGGTTTTGGAGGATTCGTTGATAAGATCGGCTCCAACATCTGGAAATCGAGAATTAATGTTTGCTAAGCTTACGGTTCCAGAAACGCCTCCTTCTTTTAAAGTTCCTACATGACCAAAAGAGGCAACGCAAAGAACGATTAGGTGGCGGAAAGGAAAGGGAATTGATTGGTTCCGTGATTTTGGTCGGTTTATATGGGGATGAATCTTGATTCTCAGAGAGCTCAATTCTTTATCTAAAACAAAGTTAATTTTTTAATTGGGAGTTTCTTTAGTTGATTTTTGTTTTGGGTTGTGTTAATTGAGTTTCTTTAGCTTTGATTTTCAAAAAGCTGAAGGTTCTTAAGTAAAAGTAAATATATACATGTATAAAGTTTTAAGTACAATGTTAAGATTTTAATCAAAATGTAAGCTCACGATGATCTTTGGTACATGTTAAGCGGATGGCATCGGGTTTTAGTTAAATCATGTTGGTTCCAATTTTGCATCTCTTCTTTATCCTTTTCCTGCTAAATCTTCTGTGATGATCAGTTTTGTGTATTAATCATTTTCTTGACATTATGAACCCTACATCTGCTAATTATGTAGGGTATGTGTAAGCTGAATGGAAAACCACTATATGTCCTTGTCGAGCCTCGCCAGTAAATAACTGTTGCCTTGGTATTGGTATGTTGTTTTATTATAATATTATATAGGAAATGGTTATGAAAGATTGCTCATTAAATTTGAGTTGTTACACTTTATTCTTGTGAATTGTTTCAATTTATTTCCTTTAAATGATTACTGCTATCAATCCTTTAATGTGTTATTATTTGTAAAGTGACCTAGTTTTTAATGTCATATATTTTAATGTTGTATTTTATGCTATGTGATTTTTGTTCACATTTCCTGATCTACTTCTCCAAGAGTTTTGCTAGTTAATGTTTCCTTACATGGGGCACTCTAGCCCTTCCAGATAGAGGCAAAAAAAATTTATGCTCAACTCTAATGAACATAGTTATACCTGCAATTTCATTTGTCAAACTTTAATAGTTAAGTATCCTTAACTTCATTGTTCTCTGCAAATTGCCTTGTTAAATACTGTTCCACTTCAAAATGTAAGTGCAATTTTGACTTATTTAAAGTCAATTTAACATATATTAGAATTAAAATTTATGTGATTCCTTTAAATGTTATTCATCATGATAAGCAGGTAATTTATCATTGCACATGGTGGTTTTGCTAGAAATTGCGTTAACTAGATCTTATATATAATGTTATGTGATGAATGCTCTCATGTGGACACACTTTTGTCCTGGGTAGGGGTGCTCAAAAAATTCAGTTTTTCGGTTTTTTTACTGAACCGGTTGAAATCGGTACCGGCGGTACCGGTTTTTTTCGGTTTCGGTTTTTTCGATTTCGGTTTTTTGGTTTTTTTATACTTTTCGGTATCGGTAGCGGTACTGAGAATTTTGAATTTGGTAAAACCGAAAAACCGAAAAAAAAAATCGAAATTACTACTTAATACTTTCAATACCAATTGATTAAAAAACTTTCTGGACTTGAGTCTCAACCTCAATGAACTTGAGGCCTGTTATGAAAATTTGGTGTGTGTTTTTTTCAACTATAAGCCAACCTACGAAGATCTGAGTTCTTTTTCAATTTCAACCATTAACATTCATGTCTCAGACTAAACATTGGACTTAATAATATTAACAGCAAATTATTTTCTAGTGCCACACAGCAACATACATAATAAAAAAATATGAACACCATCCAATATATTTCACAGGGCGATGAACCATATACCAAATTAATCTTAAACACAAACAGTACGAGTGCCATTCAAAACTCAAAGAAGAAATACCAACTACTTTCAAAAGATTCATTAGCCAAACTCATAGCAAAGCTTGCAGATTCGTGTGCAATATGCTACTCGAGAGACCCATAAAAAGGTTCTTGTTTTAATTTTTTTTTACTAATATATTAAAAAAATTATTTAATTATTATTTATTAATAATTATAAATATTACCATGCATGCGGTATAACCAAAAACCGAACCGAAAAAATTGGTACCGCTTTTGTATTTAATCGCAGTCATCAAACCTGTAATTTGATGCTGGTTTTGGTTCTTATTTTTCTATTATTTCGGATCGGTCTGGGTTTTTTTTTTTGATCTGGGTTCGGTTTTGTTCCGATGAGTACCCCTAGTCATGGGGCTTCAACTTTGATGCAATTAAAGGTTAGGAGCCAACTTGGTAAACCAGACATCACTAGATAGAAAGGGCTCCCTAGATATAGATTCATTTGATAGTCACCGTAAATGGCCCTGATTTACATTTTTGTAGAAGGCCCTTGCCCCTTGGTTATGTTTTAAGTTATTCATCATTTTCTTCTCTGTAATTTAGGTCCTTTTACGCGTACAAGACCGACTACAACTTATGATGATCAAGGGCTTGTATTTGCAATTGCTTTTGGAGGATACATCAGAATGTTTGATGTCTGCCAGTATGAGAAGGTTAGTAGTAGACCAAAACTAGAGTTCAAGGTTTGTAGTTAACAAAAGCTAGAGGTCAAGGTTAATAGTTAACAAAAACAAGAGGTCAGTGGTCGCTACGGTTGTTTCATCTATGGTTTCAGATCGGAAAAAAGCTAATTTATTGAAATTTGATTCCTTTAAGAGCCCTTTTGACATATTTTCTGTTGGAGGAGATATGTCTGACGCGAACGTCGTCAAATATAACAACGATGGTAGACTTATGCTTTTGACAACTACGGATGGGCATATTCATGTACTTGATTCATTCCGTGGCACACTTGTGAGTTTTATCCATTTCTAAGTTGCAGAATACTTATGGTAGAAATTTCTCTCTGATTTATATTTTCTCTGTAATTTTTTGCATAGTTATCTACATTCAATGTCAAGCCATTTTCTTATACTTCCACTTTGGAGGCATCATTCAGCCCTGAGGGTATGTTTGTTATATCACGTAATGAAATTGTCCTATCAACTCTCTGAGGTAGGGGATTGTTGAGTTTCTATCTAGAATTTATCATCTATATTGGAATTTAGACGATACTAAGGAGCATACTTTTATAAGCATCTTTTTGTGGAAAAATTTCACACGAACACAAATCATTTACTATCAATGGCAGGGGAAGCTGTGGCTTATGTGGCATGAGATGCTGATTATACCTTAATCCAGGAAAAAATAAATTTGCAGTTGATAGAATCCAAATCAAACTAAAGCTTGTTGATTTCCTTGAAACCATATCATAGGTGTAAGCATATGCAACTCTGTGAATGATTCGAAACCATCATGGCAAACACCTCTAAGATACTGTATTACATTAAGTAGTGCGCGATCAGGATCTGAAAAACTTCCTCCGAGGCCACAGCGTCTTTTAGAATATTCAGGAAGTCATAATAAAATTAGTATAGGTTTGTCCAAGCTCTTACTAAATTCTTAAATCATTTACAATTCTTGTTACTCTTTTACGAGTATCTTGGCATTAGATTGTGATTTTTTCACGAATGACTTGAACAAAAAGCGCATATAGTAGTAGTGCATTTATAATATGATGGAAAATAGACTTAACATGATAGTAGTAGTAGTTGAAAATTTCATAATTTTCTTAATTTTGTTTCTACTAGAGGTAGCTTTTGGTAGCAATGAGACTATTCTTATCTCGATTGTTTATGGTGTGAAATTCTACGGATATTGATGGCAACCGGTGATACGTTTAGAGGCATTTGCAAGTAAGCAATTGGAAATTTGACCGAGAGGACGAGGTGTGAGATCGTTATTCTTGGAAAAGAGAAAAGTTTAAAGCATCGGTGGTAATCTACTAAACTAAAATGCTTCATAAACTTCGGTTTGACATCTCGACACATGTAAATCACAAACACATTCTTGTAGTGAAATCACTAACACATATATTCACTAACACATGTAAATCACTAACACATATATGACCGCGACACTATCAGCTACGGGTCGACGACGATTAATTGAGGTATTTACTAATAGCTATATTTTTGTCTGTCATTAATTAATCTCTCTTAATTTAAGTTCACCAGTTTTATCTTTTCTTATTCCTCATCTTATTGAAATTGATTTTTGGTGTTTTTCTTGTAGCATGGAGTTTACAAGTCCAACCTTGATTTACTTGAAGAAAATGATAATGAAGTGGACCTAACATGATATACACTTTATTCTTTCTAGTTCGTTGTTATTATTTCAGTTTTTTATGTAAGTTAATAAATATTGTAGGTACTATGGTCCTTGGGAGACCAAGATACAATAACAACTTATGTAGTTATCGTAATTTGAGCATTATCTATTTATATGAGGAGTATTGGTTTTAATTATTGGCTCTTTATGCATTAGTTTATCAATTAGTTTGAAACAACTATGAAATTTATATTAACTTCAAATATTAAATTTAATATTTATTATAACAATTAATAATAATAAATATGAAATTATTGATTTGAAAATTAATTATAATTTGCAATGAATTTTGATTATTTATCAATTAATTTTTATTTATAAATTTATAATTAAATTTTTTTAGTTAATTAGTTAGTCATCAATGAAGGATTATTTTCCTCACTAATTTGAAGATACATTCTCAATTTTATAATTAGTGAAGGAAAATTTTCTCTCGTTAAATAAATTTGTTCTTCACAATATATTATTTGTGAGGGAATAAAGTTATTCACTAATTTCAAATAGTCCTTCTTAAAATATTATTTGTGAAGAAAACCAATCTTTCACTAAATAACAATATTCCATTACTAAATACAATTTGTGAAGGAATAAGTTATTCACAATATATCCTTCACAAAAGACATTTAGTTACTACTTAGCGAAGGATACCCGATTGCGAGGAGGTCTAATGCGAGCACTCGTGTGAAGGAAATATTTCTTCGCTATAAATCTCTTGTGAGTGATATAGGGCCTATAGTGAAGGATTTGTCCTTCACTAGAGGCCATTTTTGGTGTAGTGTTGATCTATTTTTGGTAAACGTGGGGCTTTGATTTAGGACTCAAATACGTTAAGATTTCGTTGGTTTAAGAGAGAGAGAGTCTAGTTGAGTGTTTGTGCAAAAAAATGAGCTAACAAGTGTCTTTTTCTCTCTCTCAATCTATATATACAAGTGGTGGATGCATGTATGGCTGATCTAGAGGCTGAGCTGCTGTCATTTGAAGTCAATGGAGTTAATAAGATTAGGTCACCCACTTCTCCTATTGTCAAAACCTATTGCTAGCTTCAATTATACATGAGGGGTAAAATGGTCTTTTGATTTTCCAATTTAATGGCACTTTGGTAACTTGTCAAACCCTTAGGGTTTAGGGTTTGGATTAGGGTTTGAACCATTTTAGGTTTTAAGAGCAATTTCTAGGATTTCCAAAATTAGGATTTAAAAATAAATAACAATTTAGTTTCCAAAAAAAAATATAAATTAGAGTTTACTAAATATAATTAGTTTTCTAATTCTATTACTTGAACATTTGTGTTTAAAATTTACTAATCATAATTAACCTTGATCATTAAATAATTAGGGTTTATAATTAGTAATTAGGTTTTTAAAATTACTAATTAGGGTTTGCTTGAAATAGTTTAGGTTTCTAATTATATACACTTACATATTAGGTTTAAAGACTTACTAATTAGCATTAAATGACTAAATTAGCAATTAACTTTTTCATGTAGCAATTAAGGTTTTCCATTTGAAAATTAGGGTTTCAAAAATAGGAATTAGGGTTTATATATAAAAAAAAATAGGGTTTACCTAATTTGAGTTAATATCTATAACTCCGATCGTTAATCACATTATCACAAGTACATAACGACTTAACAAATTCATAGAGTCGTACATGGCCTTCGAATTAGGGTTTCAAATCAATTAGGGTTTATAATTTAAATATTAGGGTTTCTAAAAAAACATTACAATTTCTGAATATTAATTAGGTTTCTTTAATTAATATTAAATTCTATAATACACCACATATATCACATAACACTGTTATATAACAGTATTGACTTTCCCATTTTGACATTATACACCATAATTGACCAACATTATCAGTCCACAAACATACAGTACATATTTATAGCACTGAAAAATCAAAATACAATATTATTATATTATTATTCTCATCCATTGATAAAATCAAAAATTAGGGTTTGGATTCCATATCCGATTTATTCTTAATATATAACATTATTAATTAAGTTAAAATAATTAACTTAATTAATCTAGCATAAATTCATATAATAAAATAAATTAATTATTATAATAATTCTTAAAATCATTTCATATATTATTTAAATAATATATAATTATATTTTCATGGAAAATAAATAATAAAAACCTTTCTCTTCAGTAAAATTAATTATTAAAAGAATAAACTTTATAATAATCAATAATTCTAAAATAAAATTATTTGTAAATATTCATGTAATAAATATATTTTTATTTATCACATAAATACATATACACATTATCTTATACAAATCCTCATCCTTAAAATAATAATAAAAAAAATTTATACGTAAATTTTGATTTAATTAATTATATAGAAAATATTGGGTTGTTACAACTATCATTGTAATTAGTTTTTTCACATGATTATACTATTGAGTCATATGAATGAACTATTAATTCAATTTATTTACTATTAGGGGGAGGTGGTGCAAGTTTGATAATACTTGCAGGACTAAATTAAAAATAAATAAAAAGTGGAAGGTATTATACTATAATATTTTGAGCCCCAAAACGAGCAATTATTGAAACTATATTTTTCTATAAATGAAGGTCATTCTTCCTTCATTTCTCACCAATTCATAAAAGCTTTAGAGCAATTATTATAGAGAGAAAGAAGAAGAGAAGTCCATTACCTCACTATTCCAAATAACTTGCTTTTTCTAAGGTAAGGGTATTATTCTTTTCGTATTCATGAAGAGAGTTATTTTCTTTCAATACTAAGTAATGGTTTTTATTCCATTCTTTATTATTATGTTGAATAACATGTCTACATCTGAAGCACCGCATACATGGTGAAATTCTTCATTATTCCATTCTTTATTATTCATTGGAATAACCTTTCTGTGCGATCTATCGCATGCACGGTGAATTCTCATTGTTATTCCATTCTATTATTCATTTGGAACATCACATGCATGCGGATTACGCACGTAACTACAGTTCTATTCTTTATTATTACATTGGAACATCCACATACATGCGGATTACATACGACTGGTTCCATTCTTTATTATTCATTTGGAACATCATGTATGCATGCGGATTACGCATGACACAGTTCCATTCATTATTATTACATTGAATAACTTTTTGTGCATGCGGATTACATGCGCTTTGGTGAATTCTTCTATTGTTCCATTCTTTATTATTACATTGGAATAATCATCTACGTGGATTACCGCATGGCGGCAAAAAATCCATTCATGGTTTCATATATTCTATTATACTCGGTTGATTAAAGTTTTGACTTCTATACTCCATGAAATTAGTGGAATATCCTTGATATTTAAGCTTCATCCAAATATCTTTTCATGGAAATATTCTTCTGAGCATTCTTGAATTTTACTCCATAAAGCAGTATCATGTTGACAATTTGGACGTTATTGATTTCTGGATAAATTAAATTATAAATCTTTACAAATTTATCCTTGAACTTGTTTTATTGAATTCTTATATCATTGTCATTATCCTCATGTTTATAATATGTTAAAAGTCTTCTGTGCCCTGTAGTGCATAGATGGACTTGGTATGATTATGACCAGGGATTATTCGGTATAATCATGACCGTAATGTTACACTCCCATTTTTATTAAGTGAGCTGCTGAATTGATTTTTATTTGATGGATGCGAGGCATCCGTATGAAAATAATGTACAAAAATAATGCCGACTTCCTCGTGGGTATGGAAACCATCTGAGGAAATTCAGACATCGCATAATAATTTACAAGCTGCTTACAGCTGAAAATGTCCATCACGGGAACCGAATCTAGATTCAATGGGATGAATCTGTGATCACATGATTCCTAGGCTCACAAAATACTGCAGTTTATATGAAAGCAGTAAGCAGGTATATATATAAAAGCTGTAAATATATATATATACAGACGGGATCACCAACCACGAAGCACCTCCATGGGGGATCAGAAATGTAAATAAAGCTGTTAAAAGCTATCAACCGCCACGGAGGAAACTCGGTAAGGGACAAAACGTAAATAAAGTCAGAAATGCGATCAACTCGCCACGAAAGAAAACTCCAGGCGGAATAAAAAATAAATATATATATATATATATATATATATATATATATATATATATATATATATATATATATATAAGCAATAAATGCACCGGATGTAAAATCCAGGCTCATCGAATGAGTCGACCATAGTTCATATATATATATATATATATATATATATATATATATATATATATATATATATATAATGCGAAAACGCCCGGATATAAAATCAGGCTCATCGAACAAAAGTCCAGACACACAGTTAATATATATATATATATATATATATATATATATATATATATATATATATATATATATATATATATATAATGATAACGCACTGAGACAAAGTCTAGGCTCATCGAACAAAGTTAAACACACATTAATATATATATATATATATATATATATATATATATATATATATATAAAAAGCAAGTAAACGCTCGGGCCAAAAGTCTAGGCTCAATCGAGGCATAACTTGATAATGTTAGTCAATATATATATATATATATATATATATATATATATATATATATATATATCTGAATGAAACCACGGATGAGAAGCCGGGTAAAAGCAAGCAACACGACTCTCAATGTGTAGAGAGGGTGTATGCAAGATGAAAAGAAAGACTCTAAAGTGTGTGAGAAGGCTTACAATTTAAGCGATAAAAAAAAGGCTTCTATATCTTTAGAGTGGGTAAACACTTGGCTTTTTGTGGGTACAAAAGAGGCTATATATGAGCTCACGGTGTGTTTAAAAGTGGGAAAATACATTTGTGTATGTGGTGAGTCTGAGCCAATTATGTAAGGTTTCCCGTCTTTTTTCTCTTGCAAAATGGCCACCCCAAGCCCTCTATTTATAGAGGTTGGAGCCACAAGTGTACTGTGGCTTTGGTAGTGTGTGTGCTGAAATGTGCCAGGGTGCCCCAGGCGATGTGGGTCCCACCGTGTCGAAGTACGTACGCGTTATTTGCTCGGTCGCTCATAACTTTAAATTCGGGAGTCCGATGGAAGCGTGCCATATCATTCCAAAAATCTCTTTTCAAGAGCTACACAATGATATATGATTTAAACTTTTTTGATTCTAGGAAGATGGGTCCATGACCAAAATGGCATTCTCGGGTTTCCGTCAGGCAGTTCGTTAAGCTGTTTTGCGTAGTCTGCGCTCGGAAGTTAAGATATGGTTCTTGTGGGACTTCCTTTGAAGAATTTTGAGTTGACATGAGTGTATTTGATTTGAAGTGAAGTTGAGTTGGCAAAATGACCATTTTTCCCCTCCCGGGGTTTTCTCCAGTTTTCGCGCAGTTGTAGCAGTCGTTTCTCAGGGTTATCTTTGAGGTTGACTTGATGTTGACTTTGACTGTCCTCAGGGTTATCTCTGAGGTTGGCTTGACCTCCTGGGGCTATCTCCAGGCTTTGATCTTGATCCTTCGGGGTCATCTCCGAGGTTGAAACTGACTTTCCCGGGATTATCTCCAGGGTTAGAACATGATTTCCCGGGGCTATCTCCGGGGTTGGATTTGGTTACTCCTAGATTGCTATCCGGGGTTTGATGATGAACTTCCGGTAGTATCCGGTATGGATTTGGATTGTCTTTCAGGGTTCCCTCTTAAAAGACGAATCTGTCCTCCTGCAATGTTAGTAACAATAGAAGAAAATTTCGAGTGTCTACAGATGCCCCTCTTTATCGTGTTCATGCAATGCAATGGAATGGACATGATAAAGATTAGTAGACACTTGAAACATGACAATGTATTTTTAGTGATATAAATCGCAATGTAGTGAATGTTTATGATGAATGTGACAATGTTTTCGCAAATCGCAGTTCGTAAATCGCACATCGTATTTCGCACATCGCACATCATTTTTCGCATTTGGCCAAATCGCACTTCGCAACTCACACATCGCATTTCGCATATCGTATTTCGTATATCGCATCGCAAATCGCATATCGCATATCGCTAAATCGCAAATCACAATGTAATGAATATTATGATGAATGTTAAAATGTATTCGCAAATCTCTTTACATTTACCGATTATTGTTGATGCCTATGCTGGTGTTGACTCCAATGGTTTGGCATTTAATCGTTGATGATTGTTTGATGAAGATAAGTTGAGATGCTTTCCGTATCTCTGATGGGGATGACGTTCTGAAATCACCAGACCCTCCCGATGTATTCGTTTGGTAGTTTACAATGGTGACTATCCTGTTGATCGTGAAACTTTTCTAGTTCCCACTCGAGCGGTGGTATCTGAAGCTTTCATCATTTGAAGCGTGTTGATGTCGCGGTTTGTATTGATGGCAATGGTTTAGAATACCGGATCTTCCGATACCTTCGCCAAGTAATATTCCACGTAATAGACTTCCACGATTACTTAGATTGATGACAACTTCTCACCGATGTTCGATTTGATCATTTCATTGGGTGCTTGTGCCCCATTTCCTTAAGCGTTTGATTTTCAACCCGGTTGAATGATGACTTGAATGTCGCTGAAATCCACGGAGGTGTAACTCATTCTTTTCACGCCTGATTTGAGCGTCGGTGTAGAGGCCTCGACTTGTGAGGACTTAACGCGTGTTGATGGTGTAGATTTCATTTGCTAGGCCTTTCGTTGTTGACCTTACGCTTCTCGAGTTAAGAACTTTTGAGAAGTTTCCCTTCTTTCGTGAGAACGCGCTTATGTCGCTATGATTTCTTTCAGGAGTTCACCCCTTTCTTTTTGATGAGAAGCTTGATCTCGCCTTAAACTCCTTCCATTTTTGGAATTGGAAAAATGCCCCAGTCCTTTCGCATGTTGATGCTGAGGGTTCATATGAGAAACTCTCTTTGATGAAGTCGTGAGTGAATAATATCTGAATCGCCATTGAGATAATGATGGACCATGCTGATGGCGCTGGCTGGTGCATTTTCCACTATAGGATGGTTGATAAATGCCCCAGTGTTGAGTTATTCTTTGCTTAGAGATTGCCCCAATCTTGTTGTAAGGGATCCACTATCCGGTTATCACCAATTTTGAAATTACCCCGACCTACGCTTGTTTTGCAGGATAGTTGCTTTGATAGATGAGATGAGTGATAAGATGCCGAGAGATCGCAAGAGGCTTTTACATCCATACCATCCGGTGAGCAGGTAGTGGATGTGGGCTTTGATGTTGTGACTCTTTACGGTAAAGATGTCGCTTTATTAGAGAGATGATGCTCTAACTCATAGGGATATCGTTATTCTTGGCGGGATGACGTTATATCCACGAGATATCGCATGTAGTTGGCGATGGATCTGTTGGCTCGTGTAGAAACCTTGGGTAGGAGATCACGCAGTGTTACCTCCTTCTTCTAGAGGGAATCCATGTTGGACTTGATAGCTCGCATATACACCTTTGATTTGTAGATGGGCTTGTATTTTCTGCCTGCAGACTAAACTTAGCCATTTTGTCATATACGATTACACATTGTATATATCAAACAACATTATATATGGCGGGGGAAATATATGTTGATTCACTTCCCTTTTAGTTGTGCCTTGCTACTTGCTTGATATTCGCTTGTTCCTCTAGGACTTTGTGATCTGGATGTATTACGAACTCCTCCTTGATGGATGGACGATGAGATGTCTCGAGATTTTCGAATGGATCGTCGATCGATCGTGTGTATTCCCTACCATCTTTGGTGTCTTGGGACTTGTTTACGTATGTGGTTATGGATAGGAGTATGTTTGTTTTTTTTTTTTACGTGGTGAGGCCGGACCATATAACATGGTACGCCTCGTACTCCGTGTATTGGGGAGATCAAGTCGGCGTAGTTTAGCCCCTCGAGCGAGATGAAAAGCGTAATCCCATGTGCGAGTCGGTGTGGTGAAAAGAAAGTTTGATCCTAGGTTGAGGATAAATCGGAGGTGTGAAAAGTTTGATCCCATGTATGGGTAGCCAAACTACAAGCGTAAGAGTTCAATTCAGCGGTGAGATGACCTAAGTGGTATGATCGTAGTGAAGCCCGGTTGCTGGCTTGAAAAGGATGTTTCCACGAGGGGCAAAGTGTGGAAAGAGTTGTATGTGGTAAAGGGTTAAAGAATCGGAATGGTGGTGATCGATGATCCAAAACCGGGATGTTAAACGATGGTAACCTTAGACATAGTACCATTTCACGGTGTTCGATTTGATAAGCTGTGGAAATTCATCGTCGTCCATTTCCTGTAATCTGAAAACGCCTCCTATCAATACTTCCTTGACAACAAACGGGCCTTCCCAGTTCAGGGAGAATTTTCCTTTAGACTGAGCTTGGTTGTCAATGATCTTCTTCAAAATCAAGTCGTGTTGTTTGAACTGCCATAGTCGGACTTTTCTGTTGTAGGATCTTCTTTACAAGTATAAGGCCGCTCATTTGTGGGCCACATACTTTCCCATGGATTTCATCCATAGCCTCTGAGCTTGGTCCTCTTCCAAACATCTGAGGATACATAGTCTTGCATCTCTTTTGTAGAGTACATCTCCGCTCAGGTAGAATTTCATAGCAAGTCGATGGATCCGCCATTTCTCAGTCAAGCTCGCCTCAGCGGGTGTAGATCTATCTTGTGAGTGCTCATTGATATATTGATATCAAGCGATGTTGGATGGGAGGTAGCTCATCCGATACTTCTCAATGTAATTCCCATAGGCTGGAGCCCTTTGTTGGGAAAATGTGAGGGTTAACATGTCTTCCTTGTCATGTATGTTGATCGAGGAGGCCCAAGTTGCTAGAGCATCGCAAAATCATTCCTATTCCAAGGAATGTGGAGGAAGGATTTTCTTCAAACTCAAAGCCATCTGTAGAACACTGCTTGATGGTAAAAAGCGACAAGCATGAAGAACCTTTTGAAGAGATTTTTCTTTTCTTTTTCTCTTTTTTTCTTTTTTTCTTTTTTTTTCTTTTTTCTTTTTTTTCTTTTTTTTTTTTTTTTTCTATTAGATCGTGGAAAAGAGCCATATGGCTCACTGATAGGTAGCTCCGGCATTGATGAGGCCGAATGACAATCGTCTGTAGCAAAGGGCTCCCCAAGGCGTGATGAATGAAGTTTTCTCATGATCATCTTCAGCAACCATGATTTGATGGTACCCATGAAAACAATCGGCAAAGGAGTACATGTCAATATCGAAATTGTATTGTCAATGAGTATGTGGATGAATGGCACGTGAAAGCTATCTTTGAGGCAAGCTTTATTCAAATCTCTGTAATCCACATAAACTCGCACCTCCCTTCCCAGTTTCGGCACGGGGACTATGTTGGATAGCCATTCAGGGTATGTTGACACCATGATGATGTTGAAGCTTGAAATTGTTTCACAATTTCTTCTTTAACTTTAACTTCCACTCGGGTTTTAATCACTTTGAGCTTACACTTGAGTGGCTTGAATCCCCTTTTGATGGGAAGGTGATGAATGATAATGTCGATGTATAAACCAACCATGTCTTCGTGAGACCATGCAAACACATCCTGGAATAGGGTTGATAGAGTAACCATGTCATTCCTTTGGTTTTGAGTGAGGTCCGTACCAATCTGGATTTGTTTGGGGTTTTCTAAGGTTTCGAGGTTTAAAAGAGGTGGTTTGATCAAGATCTGGCTTGGGTTTGTCTTGACCCATTCTTTGATCTCCGGAGGCATCTCAATGTCCTCTTGTATTTCCATCAAGTCTGAGTCAACTTTACATCAAAGTTTAAGTCCTTGTGGAGAATAGGCACCTCATCAACAAAATCTGAGCACATCTAAATTGAGTCTTGAAACAAAATATGCTTTCACTTAGTATATATGAAGTTTGTTCGATCACACAAAGTGTTAGCATGTAATGACAAAAGTAATCGCTAATATTGTCTGAGAAAAAAGTAGCGCGATTATTGCTATCTACAAGGTAGAGAGAGTTTCTTCCTTTTTACCCTCGTTGGCAAATTCAAGTCTTGCCGCTTGATTATCGAGGCAAAGTCTTGGTGGATTGCGGTGATGGAGGGCTATATCATCAACCTCCTTCTCCCGAATGATGACCATTACGTCTGGGCGAAATCATCGTCAATGGGGTGTAAGTGTTTGAGAATTGTTTGTTTGGGTTTTTGTTTGGTTTGACCACACCATTGATGGTTGTCTACGTACTCTATTGAAGAGGAGATCGGTCTTTCGTAGTTCGAGCTTTGGTTTGAAAAGGTTCAAAGGGGTAAGTGGTGAAGAAGAGTGTAGAGATGTTTTTTCTTTTTTTTATTTACATGCATGGGAAAATAAAAGGCATACTACGAAGAAAGTGATACCGTTCAACATTTTACGGAACTCATGACTTCATCCCCGGATCTACATCTTCTCGGCTAGTTGAGGCACGATAGTCCGGTTGTCGATGGTTATGTTGCCTTCAGGGCTCGTGATAGAGGTTACCGCTTGATTCTGAATGTCTTCGCTTGTGGCCATAACTTGATCGCTTCCTGATTTAGTACATTCCTCAGGGACGCTTGATATGGGCGCATTGCAAAAGGATGAACTCTGGATTCTTTAATGGGTTGGATTCCCGAAACAATCTCACCACCTTTTCTTCATCTATTCCTTCGCCTTCTTCATGGGTTTCAAAGGATTCAACCATGAAATCTCCCTCAAACTGTTGTTGCATTTCTTGCAAAGAACTTTCCTTTTTTGGTTTTTTCTTCCTTGGAAAGGATTAGTATTTCCTCCGCATCATCCAAGGTGATAAGATCGAGGAGCGTGGTTGATATCTTGGAACCATGGGACGTTTGATGTTGGCGGGGAATCTCCTTTGGGGATGCCTTTGTCTCTTCTGTCACTTCTTGCATTGAGATCAGATCCACCTTGTGTTCTGGTAGAATTGTAAACTCATAGCCTTCACCTCATTTGAATTGCCTATCTCGAATGGACATCTTAAGCTTTTTATTTCCTTTTCGCCTTTTTTGGTCATGGGAAATTCTATATCCAGCTCTCCATTTTCAATGAGATCCTGGATTTTATGTCATGCAAAGACCAACATTCTTGATCGTATGCCCAAGTGAGTTAGAATGGTAGAGACATATCTTGGTGGAATCATAACTCTTTATCTTGGGTTTTATAGGAGGCAGCAACTTAGTAATCCTTCCTTTGCTTATCAGAAAGTGTAGCATTTCTTCTTTGGATTTGCTCAGAGGGGTGAATTTTCGGACTCTTTTGGAGGTTGTTTGATCTTTCATCTTTGAGAATTCGCATTCCCTCGATTGGTTCTTCCGTTGGCGAGATCTTCTAGCAATTTTATCATCCCCATTTTCTTGTATTTTTCGACCTTTGATCTTCTTCATTTAGTTTGGCTCATCGTGGAGTCCTTTTTCTTGGCTTTCGATAGTTGAGTGAAAAATTGCCTTGTTTCTGATGTTGGCGCCTTTATCGACTTAGCGGCGAGTTTACTTGATTCTAGATCGCATCCAATTTTTGCATTACTGGCATACCCTCCTCCGAGTTTTCCCACTCTAGGACATTTGTTATGTGCTTTTGGGGGTATTCCTCTATCCTTCGTATGTACTTACGAATTGGATACATTTCAACGCTTCCTGATCCGATCATGTTTACTTCTTCCGTATCATGTCGCAACGGAAGGTTGGTGTTGACATTTTGTTGGTCAGGTTGTTCGACCACAATACTGCCACTTTCAATCAAATTTTGAATCTTATGTTTTAAGGACCAACAATCCTGTGTATCGTGTCCTGGAGACCCTGAGTGGTAAGCACATCTCTGGCTTGGATTGTATCTTTTGCTCCCTGGTTCCAGAGGTGGAGCTAGTTCGGTAATTTTCTTGTGATCCATTAATATCACCAATACATGTTCAAGGGAATCGCCCAGTGGATTGAATACCCGATTTTCTGTTCTTTCAAATTTTCTTTTCCTATCTGGGTATTGGTTGAATGCAGCCTGTTGTTGAGATGGCGATTGTCTTGCATTTTCCAAATGGGGGGTATAGTTTGGCCTCTAGCTTGCCCTGTCTGACAAGGGATACATCTTCATTGCCTTTATCGGGTACCCCTTTGGGATCGCTCGCATACTTGCCAGTTTGTATATGTTTGGCGACTGCTTCCAAGGCAGTGAAGTCTTTAATCTTGCCTGCCTTCAGGCCCATCTCTGCCATTTCGCGTGTGTTTGATCATTTTCATGAAATGGCTTTCCTATACTGCTAGGATCCTCTCATAGTAAGGAGCCTCTTGGATATCAATAAATGTCATTACCATCTCGGTTTACATCATTGATGGAATGACTTTTCGCATTGCTTAGATGTCTCCACCTTTGGGCATATTCTCGGAAAGATTCGATTACTTTTCTTTTTTCACTTTAGTCACTTGATATCGATCTGGTGCCATTTGTGGTTGAAAATTGTCTTGATTTAGAAAGGCGTGGGCCAATTCTTCCCGATTGTGGATTTTGGCATTGTCGAGTCTCGGCGTACCAGGGCTTTAGCTTCTCGGTGAGACTCTTTTGAAAAAGTTGCATTCTAGAGGCTTTCATTTTGACATAAGACCCCGGTTAATGCGATGTACACTTTTAGGTGCGTATAGGGATCGCTTGCCCCATTGTACTTTTCAAACTCTGGGACTTTGAATTTGGTAGGATATTGAGCCCCTGGGAATATACTGCAGAGATCTGAATAGGTGACACTCCCATAATTTCCAGTCCCTTTAATTGACCGGATGGTATCCTCCATTTGTTGGACTTTCTTTCTTATATCCCCAGTTTCTCGATCATCCCTGAGATTTGTGATTTCTTTATTGGAATGAGGTTTAGGTATCTGGGTTTCCATCTTTTTACCAATGCCTGGCCGCTTCCTGGTGTGAAGGACTCTAGTTGAGTAGGCATTATGCGGCCTGCGTATTTTTACTTTGTTCTTTTAGAAAGACAACCAATTCTGCTATCTGATTCCTTAATCCTTCGAACTCCTCTCGGGAAACAGGAGTAGGATCAGGCTGGGCATTTGTAGCCATGTTTGACGGTGGGCTCAGTGCCTTCTTGGACTTTAAGCGTAATATGGGACCAGATTGCTTCCTACGCGAAAAAGACTTGCATAGTTTTAGTCTTTAGGGAATATGTATAATAACATGCTATGTGATGTGTCCATTTTAGGATTTTTATCCTGCAAAATGGATGTCAGCTGTTTGTATCATGCAAAAAATATGTATGTGTACACATTTCTTCATATTTCTCATTACATGGAGATAGATATGGAATGAAATTACAAGTAATTGTGTTTACAAGTAATTGAAATGAGAGCATGAAGAGACTTTCCTCCGTTTTGGGTTTATCGGTGACCTATCTTAGGTTACTCTCACGATTTTTTGGCATGAAGGTTCCCAAATCATCGCAATCTACTTGGCGGGAAGTTAATCCGGTCTTTCAATTTGGGCGAATTTGGGTGGTGCCTTTCACGAGCCTCGGAGAATTAGTCTTCTCACGAGTCCGATAATCAAACACTAACGGGATAGCCTCCTGGTGGAGGGACCACACAACATACATTCACATACATCGCGTCTCACCATATGAAAATGATGACATGTGCGAAGCACTAATATCCTGGCGAGATATGGTGCGAAGCACTAATATCACAAGCGAGTTATGGTGCGAAGCACTAGCATCACAAGTAGTTATGGTGCGAAGCACTAAGTGTAATAAGGAAATGCATTCGTACACATTCATCAAAAAATGTAAATGCAACATCCACACACAAGTAGATAACAGTTTTGAAAAGATTACAATAGCGGCTTAAGTCCTCTTCTTTGAAGTCCCAATGAGTCGCCACTGTCGACGTCGGGATTTTTGGATGTCCTTTCCATTACTTGTTCTTTGGTGTTCTCATTTTAGGTGAGATTTGTTTGAAAAACAAGTGAAAAAGGTCGACATGTATAATGTCGACGATGGACTGATAAGAGTCGCCATTGGTTTTTAAATGGTTGTACCAACACAATAGAAAAGGTTTGCACATTGACCCGATGATGTGACATCTTTGATAAACGAATTCGGTGAAAGCAAGAAATTAGATTCATTAGGGTCCGGGGGACTTGGTTATCTTGGGGAAGGTGTTAGGCACCCCAGACATCCGTGTTACCACGGTGACCGCCTCTTTTCAAGAAACTATTATCTGAATGTGTGTGTGTGTGGGGGTCAATGTGCTGTTATTTGGAAGTAGTGCGAGGCCTCGTTCGAACCTATATACACAGGGTTTGAATTTATGTAAAAATTCAGTTTTTAGCAAGATATAGCAATGATGTTTTATAAAAAGGTTTTTTCAAACCCTGATGCTCAATAGTAATTGAGACCTTTTACACTCCCATTTTATTAAGTGTGCGGCTTGATTGATTTTATTTTACGAATCACGAGGCATCCGTATGAAAAAATAATACAAAAATAATGTTGACTTCCTCGTGGGTATAGAAACCATCTGAGGAAATTCGAGACATGCATGAGAATAATTTACAAAGCTTTAACTTACATTTGAAAATGTCCATCACGGGAACCGAATCTAGATCCATGGGATGAATCTGTGATCACATGATTCTAGGCGCACAAAATCTTTGCAATTTGTATGAAAGCGAAAGCGTATATATATATAAAGGCGGTATATATATATATATAAAGCTATATATATATATATATATATCTGATAGATCACCAACCACGAAGCACCTCCATGGGGGATCGAAAAATGTAAATAAAGTCATAAAAAGCTATCAACCGCCACGGAGGAAACTCCAGGCGGGACAAAACGTTAATAAAGTTGTAAATACGGTCAACCGCCGCGAAGGAAACTCCAAAGGGATTTAAAATAAATATATATATATATATATATATATATAAAAGCATTAAACGCATACGGATGTAAAATCCGTGTTCATCGAATGAGTTCAACCACGATTCATATATATATATATATATATATATATATATATATATATATATATAAAAGCGAATAAATGCAGGATATAAAATCCGGGCTCATCGAATAGAGTTCGACACACATTAATATATATATATATATATATATATATATATATATATATAAAGCGATAAAGCGCTCTCATCGAATCAAAGTTCAGGCTCATCGAACAAAGTTATAACACATATATATATATATATATATATATATATATAAAAGCAAATAAACGCTCGGGCATCAAGTCTAGGCTCAATCGAGGCATAACTCGATAATGTTAGTCAATATATATATATATATATATATATATATATATATATATCGAATGAAACCACGAACCAAGTCCGGGTAAAAAAGCAAGCAACACGACTCTCAATGTGTAGAAGGGTGTGTGAAAGATGAAGAGAAAGACTCTAAAGTGTGTGAGAAGGCTTATAGTTGACTGCTAAAAAAGGCTTTTATATCTTTATAGTGGGTAAACACTAGCTTTTGTGGGTACAAAAGGGGCTATATATGAGCTCACAGGTGTTTAAAAGTGGGAAATACACTGTATGGGCGAGTCAGAGCCCGAATGTGCGAGGTTTCCCCGTCTTTTTCTCTTACAAAATGGCCACCCAAAGCCCTCTATTTATAGAGGGGGAGCCATGAGTCTACTGCGGCACCTAGTGGCAGTGTACTGCATGCCTGGGTGTGCCCCGGCGATGTGGGTCCCGTAGATGTGTCGAAAATGCGTCTGCTGTTGTTAAGCTCGATTAAGCTCATAACTTTCAATCAAAGTCCGATGGAAGCATGACATATCATTCTGGAAATTTCTTTCTGAGAGCTACATAATGATATAGGATTTACCCTATTTTGATTCTAGGAAGATTGGTCCATGACCGAAATGGCATTCCCGAGTTTCCGTCAGGCAGTCCGTTGAGCTTGTTTTGCGTAGTTTGCACTCGAAAGTTAAGATATGGTTCTTGTGGGACTTCTATTGAAGTATTTTGAGTTGACATGAGTTGATTTGATGTGAGTTGAAGTTGAGTTGCAAAATGACCATTTTGCCCCTCCCGGTTATCTCCTGTTTTCGCGATTATAGCGATCTTTTCTCGGGGTATCTCTGAAGTTGGCTTTGATGTTGACTCTGATTGTCCTCAGGGTTATCTCTGAGGTTGGTTTGAACTCCTGGGCTATCTCCAGGCTTTGATCTTGATCCCCCGGGGCTATCTCCGGGGTTGAAACTTACTTTCCCGGGGTTATCTCCGGGGTTGGAAACTGTTTTCTCAAGGTTATCTCCGGGGTTGTAAACTGGATCTCCCGTGGCTATCTCCGGGGTTAAAATTGGTGTCGTGGTCCTCCAATGTTATCTTTAGAGTGTGAAAAAGACGCTTTTGCCCTCCTGTATGGTTAGTAACAGGAAAAGAAAATTTCGAGTGTTTACAATACTATTAGGGGAGGTGGTGCAAGATTGATAATACTTGCATGACTAAATTAAAAATGGAGGTATAGTTGAAGGTACTATACTGTAATTAGTTTTTTTATATGGTTATACTATTGAGTCACATGAATGAACTATTAATTCACATTATTTACTATTAGGGGAGGTGGTGCAAGTTTGATAATACTTGCAGGACTAAATTAAAAATGAAGAAAAAAAGGAAGGTATTATATTGTAATATTTTGAGCCCCAAAAGGTGCAATTATTGAAACTATATTTTCCTATAAATAGAAGCTCATCTTTCCTTCATTTCTCACAAATTCACAAAAGCTTTAGAGCAATTATTATAGAGAGAAATTATAACAGAAAGAAGAAGAGAAGTCTGCTACCTCACTATTCCAGTATCTAGTTTTTCGAAGGTAAGGGGTATTATTTTTTTCATATTTATGAAGAGAGTTATTTTCTTTCAATACTCGTAAGGGTTGTTATTCCATTCTTTATTATTATGATGGAATGACATGTCTATGCGAAGTACCGCATACATGGTGAAATTCTTCTGTTATTCCATTCTTTATTATATTGTTGTAATAACCTGTCTGTGCGGACTATCGCATACCTGGTGAATTCTGTTGTTATTCCATTCTTTATTATTCTGTTGGAACATCATGTATGTGCGGATTACGCATGACTTGGTTACATTCTTTATTATTCTATTGGAACATCATGACTGTGCGGATTACGCATGACCTGGTTCCATTCTTTATTATTCTGTTCGAATAACTTGTCTGTGCGGATTACGCGCACGCTTGGTGAATTCTTCATTATTCCATTCTTTATTATTACATTTGGAATAATGCATCTCGCGTGGATTACCGCATGGCGGAAAAAAATCCATTTGCGGTTTCATTTATTCTATTATACTCGATTGATTAAAGTTTTGGATTCTATACTCCATGAAATTAGTGGAATATCCTTGATATTTAAACTTCATCCAAATATCTTTTATGGAAATATTCTTCCGAGCATTCTTAAATTTTACTCCACAAAGCGAGATCATGTTGACAATTTGGGCGTTATTGATTTACGGATAAATTAAATTATAAATCCTTACAAATTTATCCTTGAACTTGTTTTATTGAATTCTTATATCATTGTCATCATCCTCATGTTTATAATATGTTGAAAGTCATATGTGGCACAGTAGTGCATGGATGGACTTGGTATGATTATGACCAAGGATTATTCGGTATAATCATGACCGTAATGTTACAAATGATGTGGTAAAAGTCTTCATTGGCCGTAGTGCATTGATGAAAAGTTGTTGGCATGATCATGACCATTGATGAATACATGAATATCCTTGGCCCGTAGTGCATGGATAATTTGTGGTCGTGATACTAACGAATATCCTTGGCCGTAGTGCAGGGATGATGTGGTTTATTTATTAAGCTGAGTCTCAGCGATAAATGTTATGAAAAACCTTTTAAATCATAGAAGATAGTAGATTTTATTCTCTACTTGACTCTTCTAATGGATTGCTTGTTCCGCTGCAGTTAAACTTGATGTTTATTATATTTTATCAGTTTAACACTATTGAAGGCTAATGATAATTTATTCTCATTATCTTAGTCATAATATTTCTTCTTGGGCTAATTGAGCTCACCTTTTCTTTCACCGTTCTCTTGAAAATGAGAACATAGCAAGAGACTAGTCGGGAAAGCGGAGTGACTGGTCCGGATGATAGGATTAGTAGTCCTCACTATTACATTAAATAGTGTGACAATAAATGTAATGAGGACTCCATTGAGTGTGGATATTGTCTAGATGACAATATTCTTATTAAAACTCTTAGATTATGTTTTGTCATATTTTACACGACTGTTGTATAATTAAGTTGTATTTGAATTTTGTACCATATATTTGGCGACTCAAGATGGGTGATGTATACCTATTTTGGGGCGCCACATTACTATATATGGGGAGAAAGTGGAGATCTATACGGATCATAAAAGCCTCAAATATTTCTTCACTCAAAAGGAACTCAACATGCGATAACGACATTGGCTCGAACTGTTGAAAGATTATGATCATACTATTCAATACAATCCTGGAAAAGCGAATGTAGTAGGCGATGCATTGAGTGAAAGATCATATGCGTGACGAAAAGCGTTATTGTCAACACGAAGGCCCATTTTATATGACTTGCAAAGAATGGAGGCGAGTTAAAGACTCGGGACCCACGCGATGATGGCAATTATACGAGTAGAACCGACTTTAATCGATAAAGTTAAAAATTGCTCGAGCCTCTTGACACCGGAGCTAATGCGTAAGAAGAAGAAAGTGCAAGAAGGTGTTATTCCAGAAGCAAGAATCGATGAAGAAGGAATACTTAGAGTCAACTCCAGACTTTGTGTTCCTAACGACCCTGATTTAAAGTATAAAATCATGATGAAGGCACACAACACACCGTTTGCAATCCATCCTGGGAGTACCAAAATGTATCGTGATCTTCAACATATATTTTGGTGGAGCAATATGAAGAGAGAGATTGCGGAGTTTATCTCAAGGTGTTTAACTTGTCAATGTGTCAAGGCGGAGCATCAAGTTCCAAAAGGCCCATTGCAACCACTTGAAATTTTAGAATGGAAGTGGGAGCACATTACCATGGATTTTGTTACTGGTCTTCCCAAGATTTCTCAAGGCATAGATGCAATTTGGGTCATTGTTGATAGATTGACCAAGTCTGCTCATTTCTTACATATACGAGAAACTTATACACTTGAACGTCTTGCTCGTATTTACATAAATGAGATTGTAAGACTGAATGGTATGCCAGTATCCATAGTTTATGATCGAGACCCAAGATTCACTTCACGATTTTGGGTTAGTTTGCAAAAAGCTATGGGCACGAATTTACGATTTAGTTCGGCATATCACCCTCAGACGGACGGGCAGCCAGAGAGGACTATTCAAACTCTTGAGGATCTATTAAGACTCTGTGTCCTTGACTTCAAAGGAAGTTGGGAAAAGTTCTTGCCATTAGTTGAATTCTACTACAACAACAGTTATCAAGCAAGTATCGGCATGGCTCCATTTGAAGCGTTGTATGGAAGAAAGTTTCGTTCTCCAGTATGTTGGGACGAGGTGGGTGAAGGAACGTTGTTGGGACCATAATTGGTACGCATGACAACAGAAAAGATTCAAATGATCGGGAAACGTATAAAAACCTCACAAGATCGACAAAAGAGTTATGTTGATCTTCATCGGAAGGACGTGGAATTCAATGTTGGAGAACATGTGCTGTTACGTGTTGCTCCATGGAAAGGAGTTACGAGATTTGGAAAGAGTGGAAAGCTCAATCCTCGATTCATTGACCCATTTAAAATCCTTGACAGAGTAGGAACTGTGGCCTATAGACTCGCTTTACCGCCAAGTATGTCTCGTGTTCATAACATTTTTCACATATCCATGTTACGTAAATATGTTAAAGACTCGAACCACATTATTGAGTTAGAACCAGACAAAATAGCGGAAGATTTGACGTATGAAGAGGTTCCTGTTCAAATCTTGGATAAGAAGGAGCATATTCTACGCTCCAAGGTTATACCTCAAGTCAAAGTTTTATGGAGAAACCACGATGTTGAGGAAATGACCTGGGAGTTAGAATTTGAAATGAAATCAAGGTATCCTCACCTCTTCGACATACCAGGTATGTACTCTAATTTCGAGGGAAAAATTTCATAAGAAGGGGAGGTTGTAAGACCCCAACTTTTATGAATAAAGATGAATTTTCTATAAATATCATTTTGAATATTAAGGAGTGAATTTGATATAATGCTATAGTTGTGGGTAATATTTATAAATTTTGCAAATTACGCAAGTTGTAATATTATATTCGATTTGTCGGGGAATATTCGTTTTAACAGGAATATTAAATGCGACTGCACAGAATCAATCATTAGTGGACCCCACAATGTAATTCTTTATCGAAATGAGAAAGCGCGTCGAAATATCTTTTATAAAAATAACAACGAAAAGTTTTACCGTTAACTGTTGAAATACCCGATGTTAAAAGTACGATGTCTGCGTTGTTGCATAGTAGTACACGGTATTGATTATTGATGCTTACGTGAGAAGCCACTCAGTCTTGTTCAATTATTGCTACAGTAATTGTTGCATAGTATCTCACGTTATTTGATTCAATTATTGTCAATAATTTATATATTATTAAATCAATAATTGAGATGACAAGTTATTCTAATTATTATATGCATAATTAACAATGTCTAGAAAGTTCTGTCGAGGAAAGGGGTTTGGTCACCTACTTGTGCGCCAATAGGGAGAAATCCTTATTGGAAAGCACCCTCTTTTCTAGGAACGATCTGATTTTTAATATTACGAGTTATAGTAATATGAATAAAGGTTGTTAAAAATATTAAGGGGATTTTTATGAAGTATTTATTGTAATTTTTGCTTATTATATGGACCCATATTTACCCATTTTTTAAAATAATTGGTAGAAAGTTATTCGATATATATATATATATATATATATATATATATATATAAATTAGGGGAACTTGCTACGTGGTGGGGCCCACATGTTGAAAATTGAATTGTCGGGGAAGGTTTTTTTTCAAAGTCACGGGTGGTGAGTTTTTTGGTATTATATATATATATATATAAATATATATATTATAATAATTTTTTTTTATGAAAAATAGAATATATTATATTTTATTATGCATAGTATCTGTATAGTAAATGCATAGTAACAATTTAGAAAATCAGACCATTTTCGGCGCCCGTGAATTGATTTCGTATAAAAGTATTGTGCGTCCGTGATTTTAATTTTCAAATAGTATCCTTCCATTCTAGGATAAATAGGATGCTTAACTTTTTCATGTTAGAGTACTATTCACGAGGTTACTATTCCCGAAGTACTATTTACGGGGTACTATTCACTCGGGTACTATTCACCCGGGGTACTATTCATAACAAAACTAGATTTCTTTTCGGTCTAAATCATTTTTGATACAATATTATTCTTGAATTTTACTCCACAAAGCAGTATCATGTTGACAATTTGGACATTATTGAATTATGGATAAATTAAATTATAAATTTTTAAAATTTTATCCTTTACTTTCTTTTAATTGAATTCTTATATCATTGTCATCATCCTCATGCTTATAATATGTTGAAAGTCATCTCGTGGTGCGTAGTGCGTAGATGGACTTGGTATGATTATGACCAGGGATTATTCGCTATAATCATGACCGTAATGTTATAAATGATGTGGTAAAAGTCCTCATTGGCCCGTAGTGCTTTGATGGACAGTTGTTAGCATGATCATGACCATTGGTGAAAACACGAATAATCTTGGCCCGTAGTGCATGGATAATTTGTGGTCGTAATACTAATGAATATTCTTGGATGTAGTGCATGGATGATTCAATGATGTGGATTATTTATTAAAAATGAGTCTCAAATGATAAAACCGATGATAAACTTTTTAAATCATAGAAGATAGAATATATCATGCTCTACTTGACTCTTCTAATGGATTGCTTGTTCCGCTGCAGTTAAACTTGATGTCTATTGTATTTTATCAGTTTAACACTGTTGAAGGCTAACGATAATTTATTCTGCATTATCTTAGTCATAATATTTCTTACTGGGCTAGTTGAGCTCACCCTTTCTTTTCTTTGTTCTCTTCAGGAAATGAGAATATAGCTGGGACTAGTCGGGGAACGGAGTGACGGTCCAGATGTTTGTATTAGTAGTCCTCACTATTCAATGAAATAGTGCGATAATAAATGTAATAAGGACTCCATTTGAGTTTGAATACTGTCTAGAAGACAATATTCATATTAAAACTCTCAGCTTATGTTTTGTCGTATTTTACACGACAGTTGTATAATTAAGTTGTATTTGAAATTTGAACCATGTATTTGGCGACTCGGAATGGGTGATGTATACCTATTTTGGGGGCGTCATATCATTCCCACAGGATTTGGTGCTCACTATCCAACTACCCACAATAAAGGATAAAGACATAATTTAAATAACTTAAACAATAAGTTTTCCATTAAAGGGTTACATCAACTTAAAACAATACCAGGTACTCTAACCTTTAATTATTACATAAGACGGCGAAAAACATCCCAAAATAACATAAGTCTTATAACATAAATTTTCAGTTAAGCAAATAAGTCTTCATCACTTGAACATCTTGATTTTTTCTTTGCTAGAAGACGGATCATCGACTTTCTCAACTTTAGCTACAGTGTTAATTGCAAGAGTGAGCAAACAATTGCTCACTGATATAAAGAATAATAATAATAACATCATGAGATTAAATAATGGTTACTGGATAATATGGAACTCGTTGTACGAATCAAGAATAGAGAACCATTCATGATTTATATATGAGGGTCTTAAGACCACGAACTATATCCCCGGTAATTAGGTATTATTACCTCAACCTTAACAGTCAATTAGACTATACAGACCCTTCCTTACGTATTTAGGGGGATCAGCTCTTTGTACCATGTATTGTGCACAAACATCTAAACGTTAATGTAAGACCCCGAATTTTATGAAATAAAAGTATTCAATTTTTCTATTTAGTAAATAGTTAAATTGATAAAAGTTTAAAGTTATGGGTGAAATGTACAAATTTTGCAAAATAAGTAAGTGGTTATAAAATATTCATTGTTGTGGGGAATATTTATTTGGTGGTGAAATATTCTTTGTCATTCGGGAATATTATTCATAATGATTAATCGCATGACCATTTGTGGGCCCCATAACGAATAAGCGTCGGATGAAGAAAATGACAAATATGAGTTTTTGTAAATAAAAGCGTAGTTATTCTGAATTAACACTATTGGAATACACCGGTGGTTAAAATACGATAATACTGGCGTGGATGCGCGATAGCACTACGGTATTGCACATTATTTTTAAATTATTGATTCTTACGTGAAGAAGGCACTACTCAATAATTGTTATAGTAATTCTTGTTCAATATTTTATTTTATTGAGTTAATAATTGCTACGTTGATATTATTATTATTTTTCAATAATTGTCAACGCACTTTCATTATCGGATCAATAATTTATATTATTTAAATAATATTATTAGATAGCATTATTGGCAATGTCTAAGGAAGTTACATCTAGGAAAGGGGTTTGGTCACCTAATTGCTTGGCATGATGAAGGAGAAATCCTTATCGGAAAACCCCTCTTTCACAGGAGCGACTTGGTTGCCATTATTGTGATTAATTGTAATATTATTTGTGAATAATTAATTATTGATTTATATGATAAGGAAATATTTATTTTATGTATAAATGGATGGATAGGAAATATTTATTTTGTGTGGAGATAAATGAAGGAATTAATGTTGAGGTGTTTTATCGATATTTTGTCGAATGGAGAATTCTTAGAAAAGTGTCGATTATTGAAAATTGATATTTTATCTTTTACGATAAAATAATTCATTCAAATATATTATTATATTACATTATAAATGTATAATGTGATAATATAATAATATAATAATGGTGATATTTTCACACTAAATTCACGGTGCATGAATCAAATGAGAGAAATCTAGAAATCAAAAGAAGAACAAAATATGGGATTTTCAGAAAAATTAGTTTATTACTTGATTTTGTAAAATCCATAACTCTTTGTGTATAATGAGTTAGGAGATGAGCCATATATCAAAAGAAAGCCACGAAATAAGCTAATCGTAGAAATTTGAATCACCCAAATATTCTTTGTGGATTTTTTAATGGTATTTGTTTGAGTGAAAGCTGATACGAGAGACTTATAGTCAGAAAA
Organism: Panax quinquefolius; assembly: GCA_020205615.1. NCBI lineage: Eukaryota > Viridiplantae > Streptophyta > Magnoliopsida > Apiales > Araliaceae > Panax > Panax quinquefolius. Next base: position 78,931,435 of record CM035165.1, read on the forward strand.
TTAAATCGGTGTTCTTAAAGCTCTATTGCATGAGTTATAATTTTAATCCGACCCATTTGGATCATTATGATTTTTGGATATGTTATACATATATAAGTTGAGTATATGTCCACAAATTTTGAGCCGTTAAAAATTAACGTATGATTTTGTTATGAATTTTAAGAGGTGTTGAAAATCATCCGTATGTGAATTTGGTCATTTTCGTTTGTAATTTTGAAAAACTTAAACTTACAAAGTTTTAGAGAATTTAATTTCCTATGGAATGGGCATAAAATTTGTATTATTCTGATAAAAGGGCTATTTATCATGAATTATTGAAGTTTTAGAAATTAAATATTTTTATTAAAAATATGGATGGGCCCCACTTTTGGTTGGTGTGGAAAATTATTGAATTGGTGGGTCCCACTTGTGGTGGCTGAAGTTTGGGTAAAGATGGTGGGCATAGAATTTTTTAATAAAATATTAATTTATAAAATTTTAGTCTACTGATGGCGTTACAGCATTTTCTATAAATAAGGTGCTTAGTTATAATTAAAAATACTCTAGAAACAAGTTTTCTCTCTTTCTCTCTCTATATTATCGAATGTATTGTGTGAGTATTTAGATACTTTGTGAGTTGTTATTCAGGTCTGAAAGTTTTCTTGACACTTATACAGATATTTTATTCGAAATATTATTCTTTTGAGGTAAGGGATGTTATTTTCTTTTCTTCATAATAATGTTATTCTTTTGATATCATTATACCAAAAATATTGGTATGGATTTTATTGTGAAATTTCTCACGTTATGACGATATTATTATTCGCATTATCTGTACTTTAATTCATGTATATGACATTATTTATATACGATATTATTTATGTATATATCTTATATACGAATACGATTACTTATTCATGAGTTAATATTCATGAGTTACTATTCACTATTCATTCAAAATTTATTCACGACAAAATTGGTTTCTTTTTACGACCAAATTATCGTTGATTTATGAATCTTACTCTTGAAATTAAATCGATTGTTGATCGTATTATTTTATTATCATATATAACATTTTATAATCTGGTGATAAAATTTCTCTTTGACTTGAGTGTAAAGATGGGTAGATTATTGGTATGATCGTGACTATGGGTTCTCTTTGGCGATGGTGCAAAGATGAATTGTTGATTGAGATGATCATGACCATTGAATTTATAATTGAATATCTTTAGCTTAAGTTCAAAGGTGAATTGATCAACATGGTTATAATTATTGTTATATAAATTAATGATTATATATTTCTTTGAGATATTAATATCTTTGACCTTGTGCAAAGATGATCTATTGTTGAATATCTTTGGCAAGTAGTGCAAAGATAATCTGTTGTTGAATATCTTTGGCTTATAGTGCAAAGATGACTGTTGTTGTTGAATATCTTTGGCGATAGTGCAAAGATGAACTGTTGATGAATATCTTTGACCCGTAGTGAAAAGATGAATTTATTAGTATGATTATGAGCAGAAGCTTTGATTTGGTATAACCATGATCTTTGATGTTTCGGTAAAGGCAATGATGAAAATTATCTTCGTCTGGATGAGAAGAGGAATTTAGAACCCCAAAATTATGATTATGAGTTATTCATATGATTGTGGACGAGAAGCTGATGATTGATGTTACGAGGATAAAACATTGTTGGTGGACTTTTAACATGGAGAAGATAATAGACTTTATGGTCTATTTGACTCTTTTAATGGATTGCTTTCGTTCAAGCTGCTGACTATGGTTGAAAAGTTTTATCATCTACCATATGTTCTAAATCTACGATTCATTCTTGTGAAGGCTATTAATAATTTAATTATCTTTAGTCATGATATTCTTTCTTGAGCTATTTGTGCTCACCCTTTTGTTTCACAATTCCTTTCGGGTAATAAGAGTGTAGGTATTTGGGTCGGCGGGGAATGAGGGGGAATAGAACGATGGTCTCTAGATGTGGAGGTTCTCCACAAACATTATGGAAATAATTTTATTGAGAACTTTAGAATAGTGTGTTGTATTTTATACATCATTTAGTAGTTATATTTGGTGAATCAAATAGGGTGAGGAAAATCCAATGTTGGAAGGTGTGTTTTGCCACTATCATACAAGATGTCTAATGACATGCGACCTCGTGTTATCATAAGACAAGGTTGTGCACATCCACTTATTTAGTATATCTACTGAGCACTACCTATATAATCTTGGAGTTTGGTTGAAATATAATTCTCAATTGGAGATAATGGAGATAATTATATGTCGAGAAAGACTCACCATTGGAAAGAACATGATAGCAATCTTCTCGTTTTTCTTTGGGGTCTATTAGGTCAACGAGGATAATTCTCGATCATATGATATTTATTATAACTTAGATCATGGCCTCCCATATACGAAGGTTTCCTTGAGCATTTTCAAAGATTTTAATTTCTAAAATAGTTATTAATTGTACCTCTATGTAAGGTATCATTGTGACGTGCTATCCAAGGTTGGGATAAGAGTCACAGTTGATATATATTTGTATCAAAACTCACAACATATGTGTTGTTGTATTTTGCATGACAATTGTAATAATAAAGTTGTAGTTATTTTATGTACCATGTATTTGGCGACTCATAATGGGTTAGGTGGATTTGACCTATTTTTGGGGCATTACATTTGGTATTAGAGCTTATGGATATGGTTGCTGGCGAAGATCTGAGTCTAGAACTAGGAGGGGAGAGACGAGTAATATACTTCGCTAGTGTGTGACTTACCTAAGCTGAAATTTCTTACTTGATAAATTTATAAATTGTGATATGTCAATTAACCTTTGTTTTGAAGCTGTATTCTAGAATAAGAAATGGAGAAATCATGATGACAAGGAAGATGAAATCTGAAAGCAAGGTATTCTCAACTCTTTGAAAAATACTAGATACGTAAATTTGAGGGATGAAATTTCATAAGGAGGGAGATTGTAAGACCCGAATTTTATGAAATAAAAGTATTCAATTTTTCTATTTAGTAAATAGTTAAATTGATAAAAGTTTAAAGCTATGGGTGAAATGTGCAAATTTTGCAAAATAAGTAAGTGGTTATAAAATATTCATTATTGTCGGGAAATATTCATTTGGTCGTGGAATATTTTTGTTATCGGAGAATATTCATTAATGCAATGGTAGCGACCATTTGTGGGCCCATATAATGAATAATTGTCGGATGAAGAAAATGGCAAATGAGAGTTTTTTAAATAATGGTGTAGTTATTCTGAGATTAACATTTGTTGGAATACACGTTGGTTAAAATACTGATGTCTGGTGGATGCCGCGATAGCACCTACGGTATTGCACAGATATTTTTGAATTATTGATTCTTACGTGAAGAAGACTTACTCGATAATTATTACGGTAATTCTTTATTCAATATTTTATTTTATTGATTCGATAATTGCTACGTTGATATTTTATATTATTGTTGTTTCAATAATTGTCAACGCATTTCCATTATCGGATCAATAATTCATATTATTTGAATAATATTATTAGATAGCATTATTGGCAATGTCTAAGGAAGTTACATCTAGGAAAGGGGTTTGGTCACCTAATTGCTTGGCATGATAAGGAGAAATCCTTATCGGAAAGCCCCTCTTTCACAGGAAACGACACGGTTGTCATTATTGTGATTTTGTAATATTATTTGTGAATAATTAATTATTGATTTATATGATAAGGAAATATTTATTCTATGTAGATGGATAGGAAATATTTATTTTGTGTGGAGATAAATGAAGGAATTAATGTTGAGGTGTTTTATCGGTATTTTGTCGAAATGGAGGAATTCTTAGAAAAGTGTCGATTATTGAAAATTGATATTTTATCTTTTACGATAAAATAATTCATTCAAATATATTATTATATTACATTATAAATGTATAATGTGATAATATAATAATATAATAATGGTGATATTTTCACACTAAATTCACGGTGCATGAATCAAATGAGAGAAATCTAGAAATCAAAAGAAGAACAAAATATGGGATTTTCGAGAAAAATTAGTTTATTACTTGATTTTGTAAAATCCATAAATCTTTAATATTATAATGAGTTAGGAGATGAGCCATATATCAAAAGAAAGCCACGGAAATAAGCTAATCGTAGAAATTTGAATCACCCAAATATTCTTTGTGGATTTTTTGTGGTATTTGTTTGAGTGAAAGCTGTACGAGAGACTTATAGTCAGAAAATCAAATCGGTGTTCTTAAAGCTCTATTGCATGAGTTATAATTTTAATCCAAATAGTTGGATCATTGTGATTTTTGGATATGTTATACATATATAAGTTGAGTATATGTCCACAAATTTTGAGCCGTTAAAATTAACGTATGATTTGTTATGAATTTTAAGAGGTGTTGAAAATTGTCCGTATATGGATTTGGTCATTTTTTACGTTTGGAATTTGGAAAAACTTAAACTTACAAAGTTGTAGAGAATTTAATTTCATATGGAATGGACATAAAATTTGTATTTTTTTTTAATAAAAGGGCTATTTATTATGAATTATTGAAGTTTGAAAATTAAATATTTTTATTTAAAAATATGGGTGGGCCCCACTTTTTTTTTTGATGATGTGGAAAATTCTTTGAATTTGTGTGTCCCACTTGTGGTGGTGAAGTTTGGGGCAAAGATGGTGGGCGTAGAATTTTTTAATAAATATTATTTTATTAATTTTAGTCTCTGATGGCGTTCTAGCATTTTCCTATAAATAGGGTGATTAGTTAGAATTGAAAATCACACCGAAACAAGTTTTCTCTCTTTCTCTCTATATTATCGAGCGTATTTTGTGAGTATTTAGATACTTTGTGAGTTGCTATTCGGTCTGAAGTTTTCTTGACATTATACGATATTTCGATTCGAATCTTGTTCTTTTGAGGTAAGGGATGGTAAGGGATGTTATTTTCTTCATAATGATGTTATTCTTTTTGATATCATTATCTTTGAAATATTGGTATGGATTTTATTGTGGAATTTCTACCTTTTTTGTGTCGGGGTTACTATTCACGTATCGACACTTTATTCACGTATATGGCACATATATTCATATATATGACATTATTTACGTATCTGACATTATATTATGAATCTGGGTTAATATTCATGAGTTGAGTTACTATTCATGATTCTTATTCATGAGTTACTATTCACGAGTTACTATTCATGAGTTACTATTCATAGAAGTACTATTCACGAAAAAATTGGTTTCTTTTTACGACCAAATTATCGTTGATTTATGAATCTTACTCTTGAAATTAAATCGCATTTGTTGATCATATTATTTTTATTATCATATATAACATTTTTATAATCCACAGTGATAAAATTTTTCTTTGACTTGAGTGTAAAGATGGGTAGATTATTGGTATGATCGTGACTATGGGTTCTCTTTGGCGATGGTGCAAAGATGAATTGTTGGCGGTATGATCATGACCATTGAATTTATAATTGAATATCTTTAGCTTAAGTGCAAAGGTGAATTGATCAACATGGTTATAATTATTATTCTAAAATGAAATTTATATATTTCTTTGAGATATTAATATCTTTGGCACGTAGTGCAAAAGATGATCATTGTTGAATATCTTTGGCATGTAGTGTAAAAGATGATACATTGTTGAATATCTTTGGCTTGTAGTGCAAAGATGACATGTTGTTGAATATCTTTGGCAAGTAGTGCAAAGATGAATCTGTTGATGAATATCTTTGGCTAGTAGTTGTGAAGATGAATTTATTAGTATGATTATGAACGAGAACTTGTGATTTGGTATAACCATGATCTTTGATGTTTGAGGTAAAGGCACATGTGATGAAAATTATCTTAAATCACTGGATGAGAAGAGAATTTAGAACCACAATTATGATTATGAGTTATTCATATGATTGTGGACCGAGAAATGTTGATTGATGTTACGAGGATAAAACATTGTTGATGGACTTTTAACATGGAGAAGATAATAGACTTTATGGTCTATTTGACTCTTCTAATGGATTGCTAGTTCACTTGCCACTATGGTTGAAAATTTTTATCATCTACCATATGTTCTAAATCTACGATTCATTCTTGATGAAGGCTATTAATAATTTAATTATCTATAGTCATGATATTCTTTAATGGGCTATTTGTGCTCACCCTTTTGCTTCACAATTCCTTTCAGGTAATAAGAGTGTAGCTGGGTCGAGCGGGGGTAACAGGGAAATAGAACGGTGGTCTCTATCTATGGAGGTTCTCCCTAAATAGTATGGAAATAATTTTATTGAGAACTTTAGAATAGTGTATTGTATTTTATACATCATTTAGTAGTTATATTTGGTGAATCAAATAGGGTGAGGCGAACCCAATGTTGGAAGGGTGTTTTGCCACTATCACACAAGATGTCTAATGACATGCGACCTCGTGTTATCATAAGACAAGGTTGTACACATCCACTTGTTTAGTATATCTACGAGCACTACCTATATAATCTTGGAGTTTGGTTGAAATATAATTCTCAATTGGAGACAATGGAGATAATTATATGTCAAGAGAAGACTCACCATTGGAAAGAACATGATAACAATCTTCTCGTTTTTCTTTTGGGGTCTATTAGATTGACCAAGGATAATTCTCGATCATATGATATTTATTATAACTTAGATGCATGTCCTCCCATGTACGAAAGGTTTCCTTGAGCATTTTCCAAAGATTTTAATTTTTAAAATAGTTATTAATTGTACCTTTATGTAAGGTTCCATTATGACGTCTTTATCGAGGTTGGGATAAGAGTCACGATTGATATATATTTGTATCAAAACTCACAACATATGTGTTGTTGTATTTTGCGCGACAATTGTAATAATAAAGTTGTAGTTATTTTACATACCATGTATTTGGCGACTTTCGAATGGGTTGGGTGGATTGGACCTATTTTGGGGCATTACATTTGGTATCGAGCTTAGAGATATGGTCATTGGGCGAAGATCCAGAGTCTAGAACTAGGAGGAGAGTTGAGTAATATACTTACTAGTGTGTGACTTACCTAAGCTAAAATTTCTTACTTGATAAAATGAAAAATTGTGATATGTCAATTAACCTTTGTTTTGATCTTTGTATTCTAGAATAAGAAATGGAGAAATCATGATGACAAGGAAGATGGAATTTGAAAGCAAGGTATTCTCAACTTTTGAAATACAAATACGTAAATTTAGGGGACGAAATTTCATAAGGAGGAGATTGTAAAGACCACGAATTTTTGAAATAAAAGTATTCAATTTTCTATTTAGTAAATAGTTAAATTGATAAAAGTTTAAATTTATGGGTGAAATGTGCAAATTTTGCAAAACAAGCAAGTGGTTATAAAATATTCATTGTTGTCGGGAAATATTCATTTGGTCGTGGAATATTCTTGTTGTCAGGGAATATTAAATGCAATATGCCAGTGACCATTTGTGGGCCCATAATGTAATAAGCATCGGATGAAAAAATGATATATATGAGTTTTTGTAAATAATTGATGTAGTTATTCTACCGCTAACCTTTGTTGAAATACACGGTGGTTAAAATACGATGTCGTGTGGATGCTGCGATGGCACGGTATTACGATATTTTGAATTATTGATTCTTACGTGAAAGGCAATACTCGATAATTATTACGATGATAATTCTTGTTCAATATTTTATTTTATTGAGTTAATAATTGCTCGTTGATATTATTGTTATTTTAATAATTGTCTTTGCACTTTCATTATCGGATCAATAATTCATATTATTTGAATAATATTATTAGATAGCATTATTGGCAATGTCTAAGGAAGTTTTGTCTAGGAAGGGGTTTGGTCACCTAATTCACAGCATTTAGTAAGGAGAAATCCTTATCGGAAAACCCCTCTTTCACAGGAGCGACACAGTTGCCATTATTGTGATTCTGTAGTATTATTTATGAATAATTAATTATTAATTTATATGATAAGGAAATATTTATTATATGTAGATGGATAGGGAAATATTTATTTTGTGTGGAGATAAATGAAGGAATTAATGTTTTGTATTTTATCGGTATTTTGTCATAATGGGGAATTTTTAGAAAAGTATCAATTATTGAAAATTAATATTTTATTTTTTACGATAAAATAATTCATTCAAATATATTATTATATTACATTATAAATGTATAATGTGATAATATAATAATATAATAATGGTGATATTTTCACACTAAATTCACGGTGCATAAATCAAATGAGAGAAATAAATCTTATATTTAAAACATATGCTAGATAATAAAAGTTTTCAACCATAATTGCAGCGGAATCAACAATCCATTAGAAGAGTCAAGTAGAACATAATGTCTGCTATCTCCTCCAAATTAAAAGTCCATCGTTAATAGTTCATTACTGTAATACCCATCAACAAGTCTTTGTTGTACCTAAAACAAAGAGAACTTTAATCACATGTCTTCACCTGAACCACCAAAGATTATAGTTAAATTCACAATTCATGTTTATAATCATGTAAATCAACATTTCTCCTTACCACAAAGGTGTAATAGAGCGTTCACTCAATATCCTTACCCCAAAGGCTAAAGGCGTTCAAATATAATAACAATGATCATACCAATCGGGTTGTCTATCTTTGCACTCACAGGCCAAACATATTCAACTATAAAACCAATGGTCATGATCATACCAATCAATTGTCTATCGATTGCACTACTACCAAAAACATTCAACCATAAGACCAATAGTCATGATCCATTGAAACACATCATCGAATTATCTATGCACTACGGGCGAATGAGGACTTTACCACATCCTTTGTAACATTACAGGTCATGATTATCTGATACATAATTCATGGTCTTAATCATACCGATCGACATTCCATATATGCACTACGGACAAAAATGACTTTTATCACAATATAAACATGAGGATGACGACAGTAATATAAGAATTCAATCAAACGAGATCAAGGATAAATATTAGAGATTTATAATTCAATTTATCAAAAGTTTAAGAATGTCCAAATTGTCAACATGATAACTGCTTTGTGGAGTAAAATTCAAGAATAATATTCATGTAAAAATAATTTGGACAAAAAAGAAATCAATTTTTGTTGTAAATAGTACCCCAGATGAATAGTACCTTGTGAATAGTACTTTATGAATAATCTTAATATGTATGAATAGTATCGTATATATGGATAGTCTTGGTATGTATGAATAGTACTACTGCATAAATAAAATTTAACAAGAATATTAGGAAAAATATTCTTATAAAAAGATACTCGATGAAGCGCAAATTTCAAGGATATTCTACTAATTTCAAGGAGTATGGAAGCAATACTTATCAATATAAGTGTAGAATTAGGAATATGAAGCGAAATAATATTACTTACATACTATAGAGTATGGAAGAAAATATTATTTCTTACGAATATTGAACAAAATAATATTCCTTACAAGCTGTTGAATGGAAATAATATTCCTTATGAATATTGAGCGAAGATAATATTCCTTACGAATATTGAGCGAAAATAATATTCCTTAAGAATATTGAGCGAAAATAAAATTCCTTATGAATACAAAAATAATATAAATGGCGAATATGAAATAAATAATACCCTTACCTTAAAAGGAGAGTACTTACATTTGGTATAAGCGGAGATATTCTTGAATAAAACTTGCACTATTTTCTACACTCAAAGCTTCCTTAAACTCAAAAAAAATAAACTCGATATAATAGAAGAAGAATTCTCTCGTTCTGGTGTGATTTTTATTTCTAAACCGAGCATCATATTTATAGGAGAATGGAAGGATACTATTTAAGAAAAAAACAATCACGAGACATGCGGTAACTTTCAAAGCGAATTCACGGCGTTATTTAAAAAATTTTGATTTTACTATCTTTTATATGCACATATTATATAAGACCCCAACTTATTATGAATAAAATCGAATTTCCTCTATTTATTATCTTGAAATAATAAGGAATTAATTTGATATAATGCTCTTGAGTTATGAGTGAAATGTGCAAATTTTACAAAATAAGCAAGTGGTTATAAAATAATCATTGTTGTTAAAGGGAATATTAGTTTGATCGTAGAATATTCTTGTTGTCGGGGAATATTTGTATGCATGACAGGCGGGTCATTTATAGGCCCCATAACGAAATAAGCATGGGATGAAAAAAAATGACAAGTTTGAGTTTTTATAAATAACTTGGCGTAGTTATTCACAGTAACAACTTGTTGGATTACACGGTGGTTAAAATAAAGTAATATGCATGGTTTGCACGTAGCACATGGTATTGCACGGTATTGTTGAATTATTGATTCTTACGTAAGAAGGCCTTTTCAATAATTATTACGATGATTCTTTATTCAATATTTTATTTTATTGATTCAATAATTGATCGTTGATATTTTATATTATTGTTGTTTCAATAATTATCAACGCCTGCGATATTTCCCATTATCGGATCAATAATTCATATTATTTGAATAATATTATGAGATAGCATTATTGGCGATGTCTAGAAAGTTACATCGAGGAGAGGTTTGGTCACCTAATTACTTGGCATGACAGGGAGAAATCCTTATCGGAAAGCCCCTCTTTTACGGGAGCGGCTGGTTGTCATAATTGTGATTAATAATATTATTTGTGAATAATTAATTATTGATTTATATGATAAGAAATATTTATTTTATGTGGATATAATTGATGGAAATATTTATTTTATGTGGATATAATTGAATGAATTAATGTTGAGGTGTTTTTAGCCGGAATAGAGGTACTTAAAAAATTAAATCAACATTTTTGAGATATATTGCATGAGTTATAATTTTTAATCGTAAAGTTAGATCGTTGTAATTTTTGGATATATTATACATATATAAGTTGAGTATATGTCCACAAATTTTGAACAATTAAAATGAAGGTATAATTTGTTATGAATTTTAAGAGGTGAATGATTGAAATTAGGTTTATAAATGATTTTGGTGAAAAATTCTAGAATTGAGTGGGCCCCACTTGTAGTTGGTGAAGAAATGTCTTGAATTTTATTTCAAATGTGGTGGGTGGCAATAGTAGCGGTAAAACCATCGGTGGCGAGTCAAAATCTGCTTGACGTCTTAACATTTTTCTATAAATAGAGGGCTAAGTTAGAATTGAAAATCACACGAAACATAAGCTTTTTCTCTTTCTCTCTATATTATCAAGGCGTATTTTGTGAGTATTTAGATACTTTGTGAGTTTCTATTTATCGATTGCAAGTTTTCTTGACCTTATCTGGATATTTAGATCGGAAATCTTGTTATTTTAAGGTAAAGGATGTTATTTTCTTCAATAAATGATATTATTTCTTTCCATATCATTATCTTTGAAATATTGATGCGAACTTTTTATCAAATTTGGAACTTTTTGTGTCGGGGTTACTATTCACGTATCTTGACTATTCACGGATCTGACCTTATTCATAGAAAAATAAAATTTTCTTTTTTGTCGAAGATGTACATTATGGTTACTATCTTTGATTGTATCCATGTTTTGATCTTTATTTTTGAATTACCTTCATAATTGGTTATTATGTAGTATTATTGATCTTGGATAAACTGCATTATCTGAATCCTACTATTTGTCCTTCCATCTCCTTTGGATTCGTTTTTTTAAAATATTTTTCATCATCCTCAGTCTTAAATGATTATATTAATGAATATCTTTGGCTTGTAGTGCAAAGATGAATGATTAACTGATGAATATCTTTGGCCCGTAGTGCAAAGATGAGCAGTGTTGAGATGAATATGACCAAGCTGGTGATACTGAATGAATATCTTTGGCTATATAGTGCAAAGATGAATATTTGTTTAAAGATGTATATTGATTGTTGTTACAGGGATAAAATATTGATGATGGAATTTTAAATCTTAGAAGATAGTAGAACTCATTTTCTACTTGACTCTTCTAATGGATTGATGTTTCCGCTGCAGTTGTTGATCTAAAACTTGTTGTCTATTATGTTTTATCAGATTTTTCCCTGTTGAAAACTAATGATAATTTGTTGTATATTTTCCTAGTCACAATATTCTTTACTGGGCTATTTGAGCTCACCCTTTTCCTTTTTGTTCCATTTTTCTTTTCAGGAGGTGAGAACATAACAGGATCTAGTCGGGGTATGGAGTGATGGTTCTAGAAAGATGTTTTAGCAGTCCTCACTATTTCTGTAAAATAGTGTTTGAATAATTATAATGAGGACTTATTTGAGTGTGGATATTGTCTAGAAGACAATATTTGTATTTAAACTCACAGTATGTGTTATCGTATTTTGCACGACAATTGTATTATTGAAGTTGTAGTTTTTTTTTTGTACCATGTATTTGGTGACTCAGAATGGGTGTTGTATAACTATTTTGGGGGCGTCACAGTTGGTATCAATGCTTAGGGATATGGTCTCTGGTAGAGATCGGGGAATAGAACTAGGAGGGGAGAGATGAGTAAATCCTTCGCTATATGTCCTATCTAAGCTTATTTGTTGATCGGACATAATATAGGGATATTATGTGATATGTTAATTTGTTTAATTAACCCTTGTTTTATGGCAGTATTTAAGAATGACTGCTGAGAACGTTATGTTAGGTTTGTAATATTCAAAAGCATTGATCAAATTGCAAAATAAAGCGGAAACGTGTAAAAAAATCGAGTTTAAAATTTTACAAACCATATACGGATCACCCTTTATGCAAAATTATTAATTAAGCGAAAAGATAAAGAATAAAATCGTACCCTTGAAGATCGAGCTTCCTCGGTACAAGTTCACCTCGATCCTTTTAGCGTTCAACTTGAATCCACCGGGTTTGGTTCCTTCCTTTGATCGGCGTTAGCCACCCATGTGTTTGGCCTCTGAGGTGATCCACCAGGAAGAAGAAGGATTCAAAAGATGGGTGGTTGGCTAAACCCTAGTTTTTCTATCTACATAGAAAAGGCGTACTCTCCGACCATTGGAATTATAACGTATCCTCTTGATATACGATATAAGACTCCTCTTATAAAGATATCAAGTAACCTATTAAAATAAGGTATTATTTAATTAAACCCTTTTAATTAAAGGGGCTCCCTAATCTTATTAGGGATAATTAATTAAACTCCTTTAACTAATTTTCCTTCCTAATCCGATTAGGAATAAATGAAATACTTATATTAAATTAATTCCTAAACTCTTTTAGAAATTAAAATAATAATAATAATTGTAATAATATTAATAAGACTCCTCTTATTAATTTATATTTAATATTTCTAAAATATTAAATAATAAATATTAAGCTATTTAATTTATTCTATCACCATAGATTAAATTAAATATACATAACTATATTATTACGATTATGCCATTAACTTCTTAAATAATTATTCTTCCTTTTATGGTGTGACCCTTTAGGTTCTCCATATTAAATCGGTTGTGAATAAATCAATTAGAACAATTCTAATCTTATTTAAATAAATAAATTAAATAATTAATTTATTTAAATAAATAATATTTATTCTCTGATAGGGATAAGCCTCCCCTAGCGATCAACGACTTTCGGATAATATAGATTTCAACATTAATCATAAAAGAACCTTTGAGTAAATAGTTCTTGAAATACAATTCAATCCTTCCACCATCTGATGTCCCAATTAAATATAAGGCATGGAATTCTTTATCGAGTCTTATTTTATTTAATTATATATATTTCGACTCTTAAATACCTGACTCTCAAATAATGCAAATTAGAAACTCCTTTCTAATTTCATTACACCTTAACCAAGGACTCTTTGGGTTGTCATTTATCGAATCACATAGGACATTTCTCTTCTTTTAAGAAGTGGTAGATTCTTTATTGATCATACATTATCTCCATATACAACTTATTATACCCAAGCATACCCTTTGATATACCCTAAGGGTCTTAAGGAATAAGTCAAAGTATAACTCATCATACACGAGATACTATGATGATCTCAAGTCGAGGATCACTTGTCTTCTACTATCACTCTGAGAATTTCTATTGGCGAGGAGTAAAACTCCATTAGGTATTCCTTAGCGAGCCACGTTCGATGAACTTATTCTCTAATAAGCACCTACATACTTGCTTTAGTGTCTCCACACAAATGATCATGAGATCAATCATCCTCATCGATGAGCAAGCAGTATATGTACCAATCTATCCGGTTCACTAATCCCCAATTTAGTAATCCAATGATTGGGAACTATTTTAGTTTTAAGCTTTCTAAGAATTTAGATCTCATTAGAATGATCATCATCATTATTCTAAAAGCATTGCTTAAAACTATGGGTTTATCACATATTATAAAACAACATCATGTAGATAATTAAAAGCCTTTAATAAATTAATACTTTTTATTAATAAATGAATAAGATTGTTACAAAGTATATGCTTTATCATCAAACATGATTGGCTTGTGTAAATACTTACTTTCAATCTCCCACTTGCACTAAAGCCCGATCGTCATGGTATCTCATACTCTTCTTCTCTAAGTGGCGATTATCCTGCTTTGTTGGATATAAGCTTTAGTTAATGGATATGTAATGTTGTTCATGAGAGTCCACTATCTCTATAGTGATTTCCCATCTTTCAATGATTCTAATAATCAAATGAAAGTGCCACAACACATGTTTAGATCCAAGATGAGACTTAGGAACTATTCTGATTACGTAATGAACTTTTAATCCAAACAATCAACTTGCGACTTCATTTATAGCTATATACTTTGTCTTTATCACTAAACCGGCAACTCTTTCTTTGTTTGGAACCTTTCGATTCAACTGACCCTTTGTTCAAGATAACGCTTTACCTTAAAGTGGATTTTTACATCGTCTTGAGTGCATACGAAAAACTTGAGTGCATTAAGCCCTCTAGTTTTAATTTAGACCCACCATGAATATGATCACATCCTTAGTGCCGGTTAAGTACTTTAAGATGTTTTCAACATCTCGTGGTGAACTTCTCGAAATATGGTGATCGACATCAGGTCTCGTACATTTCATTGCATACATGATAGTCACTCATGCGATCTCTCTTTTTTGAGTCTATGGGGACTATTAAGAGATACACTCCATAGCTCATCAACATGAGACATCTCTTGGAGTTTGCCATGCTAAGCGACTTTAGCATCAAATGAATATCGTTCCTTGGGTTAAGTCGAGCATCCTTTTAAATCTATCTATATAGATTTGCATCCCCAATAAAGATACTCTTCCCAAATCATTCATGGAGGAATGTTTGAGACAACTTTATCTTTCTTGATTGTAGCATTGGTATGTCATTCCTTATCAAGTAGTATATCAACATATAATACTAGGAATGTCACGATGCTCTCCAACGACCCTTTTGTACACACTAGGTTCATTCTTATTTTTGATAAAATCAAACTCTTTTGATTGCCTCATCAAAATTAATGTTCCATATTTGAGAAACTTGCTTCATCCATTTCTCACGAGTGTATACCACTTACCTCATCATCGTATATGGCGGATCATCATCTTCTATGATGTGTACCTCATCATCATCATCTATGATGAATCCATACCTCCAGTATCTTGGTACTATTCGATTTACGATTCGATTGTGTGTATAATAGAATCTATCTCTACGGGTTCCTCTTATTTGACTTATAGTGTTTTGTGGTTCTTGAACTCTTGAGATCTATTATCCTCCACTAGCCCTTTGATGATAAACACCTTTATCTTAGAAGGCGTGTTCATAATAAACACCTTTTGCTAAGTAGGATTATAGAACATATACCTAAACTTACTTTAGGATGTCCCACAAATCTGTACTTGTCAAATCTTGTCCCAAACTTATCCTTTGAAACCTTTTCACATAAGTTGGACAACCCTTATCTTAACATACTTAAGATTAGGAATCCTCCACATCCATAACTTTTATGGAGTCTTGGGGCTTGGATTTTGAGGTTACCTTTTACGTGAATATGCGTACCATTTCTAGGACATGATCCTGAAGGATCTTTGGAATGTCGGTAAAATCATTATGGATCGCACCATGTCCAAATAGTACGATTTTTCCTTTCGGATACATCAATCAATTATTATGTATCGGGAGGCGTCCATTATGAAAAAACCATTTGAGATGATCTAGAAACTTATTTCACAAGTATTTATTCCTTGATCTAATCAAAGAATCTTAATACATTGTCAATTTGTTTCACTTACGAATTCTTTGAACCTTTCAAATAATTCACACTTGTATTCGACAAATACACACATTCAACTCTTTGAATGATCATCTCCTTTTCTTATACTAATTTGTTCAATATGTAAAATTATTTTCACGTAAGTCAGTATACAAAATCCATTAAGTAATATTCGATTCTATACAAAAACATTATTATTATAAATAGAACAACAATTGTTCTTAAATATAATACCAAAGATTTCATTGTCCAACAATAAAATGAAATAATATTTCTAACAAGAATTGGAATCTGATAACAACTTATTGACTTAATAGATTTGCCGTAGGCATTGCTAAACTATAAGTTTCTATGGCTAATATGGCAACCTTTGTTACATTTCCATTACGTAGGATTACTTATATTTGTTTAGCTTTCTACTTACCTTGGTCCTTTCATAAATCTATATTTATGATAACTTGAAAGTCGGTATCCAATACCCAGTAGAACCTTGACTTAAAGAAAAATTATTTTTAATCATGAACAAATTTGTATTTATGTAAAACTTCACTAAGCTTCTTTGGTTAGCCTCTGCAAGATGCTTCTTGCGATTTCTTTCCGATGTCGAGGCTTATTGCGGTGGAAGCAAACTCCTTTCTTATCCGTATCGGTTTTGTTCTTATTATCCTTTGTTTTGCCTTTTCTATTTATACTTCTTTGAATCGTTCTTCTTTTGAGAAGATCCTTTGGCCCCTACCGGTAAGACTTGGTCTTTCTTGGTTGGAAAGTGACTCTCAACATTTTTCAACATGTTAAGCAAATCGGCGAGGCGATATCTAGCTTGTTCATATGAAAATTCACAACAATTGTGAAAGAAGTAAGGGAGTGAGTGCAAGATCAAATCTTGGCTCAACTCTCCATCCATGACAAAACCGGTTGTCTAATTGATCAATCAAATTGATTATGTTAAGAACTTTTATACATCTTTGTAGTGCCATTGGCCATTCTAGATCGGAAGAGCTCCTTGAATGTCGATATCTATCGGTCTTACTTTCCTCACCATCAACTACTTGATGTGCGGGAATATAGTAGGAGCATCCATAGTTTCATCTTGTGTTGAAGCTCGTTACTCGTGGATCTGAGCATGATGCGTTGAGCCAATTTGTGCATCATCTTGCCACTTTCTAAAAGTAGCAATCTCTTCCTCGGAGGCATTATGCTGCAACCATTGCGAGGATAGGCGTATTAAGGACATAAGATAGCTTTTCGACTATGAGAACTATTCTCAAATTCCTTAACCAATCCATTTAATTGATTAGGTTAATTAACATCTAATATGCTTACATGATGATAGTAATTTTAGACATTGTAAAATTTTATAAATGAATTTGTATTTAACAACATTTTAACATACATTCTTTTATTAATTACCAAAATAATTTAGGTCTTGTTTTAAATTGGTATCTCCACTATTTTCTTCAAACTATATTACCCTCACTTATATAGTTAAGCAAAATCTAATTAAAGATTTGCTAGTGAGAATAAGGATCCCATTTCAAATGTATATAGCCTTGTGGTGACCTGACAAACTATATATAAATAAATAGGTAGACAACTTTTGTCAATTACATCAACTATCTGACTCCTTTTCTTTTTGCCTCTTAGATTATTTTGATCAGTGGTGGCACATCAGAATCAAAATTATCCAAGTTAAGTCAAACCTAGCACTCCATATATTCAAAAAAGAAAAATATCATCCTTGTGGTGACACAACAAAACAATATTGTTCAATTTTCTTTATAAGCATCAAATGTGATAAATTAACATCTTAAATACTTAATACTTGCCTTGTGGTGACACAACAAACTCATATTAAATATTTAATACTCTATTAATTTTATCATACTAGAAAGCGACGTTCGATATTCCAAATATCTTTGAGCAACTTAGGACTTAATATAAAAATTGAGGGTTTTGTTATTAATTTGTCTCATCTTGTTTAAGCGTACATGCATATATATATATAAATAAAATCGCGTCATATTAATGAACATCGACGAAGCATGTTTGCATAATATATAATATATATAGTATAAGCATGCACATATAGAATATTATATTCTACACGGATTGATTATGGACTTTTATTCTAGTTTGGTTCACTAGAGCCACCAAGTGAACCAAAAGGTTGAACTCTAAGGTGCGAAAATAATATTTAAATATAACTATTACATTTAAACTTGGGGCTCCATTACAAGCGGGTCTTCAAGCGCTCCTTGCTCCTTGATCTCCAATTTTTCAAAATTAATTCTAACTATTCCTATTACAAAACTATTTAAAATAAATAGAAACCTTGATCGTGATCGAGGAAGTACATAGGAGAGAGATAGAATTTACATTAAGAAAAAATTAGAGAAGGCAATCTGAGACCCCATTTAATAAAACCATACATTCATGCATCCAACTAAAATAAAATCCAATCACATTTAATCGATAGTCCATAATCAATCTCATTTATTATCATACACATCACCATATGCATCGATAAATAACATTCATCTCATGAATAATAAACATTTAATATATATATTGATATCATTTAATGGGCAAATTTAGTTAGTATAAAATCTAATTTTGAATCAAAATAAACTCCTTTATTTTAATCAAATTTAAATCAAAATAAAACTATTTTATTTTAATTTATCCAATTTTGAATAAAATAAACTATTTTATTTTAATCAAAATTTTAATCAAAATAAACTCCTTTATTTTAATTAATTATGGAATCGATTCCATATAAAAAAAAAAAAATTAAAAAACACGGATTATCTTTCCTATTCACAAATAAACTCTTTTATTTTGAATAATATGAAATCTTATTTCATATCTAAATAAACTCCTTTATTTAAGGAAAATGAATTCTTTTTCTATTCACAAAATAAACTCTTTTATTTTGAATAATATGAAATCTTATTTCATATCTAAATAAACTCCTTTATTTAAGAGAAAAATAGAATCAATTTCAACTCAAATTAGTTATCATGGAATCCATTCCAACTCTAATTAGTTAGCATGAAATTTAATTTTATAATTAAAATAAACTTTTTATTTTAATATTAAAATAAACTTTTTATTTTAAAATTAAAATAAACTTTTATTTAATTATAAAATAATTAAAATATATATATATATATATATATATATATATATATATATATATAATATATATATTCTTCCTTATATTATCATATGATATATAATCTTATAATATTACCTTGGATGTGTCTTGCGAGAATCTTGATTCAAGATTAGAGTATTATATATAATTAGTAATTAAAGATAACATTTTGTTTACTTGGGATATATTCTCATTATATATGATATACATTATATAAATCCGTGAATCAAATTTTAACGATTATGATATACTTGATTTTTTTAGAAATTTTTTTTTTTATTTTATTTTTTTTTTTTTTAATTTTTTATACAATAAATTATGCCCAATTAAATTGTTCTAAACACATATCAATATACATATCAAATTAAAATAATTAATAATTTGCATAAAGGTTTGGCTCTGATGCCATTTATTGGGTTTATAATATTCAAAAAACCTTGATCAAATTGCAAAAATAAGCGAAAGCGTGTAAAAATCGAGTTTAAAATTTTACAAACCATATACGGATCACCCTTTATGCAAAATTATTAATTAAACGAAAAAAGATAACGAATAAAATCATACCCTTGAAGATCGAGCTTCCTCGGTACAAGTTCACCTCGATCCTTTTAGCGTTCACTTGAATCCACGGGTTTGGTTCCTTCCTTTGATCGGCGTTAGCCACCCAAGTGTTTGGCCTCTAGGGTGATCCACCAAGGAAAAAAGGATTCGAGAAGATGGGTGGTTGGCTAAACCTAGTTTTTCTATCTCTATAGAAAAGGCGTGTACTCTCCGACCATTGGAATTATATCGTCGTCTTGATATACGATATAAGACTCATCTTATAAAGATATCAAGTAACCTATTAAAAAAAGGTATTATTTAATTAAACCCTTTTAATTAAAGGGGCTCCCTAATCTTATTAGGGATAATTAATTAAACTCCTTTAACTAATTTTCCTTCCCAATCCATTAGGAATAAATGAGAGTACTTATATTAAATTAATTCCTAAACTCTTTTAGAAATTAAAATAATAATAATAATTGTAATAATATTAATAAGACTCCTCTTATTAATTTATATTTAATATTTCTAAAATATTAAATAATAAATATTAAAATATTTAATTTATTCTATCACCATAGATTAAATTAAATATACATAACTATATTATTACGATTATGCCATTAACTTCTTAAATAATTATTCTTCCTTTTATGGTGTGACCCTTTAGGTTCTCCATATTAAGCAGGTTGTGAATAAATCAATTAGAACAATTCTAATCTTATTTAAATAAATAAATTAAATAATTAATTTATTTAAATAAATAATATTTATTCTGATAGGGATAAGCCTCCTAGCGATCAGCGACTTTCCGGATAATATAGATTTCAACATTAATCATAAAAAAGAACCTTTGAGTAAATAGTTCTTACTGATCTGATTCAATCCTTCCACCATCTGATGTCCCGATTAAATATAAGGCATGGAATTCTTTGTCAGTCTTATTTTATTTAATTATATGTATTTAGACTCTTAAATGCACAACTCCAAATAATGCAAATTAGAAACTCCTTTCTAATTTCATTACGCCTTAACCAAGGACTCTTTGGGTTGTCATTTATCGAATCACATAGGACATTTCTCTTCTTTTAATAAGTGGTAGATTCTTTATTGATCATACATTATCTCCATGTATACTGACTTATTATACCCAAGCATACCCTTTGATATACCTAAGGGTCTTAAGGAATAAGTCAAATATAACTCATCATACACAAGATACTATGATGATCTCAAGTCGAGGATCACTTGTCTTTACTATCACTCTGAGAATTCCTATTGACGAGTGAGTAAAACTCCATTAGGTATTCCTTAGCGAGCCACGTTCGATGAACTTATTCTCTAATAAGCACCTACATACTTGCTTTAGTGTCTCCACACAAATGATCGTGAGATCAATCATCCTCATCGATGAGCAAAGCAACGTATGTACCCGATCTATCCGGATTCACTAATCCCCGATTTAGTAATCGATGATTGGGAACTATTTTAGTTTTAAGCTTTCTAAAATTTAGATCTCATTAGAATGATCATCATCATTATTCTAAAAGCATTGCTTAAAACTATGGGTTTATCACATATTATAAAACAACATCGTGTAGATAATTAAAAGCCTTTAATAAATTAATACTTTTTATTAATAAATGAATAAGATTATTCAAAGTATATGCTTTATCATCAAACATGATTGGCTTGTATGCATCTTACTTTCAACAATGCTTTAGTCACAAACGAGGAGAATGTGCAACAGAAGGCAATATTCTATTGTAAACAACTTTCTACAAAGCAAGCGATGAATGATGGAATGTTTAGGAGCTTTTTTGGTTTCATGCAAAAATCGAATGAGGGAGACTTCGTGTACAAAATCTGAATTGGAAGTGATAGCGGCAATGTGATCTATCACTGACCCAAGCGATTCAAGGAGTTGGGACCACGAATTTATTGGAAAGTCGGATCCGTCAAAGGCGGCGTGGGTCAAATTACCAAGATATTCGATGTCTTGGGATGCACGGAGGAGCAGAAGGTTCCATTTGCCACCTTTATGTTTATGGTGAAGCGGACTCTTTGGTGGGAGTCGTGTAAGGCGTCTTTCGCCGCCCTTTCACATGTCTTGGAAAAGCGTTTGAAACTATTCAATGACAAGCACTTTCACGAAGTATTAAATCATATGAAGGAGGTAGAGTTTATCGGTTGGAGCAAAAACAACATGGCGGTGTCCCGATGCGGTAAAGTTCTTGAGTTATCGAGTTTGCACCTCATTTGGTAGAGAATGAAGAACGAATGACAAGGATGTTTACGAGAGGTCTAAAACCCGAGATTAAATCAATACCTTATCTCTCATAAATTTTCTCTATATTAGGATGTTGTCAGCATGGGGCTCAATTATTAAAGCGAGATAGTGAGTATGTTCAACGAGGAAACTGACCAAGGTCATCTGCGGTGGCGGCGGTCGTCGAACAATAAAAACCGGCGGGGAGGAAAACATTGGACAAAAGCGGTAACCACTCTGGTGGTAATAGTGGCCGTGATAATAGAAGGAGGCGAGTCGGAGGAGATTTCAAAAGAGGAGATACAACAATGATAATGTGAAGGCGTCATCACAAACATCAAGCTGTTTTTAGGGGAGGAGAAGCGAGCAGGTCGTTTATTACAAATCTGGGGAAGAGGGACATATCATTAAGCCCACTTACAATCCAAGGTATGTTATAACTATGGAAAGGAGGGCCATATAGCTCGAGAGCGGTTCATGTAAAAACCAAGTTCGGCGAGAATGGTAACTCAAAACATATCGGGATAAGTCAAAATCGGTTCTGGAAGGCGTTTGTTGTGGTAGCCAAAACATGAGGAACCCGACGAGGTGATCACGGGTAAGCTAATCTTGAATTCTTGCGAAGTTTATACCTTACTAGATCTGGGTTCTACCCATTCTTTTATCTCTCCTGCTTGTGCTCAATGTTTAAACTTGACTCAGGAGAGAATTAGACTTTGATTTATCGGTGGAGACTCAGTTAGGAGAAAACTTTTCGTTACGTCCCACATGTTTATAAATCTTGCTTAATCCAGTTGGCACCATCACATTACACCGTGGATCTTATCTCTTTAAAGATACTTGCTTTTGATGTGATTTTAGGATTTGATTGGTTAACTACTCATCATGCAAAAATTGATTGTTTTCGTAAGGTTGTTAGTTTTCATATTCCTAACTTGACTTGTCATACGAATTCAAATAACTAAACCACTAAAATCGATCAACATCATATCAAGCCATAAAAAGCTATTCGTTTATTAAAAATGAATGTCAAGCTTTCTTAGCCCATGTTATGGATTTGAACAAAAACAAATCGATTTGAATAATATTTACATTGTTAGAGAATTTCTGATGTATTTCTGAAAGAACTTCCGGTCTACCCCCGAGGCGTGATGTTGAATTCTTTATTGATCTTGAACCAAGTACAAAACTCATTTCTAAAACCCCATATCGAATGGCTCTATTGAACTTGAGGAGTTAAAAATCCAACTCTGAGGAATTGTTGAACATCGGTTTCATTAGTCTAGTACATCTCCTTGGGGTGCTCTGTTTTATTAAGTAAAGAAGAAAGGCGAGTATCGACTTTAATATTGACTACAGAAATTGAACCATGTCACCATCAAGAGTAGGTATCCGCTACCTCGCATTGATGACTTGTTAGACCCGGTTATAAGGAACCTGATTCTTTTCAAAGATCGACCTTCGTTACGGATATCATCATTTGAAGATTAAAATCGAGGATATTCTAAAGGCGCCTTGAACTTGATGCAGGCATTATGAATTCTTAGTCAAGTCTTTTAGATTGACTAATACTCCTCTTTGCTTTCATAGATATGATGAACCGTGTATTCAAGGAATATTTGGATCAGTTCATTGTTGTCTTTATTGATGACATCTTCATATATTCCAAAAGTCGTGAAGATCATGAACACCATATGAAGCTGATACTTGAAAGGCTTCGTGAAAACAAGCTATATGCCAAGCTAAAGAAAAATGCGAGTTACGGCTTGAAGTAGCATTCCTTGGGCGCGTGGTGTCAAAACATGGAGTATCTGTTGACCCGGTGAAGATTGAAGCAATCTGAAGTTAGGGAGCTAAGATTCGGTGGCCAAAGTCGTAGCTTTACGAGCTTATTTGGTTATTATCGGAGATTAGTGGAAGGATTTTCTCGAATCGCTACTCCGATCTTCGATTGACTCGGAAGGATACAAAATTTGTATGGAAGCGACGAATGCGAGAAGAGTTTCCAAGAGCTCAAGATGAGACTCATTTATTTTGATTACAGCAATACCATCTGGTTCGGATGGATTTGTTATATACATCGATGCTTTAGGCAAAGGGTTAGGATGTGTTCTCATGCAACATGGGAAAGTCATAGCCTATGCCTCACGATAACTCAAAGAATGTGAGAGAATTATCCTACTCATGATCTGAGAGTCATTTTCGCGTTGAAAATGGAGAACACTACTACACATATGGGGAGAAAGTGGAGATCTATCACGGATCATAAAAGCCTCAAATATTTCTTCACCCAAAAGGAACTTAATATCGGCAATGACGTTGGCTCGAAATTGTTAAAGATTACGATCATACCATCCAATATCATCCTGGAAAAGCAAATGTAGTGGTGGCGCATTGAGTAGAAGATCATATCTGCGAATGCGAGTGCGATGTTGTTAACCTGAGGCCCATTTTGTATGACTTGCAAAGGATGGAGATAGAGTTAAAGGCTCAGTACCTCGTGATGATATCAAACATCGAGTAGAACCCGACTTTAATCGATAAAGTTAAAGATGCTCAAGCTACGGACATGGGTGATGCATATGAAGAAGAAAGTCAAGAGTGTTATTCCAAAACAAGAATCGATGAAGAAGGAATACTTGAGTCGACTCGGACTTTGTGTTCTAACGACTCGACTTGAAGCATAGAATCATGATGGAGGCACATAACACACCATTTGCAATCCATCCTGGGAGTACCAAAATGTGTCATGATATTTGACACACATTTTGGTGGAACAATATGAAGAGAGAGATCGCGGAGTTTACGTCGAGGTGTTTAACCTGTCAACGTGTAAAGGCAGAGCATCAAGTGCAAAGGGTCTATTGCAAACACTTAAGATTCCGAAATGGAAGTGGGAACACATTACCATGGATTTACATTCTGAGTCTTCCCAATGTTTCTCAAGGCGTAGATCGCGATTTATGTTATTGTTGATAGATTAACCAAGTCTGTTCATTTCTTGCCGTTACGAGAGACTTATTCCCTTGAACGTCTCGCTCGTATATACGTGAATGAGATTTTGAGATTGCATGGCATGCCAGTATCCATAGTTTAGGATCGTGACCCAAGATTCACTTCAAGATTTTGGGTTAGCTTCTGAAAATATATGGGCGCGGAGTTTACGATTGATTAAGCCATACCATCCTCAAGCGGATGGACAATCGAAAGGACTATTCAAACCCTTGAAGATCTATTAAGACTCTATTTTCTAGATTTTAAAGGAAGTTGGGATAAATACTTGCCATTGGTGGAATTCTCCTACAACAGGATTATCAAGCAAGTATAAACATGACTCCATTCGAGGCATTGTATGGACGAAAGTGTCGCTCTCCGATATGTTGGGACGAAATTAATCGCGTGACTACGAAAAAAGATCCAAATGATTCGATAATGTATTCAAACCTCACAAGATCGACAAAAAGAGTTATATTGATCTTCATCGAATGGATGTGGAATTTAATATTGGAGATCATGTATCTTATTACGTATTGCTCCATGGAAGGGGAGTTACAAGATTTGGAAAGAGAGAAAGCTCGATCCACGATTTGTTGGTCCATTTGAGATTCTTGACCGGATAGGAAATGTGGCCTATAAACTAGCATTACCTCAAGTATGTCTAGTGTTCATAATATTTTCACATATCTATGCTTCGTAAATATGTGAAAGACCCAAACCATATTATTATTGCGTTAGAACCAGACGAGATAGCCAGAAGATTTAACGTCTGAAGAGGTGCTGTTAAGATCTTGGATAGGAAAAAGAGCATGTCGTTGAGGAACCATGCTGTTGAGGAACCATGCTATTGAGAAATGACACGAGAGTTGGAATCAAAATGAAATCGAGGTACCCTCACCTTTTGAAACACCGACGGTATGTCGTTAATTTAGAGGGCCGAAATTTCATAAGGAGGAGAGGTTGTAAGACCCCAACTTATTATGAATAAAATCGAATTTCCTCTATTTATTATCTTGAAATAATAAGGAATTAATTTGATATAATTCTCTGGTTATGGGTGAAATGTGCAAATTTTGCAAAATAAGCAGTGGTTATAAAATACTCATTGTTGTAGGGAATATTCGTTTGGTGGTGGAATATTCTTGTTGTGGGAATATTAAATACGACGAGGCGGTCATTTATGGGCCCCATAACGAAATAATAATGTCGGATGAACAAAGCGACAAGTTTGAGTTTTATAAATAACGGCGTGGTATTCTGAATTAACACTGTTGGATTACACAGTGGTTAAAATACAATATCGCATGGTTGAATAGTAGCAGCTGCAGTATTGCATGCATTATTGTTGAATTATTGATTTTTACGTGAAGACACTACTCGATAATTGTTACGATGATTCTTTATTCAATATTTTATTTTATAGATTCAATAATTTACGTGTTGATATTTTATATTATTGTTGTTTGATAATTGTCAACTTTGATATTTCCCATTATCGGATCAATAATTCATATTATTTGAATAATATTATGAGATAGCATTATTGGTAATGTCTAGAAAGTTACATCGAGGAGAGGTTTGGTCACCTAATTGCGGCGCCCGAGAGAAATCCTTATCGGAAAACCCCCTCTTTCACAGGGGAGCAGCTTTGGTTGTCATAATTATGATTACATAATATTATTTGTGGATAATTAATTATTGATTTATATGATAAGGAAATATTTATTTTATGTGGATATAATTGATGGAAATATTTATTTTATGTGGATATAATTGAAGGAATTAATGTTGAGGTATTTTTGTCGAATAGAGGTATTAAAAAAATTAAATCAACATTCTTGAGATATATTAAATGAGTTATAATTTTTAATCGGAAGTTGGATCGTTGTAATTTTGGATATATTATACATATATAAGTTGAGTATATGTCCACAAATTTTGAGCCGTTAAAAATGAGCGTATAATTTGTTATGAATTTTAAGAGGTGTTGATTAGGAAATTAAGTTTATAAATGATTTTGGTGGAAAATTTTAGAATTGAGTGGGCCCCATTTGTGGTTGGTGAAGAAATGTGCTGAATTTTATTTCAATTGTGGTAGGTGGCAATAGTAGCGAGTAAAAGCCATCGGTGGTAGGTCAAGTCTGCTTGGCGTCTTAACATTTCCTATAAATAGAAATTTAAGTTAAATTGAAAATCACACGAAAACATAAGCTTTCTCTCTTCTCTCTATATTATCGAGCGTATTTTGTGAGTATTTAGATACTTTGTGAGTTTCTATTTATCGATCTAAAAGTTTCCTTGACCTTATCTGAGATATTTCGATCGAATCTTTATTTTGAGGTGAGGGTGTTATTTTCTTAAGTAAATGATATTATTTCTTTCAATATCATTATCAAAATATTGAATTACGAACTTTTTATCAAATTTGAAACTTTTTGTGTTGGGGATTCTTTGTGATAACTTGAGATTTTGAATAATTAAAATTTCTGAATAATGTTTTTTATATTTAATATTAATTTTAATTATCAATTTTACGATAAGTATTTGTGATCTGAAGTCTAGAGAAGGTCGATTTGTGTATTGACTAACAAATTAGAGTAAAGTTGTGCTTCACGACTTTAGAAATCCTAACCTAAATTTTGGATATGGATTCGATAAAAATATAATTAAAATAATTATATTAAAGAGTATGTATTAATTTATCTTTGTATAGAAATGTTGATCGATAATTGATCGGATAAGGTTTGTAATTAATAAACCTAATAAGATTAAAAACCCTAATCTAAGGGATTAGAAACCTACTAACGTCTTTAGAAACCCCTAATCGAAAAGTCGGGAATCCTAAAACCCTAATTAGGAAACTCTAATCCTAATTTGCAAACCTAATGTGTGTATTAAACTTTAATATGATTAGAAAATCCTAATTATATTTTAGTTATTTTAATTTCTATTTTTGAAACCCTAATTGTAATTTAAAATTTTATTAAAACCTAATTTTATATTGAGGTTTTCTAAACCCTAATTAGGCGACCACTAATCCTAATTGGAAGGCCTAATATATTTATTAAGCGTTAATATAATTAAAACCCTAATTATACTTTAGAAATATTAATTTCTATTTAAAACCCTAATTTTTATTTTAGATATCTTAATTTTTTAGAAACCATAATTAGAAAATTCTAAATTTGGGATTTGTAAAACCTAAGGGGTTAGAACCTTGAGGTTAAACCACAGGGTTTGGACATTTGACCGTAATGCCGTTAAATTTAAATAACAAGCGATAAAATTACCCTTTTCATTTTTTTTCAAGTTAACTTGTAAATATTGCACAACCTTTAGTACATTTTACCAACTAAAATCGACCCGATTGACTTTTACCTCGGTAAAATCTGATCGACTTGACACCTAGCATCATATACATACTTTGTATTTATGTAAAGGTGATTAAAGAAAAGAAAGTTACTAATATTAGTCATTTTGCACTCGACACTTAATATATATCTCTCTCTCTCTCCCAACCTCTGAAATCTTAAAGCAATTGGGTCACTCACCAAGCTCTAGAACACCTAAATCGATTAAAGAAATTAAGGATCAAGGATTGGATAAGAAGAGGTATAAACCTAAACCCCACCTTTGATCTTGTATGCTTTCACGGTAAAAATTATGTTTTTGTGTTTATATAGGTGTTATAAGATGTTTTTAGATGATCTATGATTATCTATCATAGATCCATGCATAAAAGTTGGTAAAAATCGAAGTTTTTCAAAAGCTGTCAAGAACACGATTTGTGAGTTGACAAGCTAATGTTAAGCGCCACATATCTGCGTCTGTTTTTGATTTGTCTTGTTTTATGTTTTGGATTGGTAGTCCAGATATGAGGTCTTTATTACTGAGTGGTAGGATAACCATTTGATGTCTAGATTGCATTTTATTCTTGGTGAAGTGAGTTGGTAAGCGTTGACGATTACATTACGGGTAACCCAGAAGAAAGTGCTTTAAAGAGTCGTGAACATCTTGAAGCTTCGATCCATCCGGTTAATGTGTGATTTGATGTTGTTGTTTTGTACATGTTGTGGTGGTAATATAACTATACATCCAGGACCTTAAGATGCTTTATATCATCGATGTAGCCCCCAAAATTAGGTATACACCACCCCGTCTTGGGTACGCCCGGATACTGATGCAGAATTCAAATACAACTTACTAATACAAGTATGTATAGTGTAGAATCGACAAAAACATAAAGTGTGAGTTTGAATACAAATATTATCTACTAGAGATTATACAAACTCAAAAGGTCCTCATTACATTATTATCATACTATTTCACGGAATAGTGAGGACTAATAATGCTTATCCTACGGACCATCACTCAGTTTCCCAACTCGTCCCGGCTATATTCTCATTTCTTGAAGAAACGGTGAAAGAAAGGTGAGCTCAACTAGCCCGATAAAAAAATATTATGGCTAAGATAATGCGAATAAATTATCATTAGCCTCAAATCATTAAACTAATAAAATCTGATAAACATCAAGTTTAAGCTGCGGTGAACAAAGTAATCCATTAAAAATTCAAGTAGAGAATAGAATCTACTATCTTTTATGATTTAAAAAGTTTTCATCACTTTTATCGTTGAGACTCGGCTCGATAAATAATCCACATCATTAAATCAACACTTTTCTGGGGCGAGGATATTCTTTAGTATCACGACCACGATTATCCATACACTTTCTGAAAAGAAAATTTATGTATTCATTAATGGTCATGATCATGCCAACAAGCTCCATCAATACTCTACAGACGATGAGGAATTTACCACATCATTTTGTAACATTACGGTCGTGATTACTCAAGAATAATCCACGGTTGCATAATCATACCAAATCCATACATGCACTCTGAATACGGATGACTTTCAAAAAAATATAAATATTAGGATGATGACAATGATATAAGAATTCAATAAAACAAGTTCAAAATTAATTTATCCGAGGAACTAATAACGTCCAAATTATCGACATGATCTTTGCTTTAGAGAGTAAAATTCAAGGCGCTCGGAAGAATATTTCCATGAAAATCTTGGATGAAACCTGAATATCAAGAATATTCCACTAATTTCATGGGTATAGAAGTCTAAACTTTAACTTGCCCACTGAGTATAATAGAGAATGGAATAACACAGAAATCACCATGCATGTGGTACTTGGCGTAACGAGTTATTCCAGCGAATAATAATAACGAAAAAACGAATTCGAGGCAAAATTACATGCAAGCGAAGTTCCAACAAAATAATAAAGAATGGAAAAACTACGAAATCACCATATACTGCGGTGCCAGCATGACGAGTTATTCCAACAGAATATTAATAAGGGCGGAATCGGTCGGTTGTAAAATATCATCTACGATATTCAGCGAATAATAATAAAAATGGCGAAACCCGGTCCGGCGTAAAAGCCTTGAGAACGAGGATATTCAACGAGAATAATAAAGGCGGAATAATAGAAGAATGTCACCAAGTATAGGGTTGAAATAGCGTTATCTGAGTTATTTCAACGAATAATAAGAAATGGATATGAGCAGTTTTCTTCATGAATAAGAAAGAATAACACCCCTGCTAGTAAAAATAATACTTGATATAAGAGTAGTGAAGTAGCGAAAACTTTTCTTCTATCTCTCTATAGTCTCTACTATATAGTTTCTCTCTCTAGAGTTAATTGAATTAAATGAAAAAAAATAATGAAGGAATGATCTTACATTTATAGGAAAATGGAATGCATAGTAACTAATCCGTGAGCGGTCAGTTGATTTACTTTAATCGGCCGGTCCATATTTAAAAAAAATCTTTTAAATAAAATATAATATATTCTATTTATATAAAAAAGATTTTTATTATCTGAAAACACTATCTTGGGCACTATACAAACCTTATGCGTAATAAAATATAATATATTATTTATAGAATAACTTTAATAAAAGTATTACATTTTATATAAAAAGATTTTACTTCTCAAAACTACTATGCATAATAGAATATAATATATTCTATTTATGGAATAACTTTAATAAAGTATTACATTTTATATAAAAGATGTTTCTATTTTATTACATTAATAATCTGAATAAAACAAAACTTACAAATCAATGATAATTGAATCGAATAATGTGAGATCTTATAAACGACTATTGTAGCAATAATTGAACAAAAGCGAGTGACTTCTCACATAAATATCAATAATCAATCACAGTATTGCTACTATCTTTGACAAGCGGCGTATTCTTTGCTTTTTACTACCCGAGGTAGTTCAGCGATTATCAGCGGTAAAACTTAAGTAGTTATTTTTAATAAAAATATTTTTTGTAGTTTTCTCGATCAAAGATGATAATTACGTTAATAAGGTCCACAATGATTATCTTGGTCGTCTGAATATTTCTGTTTTAAGCGAATATTCCCAGACCAATCGAATATAATATGACAACTTGCATACTTTTGAAATTTATAAATATTACTGGCTATAACATTATCTAAAATTCACACCATTATATAAAAAAATTATTTGAGAAAATTAATTCTTTATTCATAAAATCTCAAGGGTTTCTGATCTCCCCTCCTTATGGAATTTACGCCCTCAAAATTTGCGTCACGTACACAGTGTGCCGAGCAATGAGGATACCTTGACTTCCTTTGATTCTAACTCTTGAAGGTATAACCTTTGAGTGTTGGATGCGATTCTTATCGAAGATTTTAACGAGATCTCATCGTTAAATCATCCATTATCTCAAATAGATTCTAAATTCATAATGTGGTTGGGTCATCCACATATTTACCTAACATTGATACGTTAAAAATGTTATGGCCTTGCATTACTTAGCGATAAAAGCAGTACATAAGCGCGGTTCTACTCGATCGAGGATTTTAAATGGGCGATTAAATGAGGGTTGAGA
>CM035165.1:79567028-79698749 GCA_020205615.1 Panax quinquefolius
GCGTATTTGACATATCCTGAATCTTGATGAGCTTGAGACCTTTGTCTTGTGAAGCGACCTAAAATGACTCGCTTCAATGAGTGTTGACTGTTAACATTAGATGTTACTAAACCTCTCGACACTTTCTTCACGTAATTAACTTTTGAGATAACCCTGATGACTTACTGGTGACTATTCCTGATTCCATTCAAATAATTTCTTCATATTTTAAATCCTTAATATCGAACTTCTTTCAATGAATATTGACATGTTGACTTGACCCGTACTTTAGTGATGACCGTATCGTCCACGTAAAGTAATGAAAAAATATAGGAACCGTCCTCGGGAATACGTAAACCACAACAATCGTACTACATGACGTACAGAACCAATCCCAGGATCATGAATGAATAAATCTTCTTATACCCGTTTGTCTTGGGCATTTGCCTTATTTTATATAGTGATTTCTTGACTACATAGACCATGTGCTTTCGATCTACTTGGTTGCTTGAATCCCTCGAGTTGCTCCGTGAATATAGCTTCCTCGAATCCACACGTGGAAAAACATTTTTTCATGAAATTCTCTAACTTTCTGAATCGTGGCTAGCCACCGATGCTAAGATATTCTGATTGAGTATGCCTTACCCTTGGAGAAAACATCTCTATCATGTGTCGATCCACTTTCTGCTTGCAGAGTACCCACTTCGCGACTAATCGGAGCCTTAGACCTCTCCACTTTCCTTTTAAGTCTGACCTCTTTCTTCTTGTATACCGTTTACCCCTTTGGTTTTTCTTTCTCTACGGGCAGATTCTACCAGATTCCCAGTCTTGTTCTTATTCAGTAGTTATGTCTCCTCCATCATGGCCTCCGATCCATTTGTCCCTTCGGGACTAACATGGCATCTGAAAGATAGCGGGATCCTGGTGGTAGATAATGCATGTCTACGACCATATCCTCAGACTATACCTCTTGGTTGGTTTGATAGTGTATTTAGGTCTCCCTTGCGGCTATGCTTTTACTGCTGCTTGCCTCATGGCCAGATTCCACTAGCGGTGGATTGCGATGTCATCCTGACCTTCCATTTCAATCTGTACATCACATTTTGTTGTTTTCTTTGATGACTTTGACCTCGATTTTTGAGACTTCTAATATGCTTTGACCATGACTTCATCAAACACCACATCCTTCTTTGTCACAACTTTCTTTGATTTGGGATCCCAAGCTTGTATCCATTCACTCCTTTCTTATACCCGAAAAGATACCTTGTTTTGGACTTTGCATCAAGCTTTGACCTCTCATCACGGGAACATGAACATAGGGCTGGACAACCAAATATTCTCATACTGAATAATCTACCTCTTTTGCTGTCCCGAACCTCATGTCTTGCCTTACTATCGGAAGCGATTACTTTCGTGACTATTTATTATAAAAATTGCCATACTCATTGTTTACTGTCCAAAAATCCTTGCGAAGCCTGCATTGACTGCGATACGTGCTCTCTCTCTGTTATAGTTACATGTTCATTCTTTACCTTACCCCATTCTGCTGTGGTGTCTTCCTAATAGTCCAACGGCCTTAATCACCTCCTCTGAAAACTTAAAGAAAAGGCTCATACTTGTCCTGCTGTCCGACTTGTGTATGATTACACCCCAACTTTCCTCGAAAAATCATCGATAAAGGTCACAAATCTGAGATCCGGCACTGAAGCTACCCTCACAGGTCCCCAAATATCAGAATGCACATAGTCAAGTATTCCCTTAGTTTGTTCCTTCTGCGCTAAACTGCACACAAAACTTGCAAAATCATACGATTTCACCTTGCAACATATTTCTTTTTATGCGATTCCGATCCCGTTCCCCAGCCTTACTAACGCATATGCCACAACAATAATGCTTACTTAGCAGGAAATAGGTCTCGTAAGTCTTAGGATTTGAATGTGTGTATACTGAGCTTGGTTTGGGTTTGGACTAGTGCATAATGGAAAGGCCAGGTAATATTGAATATTGTTGGTTTCATTATTATATCTTATTTGTTTCTTTTAAAATAATTATTCCTGGTATTGAGAAATAGTCATAAGTTTTTGAATATTTGTTCATACAGAGCTAGGTTAACAATGCAGGATGGAAATTTCCATGCACCCTACATGAAAAAGGTTTCTAAAGAAGCTTATTGTTGAAGTTGAATAGACAAATGCGGATGTTACTTGATGAATTATATGAGCAATATCACGATTTACATAACCGTTAAAGGTAAAGTTTGTGGTGAAATTGCATGAATTCGTTATTCTATTATTCCAATTTAAGTGTACAGCGTTTTTTGTTTAGGATGATGAATCAGCAAAAAGGAAGCTCAAGGGTTTTTGAAATGGGTTTCTTTTCTTTTCCTGATGGTAAGAACTTTATATCAAGTTTTTATGTTCCTGGAATCTCAATTGTTTTCATTGGCTTTATCCTTGGACTTTAGTTGTTACTTTGGCCTTCTATGTAGATTGTCCAGGAACAGCAACTTGTTTGAGGCCTAGGAAGATGGTGATTCCACTGCAGTGTTCACTTAACATGCTTGAAGGAGATACTGGGTATGTTTACTGTTATGCAATAATATTACCTCTGTATTGTTGGCGTCAGATTTATAACACATATACGACACATTCAGGATAAAAATTATGAAAGAAAGGAGGAATTTGGATAATTAGTTGATTTATTAAGACCAAAGTTAATAGATTTAATCATTTAGCATGTTTTAATGACACTGATGTTTCATAGAGTATTGATATGGCTAGAATGAATACAATTAAGTTATATGTCTAGAATATTTTGATTATTTTGAAATTGGGCATTAGACTGGTAATTCTATAAATTTGGTACAGTGAGATTACATTATAACCCAAGTTCCGTTTTAATCAGGTTTGAAATGTTTAGTTGGTTCTAGAAAATTTTGTGCTCCTCAAATCCCAAATTAATTTACTTTCGGTTTGACTTTTTAAAATCAAATTGACCATTTAAAACTAATCTTTTACTATTTTTGCTAAAATATAGGTGAAGAATTATATAGCAAAAAAAAAGTATATAATTTATTACTAATCCTAATTTTTATAATTTTAGAAATATATTTATATATGTAGTATTATTCTAAAATAGTCGATTTGACTTAAAAATCAATCAGCCGAGCGATTAATTTGGGACGATGAAAGTAATGGTTAATCTTGGTTACCTATATTTAAGCACAATTTTTTTACATGACAATGATATACATTGGTCCACGAGTAATAGTCTCTTACATATATTGAGTTATTTTTGAGTGGTGAAAAAGGTGGTCTTTGATTGATACATTAAAGATGTATCATAGCTTCTATATGGGTAAGATGTACATGAACATAGTTTTGGTGGTTGTTATACAGGCCGTTTAAAACATTAGTGTAGGATAACTTCTTAAAAATATACATCTTTTGTGGCGCTTCGTCCAGGGTCCATTGAACCTCCGGACCTAGTGCGTCATGATCATTCTCTTACGTACTCATTACTATAACTATTCGTCGTACATACATTTGTTCATTTTCAAATAATTCTACATCATTTCCCAGGTTTCTAACAACTTAACATACCTTAGATTCACAAAGGTTTACATAAATAACTTGCCGGATAACTTAATAGTTAAAGGTGCCTGATAATCTATTCTTGTACTTGTCCTTGCCTCGTCTTTCTTGAACATTAAATGTAATACGAAAATATTATCATGATATAGCAAGTGAGCAACTACTTTGCTCCACAAGTTTAAATGCAAAGGATATATCATGATTAAAAAGGAATAAGTTTTAAGTTTTTTCAACAATGTATAATAATTATGAAAGAACATGAATCAAATTTTCATAATTGAATAAGCTGAATCAATAATAATGAATGACCCGATAATGACCGTGAACAAATACTTTGGTAATGAATGTGATCAACCTTTAAATACCAGAATAAACATATGCGGCGTACACGTCTGCGAATCAATAATCATAGATGTGGAATAATTTTCAATAATTAATCCTTTAGCGTCAAATGAAACATAATAACTTTCGAGTTTGAGTTAAGGAAAACTTGCATGTCTTGAAATCGATTAATATCTTATGAAAGACTACTCAGGTTATAAGATTGATATTTGATTAGCATAACATACTTTATCTCAATACTATTACTTGAATAATAAATTAGCTAACATTTTAGCCACATAATCAAACATTGAATAATTCTTTAACTTATTAGTAATATTATGATCCCTTAATAATAATAGTATCACTTAACCATCATCTTAAATTGTTATACAACATTATTAATCCTTTAATAATATTTTAGTCACTTAATAATCTTACTAATTTACAAATATTATTAATCCTTTAATAATAATTTACTCCTCTAATATTATTAATTGTTTAATAATATTTTAATCATCTAATATTATTAATCATTTAATAATATTTAAATCATTTCTTAATATTATTAACCATTTAATAATATTCACATCATTTACTAATATTATTAATCATTTAATAATATTTTAATCATTACTAATATTACTAATCATTTAATAATATTAAAATCTCTTAATAATATTCAAACCATTTACTAATATTATTAATCATTTAATAATATTTTAATCATATTCTAAATATAAATAATAAAAAAGTCTCACACATTTTAAAAGTAAATATTTTACATCTTTAAAAGATTAAACCATTTTTATTCCATTTGAATTATCTTTTACTTTTACTACATGATTTGAGGGTTTAAACTGACTAATACATTAGCTTTTATAGTAAAATTCAATTTACTATATTATTTCTTTAATTTAAATAATTTTTTATATCATTTTGTCGTTAAGACCCGATCTAAATATATAAACATTTCATTCCGCTAACACATTAAGCTTTATTTTTTGTTTCTGAATATTCACATCTTAAGCTTTATAGTATATATATATATATATATATATATATATATATATATATATATATATTCTCTAGATTACATAGATCTCATTTCAAAGCCTCATTTTAGAACCAAAAACCTCGAAATAACATTGTACAAATTTTAAAAGGTTTCTAGTCATACGTTTTCCACAAAATAATTTTATAAATGACCTTAGTTTTGTTTTGCTTAAATATGTAAATTTATATCTATTACATATTTTTATTGCTTTTTAATGCACGAAAGAAGTTTCTTGGCATAAAATATCATAAAGTCAAATCTTGTCTCGTAGGACTTTATTAGATTTATTATGACTTATTATTTCGATACGAACAGCTATTGGACATTGAGCGTCAAAAGTGCTATTGCTGGCAGTGGCGGCTCAGGCGTTAGCTCGTTCTGAGATTACGACATGCTATTAAACTCATTTTAATTCTCAAATCATGAGTTCATATATAACGGTGAAATTTTGGACGTGTTATAGACCTCGTATCGATATTTTAGAAAAATTTCCGATCGCAGCGGATCCGGAAGCTTATCAAAGCAGTGCGTGAAAAGGGCGTCGGCGGCGGATCGACCTGTGCAGTCCATGCCGCAGCCTTGGTATCTTCGACTTTGCTTCCCTTTCCACTGTTAGCGTCTTGAGGCAACCACTTCGATTTTCTCAATCGTTACTTCGTAACTCAGGAATTAATATGATTTTTGGATATATTATACATGGCATACAAAGTATTTTAAAAAAATATCGAGCTTTGAGTTTTGGGTATGATAGGCTACCCAAACAGGCGCGTAAAGTGTGCGTTCATCACAGTTTTTCAACTTTTGCCAGGTTACCCTCTACGCTAAAATAGTCATAACTTTTTTAAAAAAATATTTTTAAGCGATTCTTGAGGCCACACTGTGAGCCCAACCACATGTCTGTGGCTTTCCCTCTTGATATTTTCCATATTCCAAACATATCATTACCCAAATTTGGTGTGAAGGACTTGACAGAAATGGGTTTTCGATTTTATTTCAGCTGCTTTAAAATGACATAACTCTTTCCTCGAAGTTGGATTTGAATCAAGTTCAGGAGTCTGTGGAAACTTATTAGGTGTACTACAACATATCAAAAGCCAGAATTTTCTGGAACATCTAACTAATCTCGAAATTTCCTTTTTAGTGGCAGCAGTCCACTAATTTTTTCTAAGTTTTAAAAACTGTTTTACTTCTCTTTCTTTGGATTAAACTTTTAACACCTAAAGCGGTTGAATCTACACAACACACCGTAAAAACATGTAGATCTAAAGTTTTAAATTGAAAAACTCAACTTCATCAAACCATAAAATAAAAGAAATGCATAAAGCTTGAAGTTGGGGTTTATACCTAGATTAATGGCTTTCATCATTCTTTTCCACACTAGATTATGAAACTAGGAGGCATGAAAATTTTCATTTCTTCATCCATCGTAGAATTGTGACATCCCTCTCTCTCTCTCTTTCAGTTTTCTTTTGCTAACTCTCATTCTCTCTCTTGCTTGAATATCTATCCAAATATTTTCTCTTTCTCTTTCTATCTTAAAAATTTATAAGATATACAGGTGGCAAAATTATTTAGCATATACTAATACTCCATTCTTCCACGGCTCCTCTCTCTTTCTCTATCTCTTGCATATCTTAGCTTGTTTGCTTTGCTAAACAAACATTAAATGAGAAGAGGGGCTTAGGTTGACACATAAAAGGAAGAGTGTTAAATGAAGCTTTGAAAAAATTAATCCACATACTTTTTAATCCTCCTTTACGGTCTGATGAACCCCTCTATTGTGCCTCTTTTTCTTCTTTTTTATATTTTTTCTCTCCATATCTTCTCCATGCTCTTCCACTCTCTCATTAATCTTGCCCAAAGCTTGGGAATAAGATGGCTATATTATTAAAAGATGACACATGGCTTATAAAACAAATTACCACATGCTATAATACTCCCTCCTTCCATCAGAATCATGCCACATTTTGGCTCCTTTTGATTTATTTCTATTGCTTTATTTGCTTACTTAAATAATTGTATCAATTATTCTTTTAATACTTTTGTTAAGTAATTTAATTACTCAACTTGATAACTTAATTTAATCAAATAAGTTACTACATAAATCTCCTTAATTTATTTTACCTATTGGAATCATATAATTTACATAACCGTCTTTAATATATAAATTATATAATACGTATCATTACATACATAAATTACATATTTATTTTATAATTACAAAATAAATGTGCTACACGTAATTCATCATGTAAACACGATTATTTACATACCCGATATATTATAATATAATATCCTTACCACATTATCATACATTCGATTAAGAATTTATTTACTTCTTTAAGATATTACAATAAATATAATATCTTTCCTTTATTAAAATAATTTCATATAAAATTTATTCTAATACTCTTGGATAAAGTATATATAAATATTATATACTTAACCCACCTCTTTTTTGCTTCATTCATAAATTGTTCCCCGACAATTTTATTTCCTCATAAACATATATATATAATTATATATATTTATTATCTCCCAATTACAAGTTATACCAAACATACACATCACATATAGAAAATAATTAATAAATTTATTTTCTCACATTATAAATTGTTTATATCAATTTATTTACATATAGCAAATATAATTTAAAAAATTTATCATATTATGTAAACATTCATATCCTTAATAAATCATAAAATCATTTATATACTCATAAATTAGACTAGATATTTAATTTAATGTTTTATTTAACCTCTTAATCTGGTTTGCTACATTCATTAAACATTCTTCATATAGCTTGTCATATTTATTATTACATAATCTCTTTCAATTATTAAACCAGTATAGATTTTTCTTAAAATTTTAAATAAAGCCTCTATTTTCACTCTAGGTTTAAACTTTAACCTTTAATTTAATTATTTATGATTTTCTAAATTTTTGGGTTGTTACATCTTTGCACAAATTGGTATCTCCTTATTGTACTTACTAAGCATCCATTCTAAGACTAAGTCTCACTCCTTGTTAATGATTGATAAGCATTTTATCATGGCACCATAAAAATGGCTGCTGCTCGATCAATCCTTAATCACGGATCACAATTTAAGTGTTTTCTGTTCACTCATTAGATTATCAAAAATAATGACACTAAAAGCATTGTTTTACTTTTATTCTTTGTTGATCGATTTCACAATCATTATATGCGTTGCAAATATACCGCGATCGACAAGTAATAAAGTGAAAGTAAGTGTCGTTCGACGAGAAATTATTTAGTAAAAATCACCCAGTGCTAACTCTTAACCAAACTAATTTTATTTAAACAATGGATTTAAGATTTATGAATTAAAATATTTAATAAATTAATTCTAAATATCACTAGTTAAAAATCGGATGATGAAGATTTAAGATCACAACTTCACTTATTGTTTCACTTAAATTAATACACTTCTTTTTCAATCATGTTCACTAATACGAATTGTTAATCAAAAACACATAAATAAATATGACTATCTCTCGATGAATAATACTCAAATCAACTCAAATTCACCGGATGATAGAAATTAAGATGAACACCTAATTAACTAATTCACTATATTTCTATGTGAATTACAATTAAAAAAGGATTTAAGCCCCAAGTTCTTTGTCGGAGTTACATGCGATGTATAGGTATATCTCTATCTAAACACAAATCATGAATTCCATCGTCATACAAAAATAAACAAAAGATAGTTGTTCAACAATTCAAGTCCAATAGTAACCAAATCCACAGGTATAAAACTCATTCATAGGTTACCCATTTCAATACTAAAGACTCAAGTGGTTATACATGATAGTTGTTCAACTCTCTCTCTATGTGTATATAAGAAATATATTTGAAACTCATGTATATGTTTGATACATTCCTTTCAAATTCTAACATGGCTTGAGTTGTAAAATGAAAAATAATAACTCATTTTCTCAAGTTTATAAATACTTAACACTTTTACTAAAAACACGATGTAAAATCATTATACTGATAACTTTCACGATCTCCATTTTTGAATCAAACAGTTTAATTGGGTTCAATACTTAAATATGAGTTAATACCAACTAAGTTTCACTGTTTCTGTACTTAAAGTTCAACCCATGAATGAATTAGCTCTATTGTTCCTTTTACACACATAGGTATATACATTCATATATACATATATGTATATATATATATTTCAGAACTTGATTTTGGTTATCAAGCAAGCTCATAGTTTGGCAATTAATTAATGTTTGCTTGGTTGCTTGATAATTCAAATTGTGATTTCTTTCTTGTCTCTGGAAGTCTGGACTTCTATCATTCTTTTATTAATTGTTTTTATGTCTTAAGTTGAAGCAGAATGATGGAAGAGTTATGTACTTATAATCACCTTTTTATAAATGTTATAAATGTTCCCTTCATTTCTATCAGTAATCTATATTGTTTGATTATGTTCTTGGTTTATACAGTTGTTCGATCTGGCCCTCAAGTTTTTCTTGTCAGAGTTCATTCTTTCTTGGCCTGAGATATTCTCAGGTAAATCTTGTTTGAGGTGAGAAATGTATGTCTTCTTCTTTTCTAAAGAAGTTAAAATACTTTTCAACATGAATAATTCTAGACTTAGAATTAGTTTCTCTGCTATGAGTTCATCTTACTATTAATTCTTTGACCTAACTAAACTAGAAACTGATAATAGCCTCCGTAAAGAACTGTGAAAAAAATGTAAATTTTAGCAACACATCACCTTGTTTCTTCCATATGCTTAACATTATGTATTATATTGGTATAGTTGTTCCAGTGTTCAGAGTTCACTAAGAAGAAGCTTTTCATCCTTTCTTTGTTGATGTCTTTTCCTTGTTCTCTTTTATTATTGCATTGTAAGAAACTTCATTGGTTTTAATGCATAGTAACCTTTTCCTTCTCTCTTTCTGTGATTTACCTGATAAATAACAGGTTGGTTCAGAATGTTGGTTTAGTTGGCATATGTTTGGCCCATGTAAGAGCCTCCAAGGCAAGTCTCTCTCTCTCTCTCTCATCTTTCCTCTACCCTGCTTTATTAATATGTCTACTTATCAAGTCCTTGGTTACATCACTTATATCAATCAGTCATTTCATTGTATATCCGTAAATCTTCATTACTAAATTGGCCAGTACTCCCCTCCTGTAGCCTTCTATGGTATTTTAATATATAGTAGTGGATATGTGATATGCTATGCCGTGGCTTTTCGAATCCAAGTTTATATAGAATGGTCTATATGGTCTTATTTATTATAATTTGAAATGAAGCTGCATGTTTGAGATGGTAGTTATCTTCTGAAATCTATTCTAGTTGCCTTTGCCTATGCTTTATAATGTCAGATTTCTTCTATGACATGCACAGTGCTTTGTCCTGTTCAAGTTTGCAATGCTGTTTGGACATCATGAGCTCATGATACAAGTATAACAGAGGCAAAGGAAGGTCAAATTAAATTTGAACATCCGCCCATACCCACCGTGTCTACATGGGTACTTCACCCATTCCTATTGATCTGGTACTTCACCCACTTGTGTTGACATGTGCTTCAACCACTTGTGCCGACATGGGTACTTCACCCTCAACTGAAGAGTCCACGTAACAAAGATTACTTCACAAATAACCTTAATAGGTTAGAAGAAGCTTTGTTCTTCTGGTGCAATAAATTGCCATCAAATCTTACTTCTAGGGTGTTTTGCAGTTATTTTCTTCCTTGAACTTGGCTGAAATGATATTTAATCTTTGAACTCTTAAGCGAGGTAATTTTTGACATGTTGAATCTAACTTCACCAGGATATTGTAAATGTGATTTGTGTTTGATCTTTTGGTTGGTACTAGGTATTTATAAGAAATAGCGTTTTTAAAGTTCTGATCATCGTGAAAATTTCATGATGACCAGCTTGAAACTTTTACGTTCACATAATAGTAAATTTTGTGTTAAAGCGTTGTTTTGTTCCCATAAATCTGACAGGGTTGTTGGGGAATCGATGAGATTCTTCCTCTTGTTACTTCTCAGCCTATCGTCAACCATTTCCTTCTTAAAACACAAGAAATGTGTAGGTTGTTACCAATATCTGAAATCGATTCATTTTATTTGCAGGTGATACTAAGTGATGGTGACTTGTCAAGTCTAGCAAATATGAAGCTCAATTTGGGCATGAGCAGGCTGATCGTCAAGTGATTTGTTAGAAGCAAATACATGTGAGAAAATTTTGGTGAGTTACACTAATGGGTTTTACATACTAGAGATGACTTTTCATATCACAGTTTTTATGCTTGTATCTCTGTTGAAAAGCCACTGTCATTCTAGTTAGGTGAGCTTGCCAACTTGTGCTAAAAGTATGTTGATACTTTTAATTATTTTTCCCTTCTCCTCCTTGTAGAACTAGCCAGTTTCTTTCTACACAAGTGTTCTAAAATTATTGTCATTCATGAAGACAAACAATATCAGCTTTAATTTAAGACAGAGAATGAGTTTCTGATATTCCTAAAGCTCCCCTGAACTGTTCTTAGTAGACCCATCAGTAGAAAGAGTTCAAACCATACTTAATTACACATATAAGCAAGGAAACAATGTTTGCGTCAACATATGAATGCTAAATTGAAAGTAGATTTTAGAGACTTATTAAAATGAATATCTTTGACTGATTACTAATGACCATATTTATAGACTCTTGAAATACTATAAAATCAAGACTCAAATGAATACTAAAAGTAGCAAAAGACTTTAATCATCCAAATTGCTGATCAGAAAAAATAGCAAAATATATTAATTATAAGTAAAAATAAAAATCCTACCAAAACATTTGATCTTACTCTTTCTTGAGCAACTTAGTGCTACTTTGGAGGTTGAACCAGCTTATGGAAATTTCTGCCATTACATAGGTTGAATTCAAGTTGGTACAACTAAAAGTAGAGAACAGAGAAGTGACTAATTTTTTGTTTTCAGGTACAATGCAAATATCTGCCTTGGGAATCTGCACCAGAGTGAGCTCCAAGACATCATGCGGACATAGTGTAAGAACTTGTGTTTTATTAAGACTATTTCTCAT
Source organism: Panax quinquefolius (assembly GCA_020205615.1). Taxonomy (NCBI): domain Eukaryota; kingdom Viridiplantae; phylum Streptophyta; class Magnoliopsida; order Apiales; family Araliaceae; genus Panax; species Panax quinquefolius. Next base: position 79,579,054 of record CM035165.1, read on the forward strand.
GTGTTTTTAATGTCCTCATTAACCAAAAGAAGGAAGAGTTTGATGGTTTTGTTAGCATATTCATAGTAACTGACTTCGTTGGCTAAGTAGTATTGTCCAAATGCTTAGGAAGCGAATATAGTAATCACGTCATGAATAGTGTCAAGTGCTCTATTGTAGGCAAACCGTTGTCAAACTGTTCTTATGAAACACTTTTAAGTTCAGCTTTTACATTAAATTCAATGTTTTATCAAGTAAAATCATCTGAACTAATGATGCATGAACTTGGAGCTTGCTAGTATCATGAATTATTCGACAAGGCACTTGATACCATCATTTAACTTATTGTTTATCTATAATTCCATTTCCTCACTTTTCTTTTTACAGTTTGGGTGCAGATGTAATTTATGATCCGTCATGCATTCCACATCTTATTCGAGTGCTTGCTATTCTTCTGGACCAGGGAAAATCATACTCCCATGAACAGAATGACAGCTTTGAGCCTTCTCTCCAAAACCGTAAAATTAATGGTACTCCTCAACAAGGAAAACTCTACATATCGATTTGGAAAAATCTAACGATGATAGCATGGAGTTTGAAGGCACATCACTTTGTACTAATAATAGAAATCCCAAGCATTGGTGTCAAGCAGCGAAGAAAAGGCCTATAGGCGTATATAGCTTCTGTTATTAGCAATATTGAGGCGTTTAATTATTTTCTTACACTAGCAGAACAGGCAAATCTCACTGTCACAGACCTTACAGGGAGAAATCAAGCGGCTGGATCTACTTCCATACATACAATCCTATATCGGCGATCCGATGTCACGATTATTTAGTGTTTCATTTTCATGCTAGCAGTATAGTTTGAGATTTCCAGTTCAGTCAGGTTGCTCAGTTTTCACACAACAACTTATTGGTGCTGCTTTAGTTGTAATTGCCGGTTGGCTGAGATAAGGTAATTTTGATTGTACAAGTGCGGACCCAATTAGTTTCTTGTTCTAAAAATTCAACTTTATTATAGTAAATTTTATATTGAGTAATACATTTAAATAGTTTACAATATTTATTATGAACTGAAATTTAAAAAATAAATCAATTTTGAATTTACAAAAGTTTTAATTGATTTATAATCGGTTTTATATTTTGAAACCAAAGGACTATTAATTATTTCATAAAAACTCAGATAATTCCTCACGGATGAATTTAGAGGAAAAAATCGCAGCCACCCTGAATAATCATCGACCATGATAAATACTTTTGGATTACACTATAATCTAATTTTAAGGTTTATACTTATCAGAAAAAATTAAAACACAAAAATCATACATAAAAGATTAAATTAAGAAAATATTAAATTAATTATTAATCATGCAACCATTCGATGTACCTAAACATTAATCTTCATAAAAAATTCTCAACAAATTCAAAATCAAAACTAGCTATACTAATACCCTTTAATTAAAAAAAAAAAATATATACTAATAAAATTTAATTTAAATCACCCAAATATTCTCCCCGCGAACTTTGCTTCCTCCTCCTCAGGTGTAAAATCATTCTTAATATTAAAAATTGTACGAATTTCTTCAGACTTCTTATGCTTAATATCATTCGCAACTTTTTGGCACGTAATGTCTAATAAATCCCTAATATCCGGATAATTTGCAGCTTCAATAAGATCAAATAACTGACCCTTGTCTTCTTCACTTACAAACTTATTGATATCATCTTCAGAATCCTAGAATCTGCATGCTTTTGAAAACTCTCACCTTAGTTAGGGTTTCACTGGTAACGTTAGACAGTGGAATTAATGTCGATGCACAGTCGTCGTCTACGATGTTCATGATGGTTACTGACTGAATAGCAATAGACTTTTTTTGCATGGCGGAACAGAATATTTTTTGAAGAGTCAAAATCGTGAGTAAAAAAATTATTTATTGGCCACTTAAGTGTTTTTTCAAATTCATTTCTTTCGATTATATTATTTATGACGTTCTATTAAATGGCCCTTCGATCTTTGAGTTGCGAGTCTAATGACTTTATATATATATATATATATATATATATATATATATATATATATAAATTTGGGTCGATGCCTCATATTTGTATGAAACGATGATTTGTCTCTTTTGAAGCAATGACAGGATGATTTTATTGAGTGGCGAGATATTCAAAATTATTTGTATTTTATTAGATAGATAGATAGATAGATAGATGGATGGATGGATGGATAGTAGGATTTATCACGAGCTTTTTGGGCAATAGGATGATTTTTATTGAGTAAGCGGAAAATAGCTTTCAAAGCGAAAATAAGTGGGACCACTCTCTTTTTAAAGCTAAATACGTTTTAGGTGATGCAGCGGGTAACGTTTTATAAATAAAAGAAAAAACAAGTGGGGCCACTCTTCTGACTAGAAATCGACAAAAACGACTTAATTTTAATAAAGAGTGTTATTTAAGGAGAATCTTATTTAAGAGAAATCTTTCTTGATCTTCTCTCTCTCTCTCTCTCTCTCTCTCTCTATATATATATATATATATATATATATATATATATATATATATATATTTACAGAAGCGCAAGAGATGGGAAGAAACGGAGAAGCATACAAATAAAACACAGTTTTGGTATAAATCGATAGTGAATTGAATTAATAATACAAGCTATGTACAAATTAGAGCGGGAAATAAAACAAGTACTTACGAAATTAAAACATTTAACTAGAGAATTGGAGAAGAGGGTTAAGTAGGCTAGGTGATCGATCGGTAGAAACCAAAGATTCTTGAGAGAGAGAGAGAACTTAGAGTCTTTCTAAGTTTGGCCCGGTTTGCGAATGAGCTCGCCTTCCTTTTATAGAATAAGGAAAGGAACTATTACATTCAACTTTGGGGTAAATAAAAACATTTCACTTAGGTAAAAGTGAATTACTAAAGTAAAAGCAAAGTAAAGCAAGTTACTAAAGTAAAAGTAAAAAGTACAATGACAAGCAATGTTGATAAGCAGTGCTAACTTTTGACTATTATAGGCGGCTTTTGACCCGACTAGTAAACAACTTTTGACTTCGTATTTGCTTTCGGTTGGAAAAGAAACTTCCTTTTCTTTGTTGAGCTACTTTACGTGAAAGGTGGAATCATTTAATGGTTTGCCGGGGTAGGTCTTGGCTAAATGAACGATGTGGTTAAAGGCGGTCTTGTGGTTTGTTGAGCGATGGCAGGCTGCCCGGAGGCAGTCTTTGGTAGCCCGACGATGGCCAGTAAAGCTGTGATGTCGGTGAATGGGTCTGAGCATCCACGAAGGTTGATGGTGCTAGTAAGGATCGTCTGGACCATCATCTTACGCAAATTGGCTAAGCGAATCATTACGGGAAGAAGGTGAGGAATGCTGAAGGCTTCTACGTGTAACTCATCAATTCTTTTATTGAGGGCTTGACGATAAGTTTTAATTAACTTCTAGGAGCAATCTTTGAAATCAAAATGCTACGGAGAGCAGGAAAACTTTGGAGAGGTGGTTTATAACTTAGATTCTTTTGAAATCTTTTTCGACTTGAGAAGAGGTTCTAAAGGAATGACTTTAGAATCCTTACTTTGAATATTTGGGGAATTGACTAGAAGCTGGAATAGAGGCGACATGAATTCTGTTGAACTGACCTATGATTACATTAACGTCGAACTTATCCCACCACTTGATGTAGAAAAAGCGGGAAAGTCGAGAGTGGATCGAGAGATAAGCTAGAATTACTAGCAGCGAGAGGGTGGTGAAATACCGTATTGCCATTTGAGGATCCGAGGAACTTTGTATTTACTAATAAAGAGGGAGTGAGAGGAATGTTTTTTATTCTTTGAATCTGGTTTACTATTATTAGCAAAATGAGTAACTTGAACCTTAAGGGGGTGGGAAAGGAGAATTCATGGTAGAACCATGCCTATACCACGAAGGCGAACGATAAAGGGATTGGACTTTTGAACTTATGATCGGGTTGAAAAAAACCGGGGAATGACTATGGGACTCGATTACGATGAAGAGAACCTTATACGAAGCGTCGATATAATCATAAAAACAAAGGATTACTACATGGAGAGATCCATTAGATCGGAGGATTTTTACCCCAATCGAATCTGAAGGAATTGTTAATATCTGAAGAATGATAAAGAACTTTTGATTTATCATTGTTTGCATAAATGGAGTTTGATATTCTTGAATCGGTTTCAAGGAGAATGTCATATAATAAACAAGAGACTTATAAGGAGGCGAATTTGGAGGAAAATGCTGACCGGGAGGAAAAGCTAGTGACAAAGCTTAAGCTGGATCATTTTGGCCATATTATGGTTCGATATGAAACAAGTAACTTTCCCATTTGAGCACATGCTTAGAGGGGAACTAAAAGGATGAAGCCTATGGAAGCTTGGGGATTGTTCGAAGCAGAAAATTTGTTTGGTGATGAGCGAGGGGTTAATGGGTGAGGAACTAAGGTACCTGCTGAAATTTGATTACTTGGGCGATAAAGGCGACCAGACCACTGAGAGGAGGATGAACCTCGACCTTTCATGTTTGTATAGTACTGTATGAATAAATTCTACGGTAGTGAAAATCGGGGAATAGAATTATTTTTTGCCTTTAATGTATTCAATATCAAAATCAAAAATGCTTAATAAAGCTTGCCATCTAAGCGAAAGAATGCTTAGAAGCTAAGTTTTTCAACATCTTTAACTAAAATGTACTTGGTACGACTTCTGATCTGTCTGAACCCGAAATTTACGATTTAACAGTCATTTTGAAATTTATTAATACATAATACTAATGAAAAGAATTTCCTTTTTAATAATACTTATATTTTGTGGTATTAACAGCATTCCATCTTGTGCAGGAATGAAATCGAACAATTTGTTACGGGGAATCGGTTTGTTAACTTTTGTTTAAGAATGCCTCACGAATCCATTATCCAGAAGCGTCGGTTTCAACAATTTTGAAAATTGAATCATTGGAGATGCCAAAGGCAAGGCAATGTCTTGACATATTTTTTAACTTGTGGAATGCGAAGTATGAATGTCGGTCGAGGTGAAAGATATTTTTATTAGCGGCTGAAAAAAGAGGTTTGCAAATCTTCTGAGATTCTTGTAGAACTTACTATATAATTGACGAGGCGAGAATCTCTGCGAGTTGGGTTTTATTGGTTATCTTATACGGAAACTTGTCGGTAATTGAATAAGCTTATTCGATAAATTAAACTTGTCCATTGAAGATATTAAGACCAAAAACCTTATTACTCGGACACGAAGCAGTTTGCATTTGGAAGGAGAAAGAACAAGACCATTTACTTTAATAGTAGTGAAGAAACGATTTTAAATGTTTTCATGTTCTTGATAGTCTTGGAGTAAACAAGAATATAAATCGATATAAACAACGATAAAATCTTTGAAAGGGTTTAATATGTCATTTAGAATATTTTGAAATTCACTTGGAGCATTTTTTGGCCAAATGCTGAACATTCCATTCGTAATGTCCAAGCGGAGTGGTGAATCTTTATTTTATCTTGATCATCGGGATGAATGGCAATTTGCGAAACCAAATTTAAGGTCAATTCTTTGAAAATGGTGGCATTACTTAACTTTATTGATAAGGTGCGTCCTTGTTGGGAAGAAATTTTGATCCGTTCTAAGACCTTGTTCGATAGTTTGTAATTAATAACTAAATGAGGGTACACCTCTTTCTTTTTACCTTCATTGTTGACATAAAAAGCGAGTAGGACCAAGGAGATTTACTAGGTTTAATTAACCCTTTATTGAGGAGATCATTGATTTCAATCTTCATGCTCCATTTGTTCGGCTAACTCATACGAATAGAATTACAGCCTTAGTAGAATTAAATGTTCTTTGAATTCCTTAGCATAAGGAAGCCTAACCATATGTTTCTTTCTATGCCCGAAAAGGCATTAGGGAATCGAACAAAGGTTATTCTTCATGTAGGTTTTAATTCTTTAATTTTAGCAGAATCTCTTCATTTTGAAGTTGTTCTTCAATTCTTTTATATTTGATTTCCTCTTTCAAGAAATTAAAATGTGTAGATTCTGATTTATTAAATTGATGATTTGGAAATGGATTCTTCTGAATGTATTTTAAATCTCTTTCTTTTAGTTTAATAAAAACTTAAATGTTATTTTCTTTCCTAAATGTTTACGGTTAATCATACATTTACTTAGTAATAAGTAAATGGGTATAATAAGTATATAAATGGTAAACCCAAAAATAATTTTATACGTAAGATTGCGAATAAAAACAAAAGATGTTTTTGAAACACGTATTATCTTGACAAATATGTACTTTAGGTAATTTATATTTTATTTCATTTGACTACCGTTAAATTGAATTCAATTTTCTTTTGGTTTTTGTAATATTTAGTTGGGATTAGACCTTCTTGGATCTGATTTAAATCTGCACTTTTGTATCGACCGGCCAGCGATGGTACATATTGAAAAGTTTTTATCCTGACTAGGTTAATAGAAACATACCATTTAAGAATAGTGATGTCTTTAATTCTTTTAAGTGAAAGACCTTGAATAAATAAATCTGAAATATCTTTAGTACCGAGATGATTACGGTTCATACGTGATTTTCATCGGCTGGATGAGGAATCATTGATCACGAAGATCCCAGGCCTTTTATCGAAATCTTTTCTTAGATTAGAGACTTTTATCTTTAAATTAGCTATTTCTTTCTTTAATTTATTAACTTCTTGATTTAATTACGGAAGGCGGCTTCTTTAAGCTGGAGATTTAAATCTTTCCAAAGTTTTATTAAGACTAAAAATTGGTTTCTCTTTGGCTTTAATAAACTTATCGTTTCTCTATTATCTTTAGTTAATAAATCCTTTAAGCTGTTTTTGTGTATTGAACTTTAACTTAGGATCGTTGATTTTACTAATTAAGTCGATTAACAAAGAACTTTCTTCATCATCCTTGTTAATTACATTAATCTTTTTAGTGCAACAATTTTCATTGCAATTATTACATACGGATGGTGACTTAGAAGTGACTTACTTGCTTGCGAATTATTATCCTTTGTTAGTATCGAGAGGAATATGAAATGTTAGAGTCTTCATTATTACTAACTTCATTTTACTATTCTCATTAACTTTCTAATATATATTAGGTATCTTCACTAGTAATATTTTCTTGAGAACAACTTCATTTTATTTTGTATTCACTTTTATAATGACCCTTTTGCCTGATTGTAGTGTACACATTTTACTTTTATCAAATTTTTAGGTCTTTTATTATGTTTTTTATTAATGGATTTGGGTTTATTATAATAATTATCTTGATTCTTATCTTTATGATGGCTGCGTCTTTTCTTGTAGCGTCTATGACTTCTTGTGAGAGTCGATATGTTTATGCACGTGCTTTACCGTCTGAGAAGGAGCCACTGGAGGTAAACCATATTGCTTTCATGAGAATATTCAGAAACTCATATTTAGCTTTCTTAACATTGTTTTCTTAGCTTGTTTGGCTAACTTAAAATCAATGCATTTTTAATCCTATCTTTTGAATATAAGCAGTTATGTCACCATAAGTGAGATTATCATAATCAATATATCCTAAATTTTACTAAGTTCTTCCACGAACTTTGTGAGCGAAATAAGGATGGTAAACCGTTAACAAATGTTTCTTACGTTTTACTTTTACTTTAGTAAATTACTTTTACTTGATTAATGTAATAGTGATTCTGCGTGAATCGAATAGTAATTTACTTTTAGGTTTTCTATTTAAAGAAACTTCAAGTGTTAGGTTTCTTTAGAAGCTTAATCGATGTAGCCTCGGAGCTTACTCTCTTTAGAAAGCTCTTGAGGTCCTCTCCTTCTCTTTAGAGTTAGCGAAATGAAGCTTTTAGCCGATCTTCTTAGTTAAAGATGAAGAAGAAGTCTTCAATACTTCCTTCTTCCCTTAAACATTTAGATCTAGGAATTAATGTAATCCCTTCCCAAATGTTTATAAATAAAAGAAGAGATTACTTTCTGGAGTTCATAAGTCGTCTTCTTAATCTTTTCTTTTTACATTGTTAAAGTTTTTTTTAAAAAACTTATCGGTATTTGTTATATGGTATCGAGCCACACGGTTGGTTCTTGATGCTATCGGTGGTTTCGATTAAAAATAGTTTGATTTGTTTACTTAAATGTTTTTTCAAACTTTTATTTTCTTTTCAAAGCTTTTAATGCTTGGGCCTAGTGGTAGAAACACCAAGAATCATGCATTAAGTCCCAATTAATAATGCGTTTATAAGTCTCAATTGGGAAGCGATTAAGGCTAAAGGGAACCTTTAGATCTCTGGTATGTGTATTTAAGGCAAGTAAGGCTGCTAAGTCTAAGTGGACCTTGAAAAAAGAATTTTTGTTTAAAACAGGTTAACAAATTAGTCTTCTGTTTAGATCGATTTCAGCGATAGATCGGGACCAATCGAGTGATCCTTTGTTTGATTTCATCGATTTATTTTTAAACAAATTTTTTTACAAAATCTAAAGAAAATTTGAAGATTTTGACCAATTTTAGTGAAATTTTTTCCTCCTTTATAAACTAAATTTTTGAAGTGATAGGGTTATTTCACGGATAAAAATTTTGAGGTGGAAATGTATGGGGATGGTGACTCATACGAGAAGATGATCAGCAGCACCTTCCAAACATCTACGAGAGGCGGACAGTCGATGAAGAAGAAGGCAGCTGAAGCATCTTGATCGGCCAAGCCGGTGATGGCCATCCATCGTCTCGACTTTTTGCTTTAAAAGTAAGCGAAAAGTCTTTACTAGTAAATGTAAAGTAAAAGTAAAAGTAAAAGATTAACTTTTGCTTTTACTTAAGTTAAATATTTCTTACATTTACCATGTAAAAAGTAAATGTAAAATGTTTCTTCGTTTTTACTTTTACTTTAATAAATTACTTTTACTTGATTAATGTAATAGTGATTCTGCGTGAATCGAATAGTAATTTACTTTTAGGTTTTATTTAAAGAAACTCAAGTGTTAGAGTTTCTTTAGAACTTAATCGATATAGCCTCGAGCTTCTCTCTTTAGAAAGCTCTTGAGGTCCTCTCCTTCTCTTTAGAGTTAAGCGAAAGCGACTTTACTTGATCTTCTTACAATTAAAGATGAAGAGAAGTCTTGATACTTCCTTCTTCCTTAAACATTTAGTCTAGGAATTAATGTAATCCTTCCCAAATGTTTATAAATAAAAAAAAGAGATTACTTTATCGATTCACTGAGTCGTCTTCTTAATCTTTTCTTTTTTCAATAGCATTCTTTGTAAGATCAGCGTCTTTATTAGGTAAACCTAATTTTCTCTATTTTCTTGTAGTTTTAATAGTGGTTGAACAATTTTTGACTCTGGTTTTTTTTAATTATATTTTCTTGATCACTGCGTCTCTATTGTTTTCTATAGTTCTGCTAGGTATTGGTTACTAAAAAATTTAAGCTGTTACATAATTTTTTATCATCATTAACTCCATTGGAGATTTTAAATGGACTTACTAGTGATTGAAGTATTTTTCTTTGAAATTAAGGCAATTCTAAGGGTGGATGACTAGGCGAAACTTTAGACTTGTCACTCTTTAACCCGTTGAGTTTTGGTTATAACATTCGTTTTAACTAGAGAATTGGAGAAGAGGGGTTAAGTAAGGTGATCGGTAGATAGGGTTATTTCACCGGAAAATATTTTTTGTCCTGACGACCTTAAGCATCCACAGGAGACGGACCAAAGTCGAGAAGAAGGCAGCGGAAGGTCTATCTTGATCGGCCAACGATGATAGCCCAGGCCATCATTGACTTTAACTTTTACTTAAAGCAAAGTCTTTTACTTTAGTTAAAATGTAAAGTAAAAGTAAAAGAATAACTTTGCTTTTACTTAAGTTAAATATTTTAACTTTAGTTAAATGTTTCTTACGTTTTACTTTTTATCAAATTTTTTAGGTCTTTTATTATGTTTTTTTATTAATGGGTTTGGGCTTATTATAATAATTATCTTGATTCTTATCTTTATATGTTTATTCTTGAAACCACCCCATAGCATCGAGAACGGCCAGTGTGGCTACGATACCATATGGCGGTAGCGATAAGTTTTAAAATAAAAACTCTATGAGAAGAAAGAAAAGATTAAGAAGATGGGTAGGTTAATCGGTAAAGTAATCTATTTCTTTTATTTATAAACATTTGAGGAAGGGATTACATTAATTCCTAGACTAAATGTTTAAGGGAAGAAAAGTATTGAAGACTTCTTCTTCATCTTTAACTAAGAAGATCGAAGGTAAAGCTTAGTCTTGACTAACTTCGAAGAAGAAGAGGGACCTCGGAAGAAGCTTTCTAGAGAAGCTGCGAGGCTACATTGAATTAAAAAAGCGATGCTTTGTTTGTTATATCGCCATTGTTATACCATTTGGGGGGCGAGCAAGCGAGAGATGGGAAAACGGAGAAGGCGTATACAAATAAAAAAACAGTTTGGTATAAATAAAAATGCGAATTGAATTAATAATACAAAGTATGTACTGAACTAAGAACGGGAAATAAAACAAGTACTTACGAAATTAAAACATTTAAGCTAGAAATTGGAGAAGAGGGTTAAGTAGTGCGATCGGTAGAAACAAAGATTCTTACGAGAGAGGCTCGAGTCTTTCTAAGTTTGGCCCGATTGCAAATGAGCTACGCCTTCCTTTTATAGAATAAGGAAGGGAACTATTACATTCATTTGAGGTAAAGTAAAAACATTTCACTTAGGTAAAAAGTGAATTACTAAAGTAAAGGCAAAAGTAAAAGCAAGTTACTAAGCAAAAGTAAAAGTCTGAGGACATGACAGCTGTTGATAAGCAGTTGTAACTTTTGAAACTATTACTGAGCCTTTTGACAATGGCCAACAACTTTTTGACTCGTATTTGCTTTTCGATTGGAAAAGAACTTCCTTTTCTTTGTTGAGCTACTGACGAAAAGTGGAATCATTTAAGCAGGTGTAGGGGTAAGTCTTTGGCTAAATAAACGATGGCAGTTCTTAGAATGGATCTTGGTATTGAAACGATGGCCGAGGCTGCTAAGAGCGAGTCTTGTGATGAAACGATGTTGGCTAAATGTAGCGAAGTCTTTGGTGGTTGAAACGATGGCCGATAAAAGCTGATTGATGTCGGTGAATGGGTCTGAGCATCCACGAAGGTTGATGGTGCGTAGTATATCGTCTGAACCATCATCTTACGCAAATTATTAAGCTGAATCATTACGGGAAGAAAGCTGAGGAATGCTAGAGGCTTCTTCGTGTAACTCATCAATTCTTTTATTGAGGGCTTGAAGCGATAAGTTTTAATTCACTCTGGGAGCAATCTTTGAAATCGAAATGCTACGGGAATAGGAAAAAGAACACTGGGGATGGTTTTAACTTAGATTCTTTTGAAATCTTTTTTGACTTGAGGAAGAGGGTTACAAAGGAATGACTTTAGAATCCTTAGCTTTGAATAAGCAGGAATTATTTGGGCGGAATAAGCGGTGGCGGAAATTCTGTGGTTTGACTATGATTACATTAACGTCAGAACTTATCCCACCACTTGATGTAGAAAAAGCGGGAAAGTCGAGGGAGTGGATCGGAGATAGCTAGCAGAATACTAGCTGAGAGGGTGGTGAAATACCCATATTCCATTTGAGGATCCGAGGGAACTTTGTATTTACTAATAAAGAGGAGAGTGAGAGGAATGTTCTCATTCTTTGAATCAGTTTACTATTATTAGCAAAATGAGTAACTTGAACCTTAAGGGGGTGGAAGGAGAGTGCATGGGTAGAACCATTTTCCTATACCACCGGAAGACGAACGATAAGGGATTGGACTTTTGAACTTATGATCGAATTGAATAAACCGGGAATGACTATGGGACTCATTACGATGAAGGAGAACCTTATACCGAACATCAATATAATCATAAAAACAAAGGGATTCTGCTATGGTTTGGAGAGATCCATTAGATCGGAGAGGATTTTACCCCAATTGAAATCGAAGGAATTGTTTAATATCTGAAAGAATGATAAAGAACTTTTGATTTATCATTGTTTTGCATAAATGGAGTTTGATATTCTTGAATCGATTTCAGGAGAATGTCCTTATAATAAACAAGAGACTTATAAGGAGCCGGTTGGAGGAAAATCTGAGCCGGGAGGGAAAAAGCTGAGGCGTGAAGCTTAAGCTGGATCATTTTGGCTTCGTGTATGGTTCAATATTCCAAGTTTTATTAAGACTAAAATTGGTTTCTCTTTAGCTTTAATAAACTTATCGTTTCTCTATTATCTTTAGTTAATAAATCCTTTAAGCTGTTTTGTGTATTGGGCTTTTAACTTGGGATCGGTGATTTTACTAATTAAGTCGATTAACAAAGAATTTTCTTCATCATCCTTATTAATTACATTAATCTTTTTTAGTTACAACAATTTTCATTGCAATTATTAGCCGCAGGATGGTGACTTAAATCGGTCTTTCTTTGCTTGAATTATTATCCTTTGTTAGTATCGAGAGGAATATGAAATGTTAGAGTCTTCATTATTACTAACTTCATTTTCTATTCTCATTAACTCTAATATATATTGATATCTTAAACAGTAATATTTAAGCAGAGACAACTTCATTTTTATTTTGCATTCACTTTTATAATGACCCTTTTGCCCATAATTGTAGCACACTGATTTTACTTTTATCAAATTTTTTTAGGTCTTTTATTATGTTTTTTATTAATGGGTTTGGGCTTATTATAATACAAGTTCCCGAGATAAGATAACTGATAAAACCCAATGCAGAGATTTCTTGGCTTCATTTGAATTATATAGGAAAGTTCTACAAGAATCTCGGGAAGATTTGCAAACCTCTTTTTTCGGCGTTTGCAAAATAATCCTCCACCTTGGGTGACATTCATACTACGATCAACAAGTTAAAAAATATGTCGAAGACATTGCCTTGCCTTGGCATCTCCAATGATTCGACTTTCAAAATTGTTGAAAGCAAGCGCCTCTCGGATATTGGATTAGGAGGCATTCTTAAACAAAAGTTAACAATAGATTCCCCGAACAAATTGTTCGATTTCATTCAAGCGCGTGGAATGCTACGATCAAAATATAGTACTATTAAAAAGGAAATTCTTTCATTAGTATTATGTATTAATAAATTTCAAAATGACTTGTTAAATCGAAATTTACGGTTCTCATAGATTGCAAATCGACCCAGTACATTTTAGTTAAAGATGTTGAAAACTTAGCCTCTAAGCATTCTTTAGCTAGATGGAAAGCTTTATTAAGCATTTTGATTTTGATATTGAATACATTAAAAGGCAAAAATAATTATTCTGATTTTCTTACGGAGAATTTATTAAATACAGTGCTTTATCTGGGTCATGAGTGTCGGAGGTTCATCCTCCTCTAGGGATTCGAATTATACTATTGGCCCATAATCGACCAGGAAGGTACCTTGGTTCCTCATCCGGTAACCCACATCTGTCGATCGAACAAATTTTACATTCTTGGAACAATCCCCAAATACTTCTGATTCGGCCCTAGTTAATAAGCTGAACCCATTGATCCATTCGATGATAATCCGTGAAGACCTAGTCTTGACTCAGATCATTCCCCCTACGAGCATGTGCTCGAATGGGAAAGATTACTTGTTTCATATTGAACCATTAATCGATCTAACACAAATTCTTTCTTAATGACTCTTAATTGATTATTAATTGGAACATCAAAATCGGGGCCGAGTTTGAAGCTCGGAAGGGAGTCGGAGAGAAGAGCTTTCTTCTTGGTTTGGATAATTACGAGGTGACAAGAATAATAAGGATGACTTTGCTTGACGCTTGATTTAAAATTGCTTGCGTTCTCTCTTGAAAGCCATGTTGTTGTTCTCTCTCTGGCGACGGTAAGATCTTTTGATTTACTTCATTAAAACTATTTTCAAAAATCGTTACATCCTTTATCGAAGTCACCTAACTTCTTTGTAAACACCTTGTTATTTATTAACCCTAGGTAAGTCTCTTGTCTGCGGCGGTGATGGGTTTTAGAACAATAGGTATGAGTACATGCGAGTAAGAGGGTGCGAATGGAAGATAAAAGTAAATATATTTTTGAACCCGATGTAATAATGAGTAGGTTATTTAGATCTAACTCCTCCATTAGTCGTGGGTTCACCTTGCAACCTTTACGAGACATAGTTAATCAGGAAGAAAATAGTTATGAAAATATTAGTCAAGTTTTATATAACTGGAATATACCCAGAATTTCTCCCAAAGAAATTTATCAGTCAACATTTTTAGATAACTTTAAAAGCAGTTATAATGTTAAAAGCAGTTGAAAAAGGTTTATGCTATTAACAAAGAGTATGAAATTGTAGCCTTCTTTCCCACGATGTTATTAAAAACATAGAAAAAAGGCTTTAACATTAAATATTAAAACAACCGGGAGAAATTACACAAATGATTGAAGGTTCTCGACGATTGCTCTAATCTATAGAATTTATTATAAGACCATGAAGACTAATTTGAATGTCCATGCTCTTAATAAAAAGCCCTAAAGATCACCTTTATTAATTCAAAGTTCAACCCGATGATGCTAATATCCAAATCCACAGAACGATTCTATGGAAAGATATTCGTTACACAGTCGATGGATTTTACCAAGTGAAGTACGGTGACTGTAGTAAACAACGTAGTGAACATTGAAAACATAAGGCAATTTTTACGATGGAGCTGTCAAAGTTAGCTTTGAGCGTTCTAGAAGACTAGTTATTATAAAGGACTATTCTAGTTCTTGACTCATACATGGATACACTGAAGAGATTAAAGTCCTTAGTAACCCATACATAAGAGACATTAAGTTAAAAGGAATTTTAAATCAAGGTCAAGCAAGTCATCCTTGTTATTCTTGTCACCTCGAAATTATCCGGTAGAAGAAGCTCTTCTTCTTAGACTCATACGACTTCAACTTCGATCGATTTTGATGTTCCGAATTAATAATCAATTAAAGTCATTAAGAAAGAATTTGTGTTAGATTGGATTAATCTTGTGAATGATTTTAACTCCAAATCTAATAAAAATAAAAGACATCAATTTAGAAAAAATCACTTGGCCGAGAAGAAAAGAGATAAAATAGTCGATAAATGGAAAAATTTATTAATAATGAAAAATTAATATTACCTTTTATTATTGGTATGATCGATATCAATTTAAATCTTGATGTTATAACCAAAACTCGATGGGTTAAAGAGGACAAGTCTAAAGTTTAATCTAGTCATCCACCACTTAGAATCATCTTAATTTCGATAAAAAATACTTCAATCACGGCAAGTCCATTTAAAATCTCGATGGAGTTAATGATGATAAAAAAATTATAGAAACGGTTAAATTTTAGTAACGATACCTAGCAAGCGTAGGAAAAGCAGGTTAGAGCGAGGATTGAAGAAAAATTTGAAGAAAATATAATTAAAAACCCGAGTCAAAATTGTTCAACCACTATTAAAACTACGGAAAATAGAGAAAAATTAGGTTTACCTAATAAAGGCGTTGATCTTCTGATGGCTATTGATCGGTTATTTAAAAATTAAAAACAAAAAGCTGAACCCGAGAAACAAGCGATGCATTCTTTGTTATCGATCAAATTAATTACGATAATGAAAGGCGTTAGTCGGTCGATAGTCAATCGACTACCTCATCGATTGCAAGATATTAAATGATCGATTAAATAAGTTAGCAGTCCATAATACTAGCATGACGAGTTGGTATTCTAGACCCGACTCCTCCGGATCTGCGCAATTTGAAGAGAAATCTAGATAAACAATTTTACTGTTTAGATCTAATAAAATCTATGAATGGAATATTGATGGATTTAGCTAACAAGAAATCTTCAATAAGTTAAATCATATATCCATGGTGGCAACGACTATCTAACTAAATTAACACTCGACTCGACCGGATATTGTTGAATTATTGGCTAGTGGATTCTGGTATTCTCGGATCTTGGTGGGAAAAACATCTCACTTTGAAGACTCTAGATTATCTATATTCCATCTTTATTCGGTTAAATTTGGCAATGACAACCTTGAATTTTAATAAAAAGCTATAGGCGTAGGGCCACACTGATGGAGTAAATACTTTGATTTATACTATAATAAAACACTTACGTAGGAACCCTCGATATGACCTTTGAAAGAATCCACGATCGACTAAGTAATCTCACTTGTCTCCACTCTAAGTGACTTTAGATGGTACAAAGATGTTTTTACTTCTAGAGTTATGATGAGAAATGATAGTAATAAACCCATACGGAAAGAAAAATTTGTTAATGGTTTACCATCATTATTTACTCATAAAGTTAAGTGAAGAACTTAGTAAAAATTTAGGATATATTGATTATGATAATCTCACTTATGGTGACATAATCGGTTATATTCAAAAGATAGGATTAAAAATGTGCATTGATTTTAAGTTAGCGAAACAAGCTAGTAAAAGACAAGAAAAAGCTAAATATCAGCTCGGAACATTACTGCGAGCAATATGGTTTACCTCTGTGGCTCCTTACAGGCGAAAGTACGAGGCATAAACATATTGACTCTCACGATAAGTGATAGGCGTCACAAGAAAAAGCCTTGAGTCGTCATAAAGATAAGAATCAAGATAATTATTATAATAAGCCCAAACCCGTTAATAAAAAACATAATAAAAGACCTAAAAAATTTGATAAAAGTAAAATTGTGTTGCCACAATTGTGGGCAAAAGGAGTCATTATAAAAGTGAATGCAAAATAAAATAGAAGTTGTCTCGATTAAATATTACTAGCGAAGATCTTTGAATATATATTAGAGTTAATGAGAATAGAAAATGAAGTTAGTAATAATGAAGACTCTAACATTTCATATTCCTTTGATACTAACGATGATAATAATTGAAGCGATGCTAGCAAGCGAAGTCACCATCTGTGCTAATAATTGCAATGAAAATTGTTGCACTAAAAAGATTAATGTAATTAACAAGGATGATGAAGAAAGTTCTTTGTTAATTGACTTAATTAGTAAAATCAACGATCCTAAGTTAAAAGCCCGATACAAAAAGCAGTTAAAGGATTTATTAACTAAAGATAATAGAAAAAGCGATAAGTTTATTAAAGCTAAAGAAACCAATTTTTAGTCTTAATAAAACTTTGGAAAGATTTAAATCTCCAGTTAAAGAAGTGGGTCTTCGAAATTAAATCAAAAGTTAATAAATTAAAGAAAAGAAATAGCTAATTTAAGGATAGAAGTCTACAATCTAAGAAAAGATTTTGATAAAAGGCACGATCTTGGATCAATGATTCCTCATCCGTGATGAAAATCACGATGAACCAGAATCATCTGGTACTAAAGATATTTAGGACTTATTTATTCAGGTCTTTCACTTAAAAATTAAAGACATCACCATTCGAAATGGTATGTTTCACATTAACCTAGTTGTGGATAAAAACTTTTCAATACGACTTCGCCTTGAGTCGATCTGAGTGCGAGACTTAAAGCGTATCGAAGAAGGTCTAATCCCAACTAAATATTAAAAAACCGATTGAAAAATTGAATTGACTAATGGTAGTCAAATGGAAATAAAATATAAATTACCTAAAATACATATTTGTCGAGATAACATGTGTTTCAAAACATCTTTTGTTTTGATTACGCAATCTTCTGAGACAAAATTATTTTGGGTTTACCATTTATATACTTATTATACCCATTTACTACTAGTAATGAAGGATTAACTTTGTAAACATTTAGGAAAGAAAATAACATTTAAGTTTCTTATTAAACCAAAAGAAAAGAGATTTAAAATACATTCGGGAAGAATCCATTTCCAAATCATTGAATTTAATAAGCTGTAAATCTACACATTTGAATTTCTTGAAAAGAAATCGAAATATAAAAGAATTGAAGAACAACTTCAAAATGAAGAGATTAGGTTAAAATTGAAGAATTAAAAACCTACATGAAGAATAACCTTTGTTACGATTCCCCGATGCCTTTTGGCATAGAAAAGAAACATATGGTTAGGCTTCCTTATCTAAGGAATTCAAAGAACATTTAATTCCCCTAAAAATTTAGACTATTCGGATGAGTCGTGAACAAATGGAGTTATGTAAGATTGAAATCAATGATCTCCTCAATAAAGGGTTAATTAAACCTAGTAAATCTCCTTGGTCTACTCTCTTGCTTTTTATGTCGACAATGAAGCGAGAAAAAAGAAAGAGGTGTACCTCGTTTAGTTATTAATTACAAACCATTGAACAAGGTCTTAGAATGGATCAGTACCCCCTTCCCAACAAGGGCGACCTTATCAATAGGTTAAGTAATGCCACCATTTTCGATAAATTCGACCTTAAATGCGGTTTACGGCAAATTGCCATTCATCCAGATGATCGATTACAAAACACCATTCACCACTCCGTTTGGACATTCTGAATGGAATGTTAGAGCATTTAGCCTAAAAATGCTCCAGTGAATTTCAAAATATTCTAAATGACATATTAAACCCTTTACCATTTTATACGTTGTTTATATCGGCGACATTCTTGTTTACTCCAAGACTATTGAAGAACATGAAAAACATTTAAAATGGTTCTTCACTCTTATTAAAGTAAATGGTGTTGTTCTTTCTCCTTCCAAATGCGGACTGTTTGAGGTCAAGAGTAAGGTTTCTTGGTCTTAATATCTTGATGGACAAGTTCGACCTATTGAGCGAGCTATTCAATTCAATTGACAAGTTCCCGGATAAGATAACCAATAAAACCAATTGTAGAGATTTCTTGGCTATTTGAATTATATAAGCAAGTTCTACTGAGAATCTCGGGAAGATTTGCAAACCTCTTTTTGACGTTTGCAAAATAATCCTCCACCTTGGGTGACATTCATATACAGATCCAACAAGTTAAAAAATATGTCGAGACATTGCCACCTTTGGCATCTCCAATGATTCGACTTTCAAAATTATTGAAAAGCCGCCTCGGATATTGGATTTGGAGGCATTCTTAAACAAAAGTTAACAATGGATTCCCCGAACAAATTGTTACGATTTCATTTAGGCGCATGGAATGCTACTTACAGTCAAAATATATTACTATTAAAAAAAATTCTTTCATTAGTATTATGTATTAATAAATTTCAAAATGACTTGTTAAATCGAAATTTACGGTTGGCATAGATTACTAGTCGGCCAATACATTTTAGTTAAAGATGTTGAAAACTTAGCCTCTAAGCATTCTTTACGCTAGATGGCAAGCTTTATTAAGCATTTTTGATTTTGATATTGAATACATTAAAGGCAAAAATAATTCTATTCTGATTTTCTTACGGAGAATTTATTAATCTGGTCTTATCTGATCGTGAGTGTGGGAGTTCATCCTCCTCTCTCGAGTTGGTTAGCCTACTATTGGCCCAAGTAATCGACCCGGAGGTACCTTAGTTCCTCACCCGATTAACCCCTGTCTGTCGGTCGAACAAATTTTACATTCTTGGAACAATCCCCAACCTTCTGATTCGACCCTAGTTAATAAGCACGAACCCGTTGATCCATTCGATAATCCGGCCAGACCTCGTCTTTAGCTCGATCATTCCCCCTCTGAGCATGTGCTCAAATAGGAAAGTTACTTGTTTCATATTGAACCATCGTGAAGCGAAAAATGATCCGATTAAACTTCTTTGCCCGGTTTTTCCCTCTTGGTTGGCATTTTCCTCCGGTAGCTCCTTATAAGTCTCTTGTTTATTATAAGGACATTCTCCTTAAAAGCTGATTAGATAAATATCAAACCCATTTATGCAAACAATGATAAATCAAAAGTTCTTTATCATTCTTTGTATATTAAATAATTCCTTGATTTACGATTGGGGTAAAAATCCCTCCGATCTAATGGATCTCTCAGATCGTAATAATCCTTTTGTTTTTTATGATTATATTGGCCTTTGGTATAAGGTTCTCCTTCATCGAGAATGAGTCCATAGTCATTCTGGTTTATTCGATTCGATCATAAGTTCAAAAAGTCCGATCCACTTATTGGTTTGTCCTCACGGTGGTATAGGCATGGTTCTACTATGACCTCCTTCCAAACCCCCTTAAGGTTCAAGTTACTCATTTGCTAATAATAGTAAACTTGATTCAAAGAATGAGAACATTCCTCTCACTCTCCTCTTTATTAGTAAATCTGAAGTTCCTGGATCCTCGAATGGCAATATGGTATTTCACCACCCTCTGTTGCTAATAATTAGAAGTAGATTATCTACGATCCACTCCCTCGACTTTCTACGCTTTTCTACATCAGTGGTGGGATAAGTTTGGCGTTAACGAATCATAGAATTCGGGTTCAGCGAGGAATTTCACATCGCCCTATTCGATTCGGTCGATTCCCGATTATTCGAACTAAGGATTCTAAAGTCATTCCTTTAGAACCCTCTTCCTCAAAGTCGAAAAAAGATTTCAAAGAATCTAAGTTAAAAACCAGATCCTACGAGTTCTTCCTGTTCATAGTAGCATTTGATTTCAAAGATTGCTCCATTAGTGAATTAAAACTTATTGCTCGAGCCCTCGATAAAAAGAATTGATGAGTTACGAAGAAGCCTCTGGCATTCCTCGATCTTCTTCCCGAGAATGATTGATTTAGCCAATTTGCGAAGATGATGATGCGTCATGCGATCCTTACGGCACCATCGACCTTGAGGATGCTTTCGAGACCCATTACTTTGACATCAACGGTTTTATCGATTCTTATTGATCGACGACTGCTTTTTCCGGCTGACGATTCTTTGATTCATTTATGCCGGCACACCTGACATTCTTTATTCATTTAGCGACACACCTCGGTTAAAATGATTCCACTTTCTCATAGAAAGTAGCTTTCAGCGATAAAAGGAGAGTTCTTTTCCACAAAGAAAGCGTCGAGTCAAAGTTGTCGGCCCGGTTGGTTAGCGTATGTAATAGTCAAAAGTTAGCCTTTGTTTATCAACGATTTGCTTATGCATACTTTTACTTTTCTTTAGTAACTTGCTTTTACTTTTGCTTTTACTTTAGTAATTCACTTTTACCTAAGTGAAATGTTTCTTACTTTACCCGATGAATGTAATAGTTCCCTTTCCTTATTCTATAAAAAGGAAGGCGAGCTCATTTAAGCGAATCGATTTTGAAACTTAGAAGACTACGAGCTCTCTCTCTCGAGGAAGAATCTTTGGTTTCTACCTCGATCGACCTACTTAACCCTCTTCTCCAATTCTCTAGTTAAATGTTTAAATTTATTAAGTACTTGTTTTATTTCCCATTCTTAGTTTGTACATAGCTTGTATTATTAATTCAATTGATTTTTATTTATAACGGAAGAAAGAAAAGATTAAGAAGATGACCGGTGAATCGGTAAAGTAATCTCTTTCTTTTATTTATAAACATTTGAGAAATGGATTACATTAATTCCTAGACTAAATGTTTAAGGGATGAGAGAAGTATTGAAGACTTCTTCATCTTTAACTAAGAAGATCGTTGGGAAATCTTAGTCTCGGCTAACTAGAGAAGGGAGAGGGACCTCGGAAGAGCTTTCTAGAGAGAGAAGCTCACGAGGCTACATTGAATTAAACTGAAGAAACTCTAACACTTGAGTTTCTTTAAATAGAAAAGCGAAAAGTAAATTACTATTTGATTCAAGAGAATCACTATTACATTAGTGAAATAAAAGTAATTTACTAAAGTAAAAGTAAAGCGTTAGAAACATTTTACATTTACTTTTACATGGGTAAATGTAAGAAACATTTAACTAAAGTTAAAACATTTAGCAAGTAAAAGCAAAAGTTATTCTTTTACTTTTACTTTTTCATTTTAACTAAAGTAAAGACTTTTTTGCTTTAAGTAAAAGCAAAAGGTGATGATGGTGGGGCCATCAACATGGGATTATTTGAAGATGCCTCTAGCGTCTTCTTCCTTGACTTAGTCCGTCTCACATGGATCTTAGGAAGGTCTTGTTGATCATCTTCTCGGATGAGTCACCATCCCTCTTATTCCGCCTTAAATTTTTTTTCTAGGAAATAACCTTCTATCGAATGAAATTTGGTTTATAAAGGAGGAAAAAAATTCTCTGAAAATTGGTCAAAATCTTCAAAATTTCTTAGATTTTATAAAAAAATTTGTTTAAAAGCAAATCGGTGAAATCTGAAATAAAGGATCCTTTCGATTGGTCACGATCTATCGATGAATCGATCTAAGCAGGAAAACTAATTTGTTATTTGTTTAAACAAAATTCTATTTCTTGAAGGTCCACTGAGACTCTGCCTTACTTGCCTTAAATACATGCAAGTAGATCTAAGGTTCCCTTTAGCCTTACCTTTGCTCCCAATTGAGACTTACAAGCGGCATTATTAAGGACTTAAAAGGCGATCTTGGGTGTTTCTGGCGAAATTAGGGGCGATTAAAAGCGGAGCAAGAAAAATAAAGTTTGGAAAAACATTTAAGTAAACAAATCAATATTTTAATCCGAAACCACCAATAGCATCAAGAACCAACCGAGTGTGGCTCACGATACCATATAATAATGACGATAAGTTTTTAAAAGAAAAACTTGAACAACGAGAAAGAAAAAAGATTAAAGAAGATGACCGTTGAATCGGTAAAAGTAATCTCTTTCTTTTATTTATAAATATTTGGGAAGGGATTACATTAATTCTAGACTAAATGTTTAAGGAAGAAGGAAGTATTGAAGACTTCTTCTTCATCTTTAACTAAGAAGATCGAAGGTTGAAAGCTTAAGTCTTGACTAACTCTAAAGAGAGGAGAGGACCTCGGAAGAGCTTTCTAAAGAGAAGCTCTGAGGCTATCTTGAATTAAGCTAAAACAACTCTAAACACTTGAGTTGTTTAAATAGAAAAGCGAAAAAAGTAAATTACTATTTGATTCACAAAGGAATCACTATTACATTGGTTGAAATAGTGATTCCTATTTAAACTCATGACCTTTGTTTATAAGTTAACAATATGTATGTATATACAGGTATGTATTTAAGGCAAGTAAGCTAGAGTCAAAGTGGACCTTGAGAAAAAGAATTTTTGTTTAAGCAGCTTAACAAATTAGTCTTACTGTTTGATCGATTTCAACGATAGATCGGGACCAATCGAGTGATCCTTTATTTTAGATTTCGATCACGATTTGTTTTAAACAATTTTTTTACAAAATCTAAGAAAATTTGAAGATTTTGACCAATTTCGGTGAAAATTTTTTCCTCCTTCTTTATAAACCAAATTTTTGAAATTTGATAGGGTTATTTCTGGATAAAAATTTTGAGGTGGAAATGTATGGGGATGGTGACTCATACGAAAGATGATCAGCAACACCTTCCAAGCATCCACAGGAGCGGACAGAAATCGAGAAAGAAAGGCGGAAGGCATCTTGATCGACCAACAATGATGGCCCGACCATCATCGACTTTTACTTTTACTTAAAGCAAAAGTCTTTTTACTAGTAAATGTAAAAGTAAAAGTAAAAGAATAACTTTTTCTTTTACTTAAGTTAAATGTTTTTAACTTATTTAAATGTTTCTTACATTTACCCATGTAAAAGTAAATGTAAAATGTTTCTTACGTTTTACTTTTACTTTAGTAAATTACTTTATTTGATTAATGTAATAGTGATTCGTATCATGTGAATCAAATAGTAATTTACTTTTTAGGTTTTCTATTTAAACAACTTCGAAGTGTTTAGAGTTGTTGGGCTTAATTCAATGTAGCCTCCCGAGCTTCTCTCTCTGAAAGCTCTTGGAGTATGCCTCGCTCTCCCTTCTCTATGCAAAGTTGGCCCAGAAGCAAAAGCTTTTGAACTTGATCTTCTTAGTTAGAAGATGAAAGGCGAAGTCCTTAATACTTGATCTTCCCTTAAACATTTGTTTAGGAATTAATGTAATCCCTTCCTCAAATGTTTATAAATAAAAGAAAGAGATTACTTTCTTTTGATTCACCCGTCGTCTTCTTAATCTTTTCTTTTTACATTGTTAAAGTTTTCTTTTAAAAACTTAGAATAATGATTTGATTTGTTTACTTAAATCTTTTTTCCAACTTTTATTTTCTTTTTAAGCACCAATACATGAGCCTTCGTGAAACACAGATACGCCTTAATTGACTAATCTTTTGGTTTGTAAGTCTCGGTGCAATTAGTGTAAAGAATTTAAAAGTAACCCCCAAATCTACAGGCCTGTATTTAAAATGAGCTAGAGTCTGAAAAGTGGACCTTCAAGAAAAATTTTGTTTAAGCAGTTAGCAATTGATCTTACTGTTTAGATGGAATTTCAATGATAGATCGGAACCCGATCGGTGATCCTTATTTAATTTGATGCGATTTGTTTTTTAAACCGATTTTTTTACAAAATCTAAGAAAATTTGAAGATTTGTTGATTAAATGTTTCTTACGTTTTACTTTTACTTTAGTAAATTACTTTTATTTCAGATTAATGTAATAGTGATTCATGTGTGAATCAAATAGTAATTTACTTTTTCGCTTTTCTATTTAAACAACTCAAGTGTTTAGAGTTGTTCGGGCTTAATTCAATGTAGCCTCGAGCTTCTCTCTCTGAAAGCTCTTCCGATGTCTCTCTCTCTTCTCTAGAGTTAGCCAAGACTGAAGCTTTCACCAATCTTCTTAGTTAGAAGATGAAGACGAAGTCCTTAATACTTGATCTTCCCTTAAACATTTTGTTTAGGAATTAATGTAATCCCTTCCTCAAATGTTTATAAATAAAGAAAGAGATTACTTTTCTTGATTCACCCTACCATCTTCTTAATCTTTTCTTTTTCTCGTTGTTAAAGTTTTTCTTTAAAAACTTATCGCCATTGTCATATGGTATCGAGCCACACGGTTGGTTCTTGATGCTATCGGTGGTTTCAAGAATAAATGCTTTGATTTGTTTACTTAAATGTTTTTCCAACTTTTATTTTTCTTGCTTCGCTTTTTAATCGCTTGGACCCTTCGCCGGTGAAACACCCAAGATCGCCTTTAAGTCCCAACTAATGCCGTTTGTAAGTCTCAATTGGGAGTAGTGTAAGGCTAAAGGGAACCTTTAGATCTACGGGTATGTATTTAAGGCAAGTAAGGCTAGAGTCTAAGTGGACCTTCAAGAAAAAGAATTTTTGTTTAAACAGTTAACAAATTAGTCTTCTGTTTAGATCGATTTCAATGATAGATCAGGACCAATCGAGTGATCCTTTATTTCAGATTTCAGTCTGATTTGTTTTTAAACAAATTTTTTTTACAAAATCTAAGAAAATTTGAAGATTTTGACCAATTTTCGGAAGAAATTTTTTTTCCTCCTTCTTTATAAACCAAATTTTTGGGCTGATAGGGTTATTTCCTGGATAAAAATTTTGAGGCGGAATAGTAGGGGATGGTGACTCATCTGAGAAGATGATCAATAGGACCTTCCTAAGATCCACAGAGACGGACCAAAGTCAAGAGAAGAAGCTTGCGAGGCATCTTGATCAATAAACGATGATGATGGGCTGACCCATCATCGACTTTTGCTTTTACTTAAAGCAAAAGTCTTTTACTTTAGTTTAAATGTTAAAGTAAAAGTAAAAGAATAACTTTTGCTTTTACTTAAGTTAAATGTTTTTAACTTTTGTTAAATGTTTCTTACATTTACCCATGTAAAAATAAATGTAAAATGTTTCTTACGTTTTACTTTTACTTTAGTAAATTACTTTTATTTCAGTCAATGTAATAGTGATTCCTGCGTGAATCAAATAGTAATTTACTTTTTAGTTTTCTATTTAAACAACTCGAAGTGTTTAGAGTTGTTTAGGCTTAATTCAGTATATCCTCAGAGCTTCTCTCTTTAGAAAGCTCTTCCGAGGTCCTCTCCCTTCTCTTTAGAGTTAGCCGAAGACGAAGCTTTCAGCTTCGATCTTCTTAGTTAAAGATGAAGAAGAAGTCTTCAATACTTCCTTCTTCCCTTAAACATTTAGTCTAGGAATTAATGTAATCCCTTCCCAAACGGAGATGTGGTATCAGAAGATATGGTATCAGAGCCACACGGTTGGTTCTTGATGCTATCGGTGGTTTCGATTAAAAATAGTTTGATTTGTTTACTTAAATGTTTTTTCAAACTTTTATTTTCTTGCTTCGCTTTTTAATCGCCTCGATTTTCGCCGCTAGAACACCCAAGATCGCCTTAAGTCTCGACTAATGCCGCTTGTAAAGTCTCAATTGGGAGCAAAGGCTAAAGGGAGCCTTTAGATCTACTGAGTACCATATAATAAATACCAATAAGTTTTTAAAGAAAACTTTAATGTAAGAAAGAAAAGATTAAGAAGATGACCGGTGAATCAAGAAAGTAATCTCTTTCTTTTATTTATAAACATTCGAGGTAGGGATTACATTAATTCCTAGACTAAATGTTTAAGAGGGAAGGTCAAGTATTAAGGACTTCATCTTCATCTTTTTAATCTAAGAAGATCGGCGAAAGCTTCGCCTCCTAACTTAACTGAGAGAGAGGATTCGGTGTAATAGGTCCATTCCATCCAACCCATTCTCGATGTCGCCAAATACATTCCATCCAACCCATACAGTAAATAAATAACTACAACTTTATTATTACAACATATAAACTGTGAGTTTAAATACGATATTGCCATCTAGACAATATCCACACGCAAATAAATCCCCATCATAATTATTGATACATTATTTTACAAAAATGGTGAGGACTACTAAACAACTTCTCTATAACCATCATTCCATACCCCGACTAAGATACTTCGCACATTCTCGCCTCCCCGAGAAGAAAAAATGGAACAAAAAGGAAAAGGGTGAGCTCAAACTAGCCCAAAGAAGAATATTATGACTAAGATAATATACAACAAATTATCGTTAGTCTCCAACAGGAAAAAATCTAATAGAATACAATAGACAACCAAATTTTAAATCAATCTTCGCAATGAAATAATAATTCATTAGAAGAGTTAAGTAGAGAATGCAAACTACTATCTTCTATATATGAATTTAAAAGTTCATCGTCGATATTTTATCCCTCAAACATCAATCAATATATATCTCGAATCAAATATTCATCTTTTCACTACAGCCAAAGATATTCATCACTTGGTCATGTTCATCTAAACACTGCTCATCTTTGCACTACGGCCAAAGATATTAATCACCCGGTCATGTTCATCTCAACACTGCTCATCTTTGCACTACGGGCCAAAGATATTCATCAAGAAATCATTCATCTTTGCACTACAAAGCAAAGATATTCAAGAATATCATCATTTAGACCGAGGATGATGAAAAATATTTCAAAGAAAACGAATCTAGTGAAATAAAAGAACAAGTATTAAGGATTCATATTTCACTTTTTTCATGTCCAAAAATACCTCATAAATAATCATAATGGTGTAAAATTCAAGAATGATCAAAACATGGATACAATCAAAGCTAGTATCCATAATAGATATTTTGAATGAAAGAAAAATTTTATTTTTCTATGAATAGTGTTAGATTCATGAATAAGTGTCAGATACGTGAATAATGCCGATACGTGAATAGTAACTCCGACACAAAAAGATAGAAATTCCACAAAAAACATCTTCACGCTTGATGAATAGTACTGTGAATAGAATCTCATGAATAGTAACTCGTGAATAGTAACTCATGAATAAGAACTCATGAATAGTAACCCCATATGAAAAAGTTTCAAATTTGATAAAAATTTCCAACCAATATTTCAAAGATAATGATATTGAAGAAATAATATCATTTTCAATAAAATAACATCCCTTACCTCGAAAGACAAGATTTAATCAAAACACCTGATATAAAGTATGACTTAAACTCAGACCGAGAGATAGCAATACTCAAAGTATACTCAAAATACTCATAAGAATACGCTTGATAATATAGAGAGAAAAAAATCTTCGCTTCGTGTGATTTTCAATTCTAACCTAAACACCTTATTTATAGAAAATCGCTTAATAAACACCAAAGTAGAAAAATTGAATATAATAATATTATTTATAAACAAAATTCCTTAGCCCACCTTTGAAATCTGATTTCAGCCATAGCACATGTTAAATGAGGTTCACAAACTCACCAAAAACGTTTTTCTCAAAATAATTAATTAAAACTCCTAAAATCAATTATTTCTAACTCCTAACTTCAATAATTCATAATAAATAGCCATTTTATCAGAAAAAATTCAAAACTCACGACTTTCCATAGGAAATTCCATTATCTACAACTTTGCAGAAGAAAGTTTTTCCAAATTCCAAATAGAAATTAACCAAAATCCACAAACTAACGATTTTACAAAGCTATAATCAAATTTCAACCAATAAATGGGGTCCACCAACACACAAAACATGTTTTAAACATTTATTGCAACAAAAATACTCTTCCTCCTCATATACTCATATATCCCACATTCGTTATAAAATATCACCATTATTATATTATTAAAATATAATATAATATATTTAAATGAATTATTTTATCGTAAAAAGATAAAATATTAATTTTCAACAATTGTCATTTAAAAATTTTCTCCATCTATATCCACATAAAATCAATATTTTCCTCATCATATAAATCAATAATTAATTATTCACAAATAATATTACAGTAATCACAATATCGACAACCAGTGCCGCTCCTGTGAAAGAGGGGGCTTTCCAATAAGGATCTCTCCTTATCGGGCGCCGCAATTAGGTGACCAAACCTCTCCTTAGATGTACTTTCTAGACATCGCCAATAATGTTATCTAATAATATTATTCAGATAATATGAATTATTGCTTCGATAATGGAAAATATCGTAATGACAATTTATCAAAACAACAAAGAATATAAAATATCAATGCAACAATTATTGAATCAATAAAATAAAATATCGAATAGTAATTATCGTAACAATTATCGAGTAGTGCCTTCTTCACGTAAGAATCAATAATTGTGCAATACCGCGTGCTACCGCTCAACAACGCCAGTATTAGTGTGTTTTAACCACCGGGTATTCCAACAAGATAATAATTGAATAACTACGCCTGCTATTTATAAACAACTTATATTTGTCGCTTTTCTTCATCCAATCGCTTTCCATTATGGGGCCCACAAAAGATCAAGCGCCATCGCATTTAATATTCCCCGACAAAGATTTAATATTCCACGACCAAATGAATATTCCCCAACAATAATAATGAATATTTTATAACCACTTGCTTATTCAAAATATTTATGATTTTACCCATAACTAACCACATTAATCAAATCAACCCTTACTATTTCAAAATAATAAATAGAGGAAATTCCATTTTATTAAAAAAAATTTGGTCTTACAACCTCCCTCCTTATGAAATTTCATCCCTCGAAATTGACGACGACTGTGTTTCAAAAAGATGAGAATACCTCGCTTTCATTTCCGCTTTCCAACTCCCGTGTCATTTCCTCAATAGCATGGTTTCTCCACAAAACTTTAACTTGTGGTATAACCCCAGACATAGGACATGTTCTTTCCTATCCAAGATATTGACAGTACCTCCTCGTGACGTTAAGTCTTCTGGCTATCTCGTCCGGCTTCTAACTCAATGACGTGGTTCGGTCGTCCACATATTTACGTAACATCGATACGTGAAAAAACGCTATGAACACGCCATACTACTTGGCAGTAAAACGAGTCTATAGGCCACGCTCCTATTCGATCGAGAATTTCAAATGGATTAATAAATCGGTTCGAAAGCTTTCCTCACCTCACCGATTCTCGCTTTTGAAATAACAACTTCAGACCTCCTTCTTCAAATTCATCACCCGCATAGTAGCTCAATAACTTTAACTTTATCGATTAAAGTCGATTATACTCAGATATCATCACGCTGGTAACTAGAGTTTTCATCTCCATCTCTATTATTTGTAAATTATACTAAATTAGTCTTTGACAATATCGTGACTCGATTTGTATACGATCTTCTACTCAACACGCCACCACCACGCTCGCTTTTTCCAGATGGCATGGTCGTAACACGTGTTTAAATGAGTCTCCTCTCGAGTTCTTCAAGCTCTTCCCACATTCCTTGCTCCATTCGAATTTTGTATCTCTACGAGTCACCAAAGTAATGGAATAGCGATTCGAGAATATCCTTCAACGAATCTCCGATAATAACCAACTAAGCCTGTAAGCTACTACGATTTCGATTACCGACTTAGGTTGTTCTCAATCGCGACTCATATCCCAACCTTGGATAACACGCTACAATGACACCTATCGCTTTTACTATCGCATTTAATATGGTGTCCCCTACGGAGAGTCCGCTTTTGCATTCCACAAAGGAAGTCACCAGATAAAGGCTCAGTACCAAATTTATAGTTGAATTTTTAACTCCTCAAGTTCAATAGAGCCATTCGATATGAGATTTTAGAAATGAGTTTTGTAGATCGGGTTCAAAGTCGATACAAAATTTAATATCGCTTTTTTGGGAGTAAACTAAGAAATTCTTCAGAAATACGCCAAAAAATCAATAACAACAGAATATTATTCAAATCGACGTGTCTTTATTCAAATCCATAACATGGACTAAGAAAACTTAACATCCGTAATAAACGAATGACTTCATGGCTTGATATGAAAATGTTTGATTACAATGGTTTGATTGCTTGAATTCAATAACAAAGTTGCTTAGGAATATGAAAACTAACAACCTTACGAAAGTAATCAATTTCGCATGATGAGTAGTTAACCTTAAAATCACATCAAAAGCAAATATCTCTATAGAAATAAGGTTAATGTGTAATGTGATAAAGCCAACCTCAATCAAGCAAGATTTCTAAACAACGGATGTAATAAAGTTTCTCCCAATGGAGTCTCCATAAATAGGTCAAAGTCTAATTTCTCCGTAGTCAAGTTCAAACGCTGAGCGCAAGCAAAGAGAGATAAAAGAATGGGTAGAACCGTATCTCAGTAAGGTATAAACTTCGCAAGAATTTATAATTAACTAACCCGCTAACTTTGTTCGTTCTCCTCGATTTTGACCGGGCCACGACAAACGCTCTTCCAGAACCGCTGACTTTGACCTTTCCGGACATCATTTTTGAGTCACCATTCCCACCGGATCGGTTTCGATACCGCATAACTCGAGCGATATGTCCTTCTTTTCCACAATTATAAGCATACCTTAAACTGCATGGGCGCTTTGGGGTGATATGTCCTCTTTCCGTATTTGTAACATACGACCGATGGTCTTTCTCCTCCTTGGAACCAATACATACTCTTTGGGCCGACGCCTTCACATGGTCGTTGTTGAATCTCCTTTTAAAATCTCCTCCCGACTCGCTTTCTTCTATTTTCATGGCCACGATTACCACCAGAGTGGTTACCGCCTTTGTCCGTATTCTTCTTTCTCCGCCGGTTATCGTTATTCGATGATCGCTATCTTCTAGATAATCCTCGTTATGGTCCCTCATTGAACGTACTTCGCTATCTCGCTTCTAACAATCGAGCCTCGCTGACAACATCCGAATAGAGAGAAAATTTATGAGAAATGAGATATCGACGATGCCGGGTTTCAAACCTCTCGTAAACATCCGCGTCATACACGCTCCTCATTCTCCACCAAATGAGGTGCAAACTCGATAACTCCGCTAACTTCGCTTCGATCGGGACACCGCCATGTTATTCGCCTCCGCCTAATAAACTCCACTTCCATCATATGACGAATACTTTCGTGGAAGTACTTGTCATTAAACTGCTTCAAACGTCTCCCACGATATGCCGAAAGTGCAAATGATGGGTACGCTTCACGATTTCCACCAAGAATCATTTCGCCACTAACATAAAGGTATGCGAATGGAACCTTCTGCTCTCTCCGCTCATCCCAAGACATCGAATATCTTGGTAATTTGTTTGACCCATATTTCCGCCATGATCGGATCCGCTTTCCCTTAAATTCGTGGTCCCAACTTCTTTGAATCGCTTGTGATGTGACAACCCGTGAATTGCTATCATTTCTCCTCAGATTTTGAACACGAGTCACCTCGTCTCGATTTTGCATGAACTGGAAAAAGCTTCTAAACATCCCCTGCTCATCATCTCGCTTCAGCAGTGTTGTTCATGGAGGTACATTGCCACTGTCAGACGCTCTCCTCGCTGGTAAGTATACGCATCTCCACTGGTCTCATTTACTCCACTCATTAATATTCTCATTCGACATTCTCAAATACCGCCATAAAACAAGGGTTAATTAAGGAAATCAATATATCACATAATATCCCTATATACCGACCAACTAACAAATAAGCTTAGGTAGACACACTAGCTAAGGATTTACTCGCCTCCCTCCTAGTTCTATTCCCCGATCTCCGCCAGAGATCATATCCCTAAGCTCGATACTAACCGTGAAGCCCCCAAATAGGTCCATTCCATCCAACCCATTCTCGAAGTCGCCAAATACATGGTATGTAAATAACTACAACTTTATTATTACAACATATAAACTGTGAGTTTAAATACGATATTGCCATCTAGACAATATCCACACGCAAATAAATCCCCATTATAATTATTGATACATTATTTTACAAAATGGTGAGGACTACTAAACAACTTTCTCTAAACCATCATTCCATACCCCACTAAGACTCGCTACATTCTCGCCTCCCGAGAAGAAAAAAAATGGAACAAAAAGGAAAAGGGGTGAGCTCAACTAGCCCAAGAAAGAATATTATGACTAAGATAATATACAACAAATTATCGTTAGTCTCCAATAGGAAAAAATCTAATAGATACAATAGACAACCAGCTTTTAAATCAATCTTCGCAATGAAAAATAATAATTCATTAGAAGAGTTAAGTAGAGAATGCAAACTACTATCTTCTATATATGAATTTAAAAGTTCATCGTCGATATTTTATCCCCGTAACATCAATCAATATATATCCGAAATCAAATATTCATCTTTGCACTATGCATCAAAAGATATTCATCACCGGTCATGTTCATCTAAAACACTGCTCATCTTTGCACTACGGGCCAAAGATATTAATCACCCATTATGTTCATCTCAACACTGCTCATCTTTTCACTACGCCAAAGATATTCATCAAGAAATCATTCATCTTTGCACTACAGACCAAAGATATTCAAGAATATCATCATTTAGACCGAGGATGATGAAAATATTTCAAAGAAAACGAATCCAAAGAAATAAAAGAACAAGTATTAAGGATTCATATTTCAGCTATTTCATGTCCAAAAATACCACATAAATAATCATAGTGGTGTAAAATTCAAGAATGATCAAAACATGGATATAATCAAAGCTAGTATCCACAATTGATATTTTGGACGAAAAGAATTTTTTTTTATCTTTCTGTGAATAGTGCCGTATTCATGAATAGTGTCGTATACGTGAATAATGCCGTATACGTGAATAGTACCTCGGACACAAAAGATAGAAATTCCACAAAAAACATCATCACGCTTCGTGAATAGTACTCGTGAATAAGAACTCGTGAATAAGAACTCATGAATAAGTAACTCGTGAATAAGAACTCATGAATAATAACTCATGAATAGTAACCCCGACATGAAAAAGTTTCAAATTTGATAAAAATTTCCAACCAATATTTCAAAGATAATGATATCAAGAAATAATATCATTTTCGACTAAAATAACATCCCTTACCTCGAAAGACAATACTTCTAGTTGAAAACACCTGGATATAAAGCATGACTTGAACTTAAACTTGCACCATATAGCAATACTCAAAGTATACTCAAAATACTCATAAGAATACGCTTGATAATATAGAGAGAAAACTTCAGCTTACGTGTGATTTTTTCAATTCTAACCTAAGCACCCTATTTATAGGAAAATGCTTGAACACCAAAGTAGAAAATTGAATATAATAATATTATTTATAAACAAAATTCCTTAGCCCACCTTTGAAATCTGATTTCAGCCATAGCACATGTTAAATGAGGTTCACAAACTCACCAAAAACGTTTTTCTCAAAATAATTAATTAAAACTCCCAAAAATCAATTATTTCGGAACTCCGAAACTTCAATAATTCATAATAAATAGCCCTTTTATCAGAAAAATTCAAAACACGCAATTTTCCATAGGAAATTCCATTATCTACAACTTTGCAGAAGGAAGTTTTTCCAAATTCCAAATAGAAATTAACCGAAATTCACAAACTAAAGCGATTTTACAAAAGTATAAATCAAATTTCAATAATAAATGGGGTCCACCAACATGTTTAACATGTTTTAAACATTTATTGCAACAAAAATACTCTTCCTCCTCATATACTCATATATCCCACATTCATTATAAAATATCACCATTATTATATTATTAAAATATAATATAATATATTTAAATGAATTATTTTATCGTAAAAGATAAAATATTAATTTTCAACAATTGTCATTTTAAAATTTTCTCCATCTATATCCACATAAAATCAATATTTTCCTCATCATATGAATCAATAATTAATTATTCACAAATAATATTACGTAATCACAATATCGACAACCGTGCCCTCCTGAGAGGGGGGCTTTCCAATAAGATCTCTCTCCTCATCGCGCCGCAATTAGGTGACCAAACCTCTCCTTAGATGTAACTTTCTAGACATCGCTAATAATGTTATCTAATAATATTATTCAGATAATATGAATTATTGCTTCAATAATGGAAAATATCAGGTAATGACAATTTATCAAAACAACAAGAATATAAAATATCAACGCAACAATTATTGAATCAATAAAATAAAATCGAATAAGAATTATCGTAACAATTATTGAGTAGTGCCTTCTTACGTAAGAATCAATAATTGGTGCAATACCGTAGCTACATCGCTCAACAACGCCAGATTAGTGTGTTTTAACCACCGGGTATTCCAACAAAGATAATAAAGAATAACAACTACGCTAAGCTATTTATAAACAACTTATATTTGTCGCTTTCTTCATCCAATCGCTTTCCATTATGGGGCCCACAAAAGATCGCGTCATTGCATTTAATATTCTCCCGACAATCATTTAATATTCCACGACCAAATGAATATTCCCCGACAATAATGAATATTTTATAACCACTTGCTTATTCAAATATTTCATAAGAGATTTTACCCATAACTAACCACATTAATCAAATCAACCCTTACTATTTCAAAATAATAAATAGAGGAAATTCCATTTTATTAAAAAAAAATTCGGGGTCTTACAGCAAAAGTTATTCTTTTACTTTTACTTTTACATTTTACTAAAGTAAAAGACTTTTTGCTTTACTAAAGCAAAAAGTGAGATGATGGATGGGCCATCACCGCTTCTGCTGATCGATAATGCCTCTGGCGTCTTCTTCGCTTATCGTCTCCTCCTTGGGTCTTGGGAGGTGTCATTGATCATCTTCTAAGATGAGTCACCATCCCCATACATTTCCACCTCAAAATTTTTATCCAGAAAATAACCCTATCAACCCCAAAAATTTAGTTTATAAAGAAGGAGGAAAAAATTTTCTCTAGAAAATTGGTCAAAATCTTCAAAATTTCTTAGATTTTGTAAAAAATTTTGTTTAAAAACAAATCGATGAAATCAAACAAAGGATCACTCGATTGGTCCCGATCTATCGGTGAAATCGATCTAAATGGTAAGACTAATTTGTTAACTGCTTAAACAAAAATTCTTTTTCTTGAAGGTCCACTTAGACTCTAGCCTTACTTGCCTTAAATACATACCCAGTAGATCTAAAGGTTCCTTTTAGCCTTACACGCTTCCCAATTGAGACTTCACAAATGGCATTAGTCGGGACTTAATGCGATCTTGGGTGTTTCTACGGCGAAGCTCCAAGGCGATTAAAAGCGAAGCGAGAAAAAATAAAAGTTTGAAAAAATATTTAAGTAAACAAATCAAACTGTTTATTCTTCGAAACCACTGATAGCATCAAGAACCAACCGTGTGGCTCTGATACCATATAACAGCGGCGATAAGTTTTTAAAATAAAAACTCTAACAGAAGAAAGAAAAGATTAAGAAGATGACCGGTTAATCGGTAAAGTAATCTCTTTCTTTTATTTATAAACATTTGAGGAAGGGATTACATTAATTCCTAGACTAAATGTTGAAGGGAAGAGAGAAGTATTGAAGACTTCTTCTTCATCTTTAACTAAGAAGATCAAAGCTGAAAGCTTCGTCTTCGGCTAACTCTAGAGAGAAGGGAGAGAGGACCTCGGAAGAGCTTTCTAGAGAGAGAAGCTCTGAGGCTACATTGAATTAAGTCTGAACAACTCTAAACACTTCGAGTTGTTTAAATAGAAAACTTTTAACTAAAGTTAAAAACATTTAACTTAAGTAAAAGAAAAAGTTATTCTTTTACTTTTACTTTTACATTTTAACTAAAGTAAAAGACTTTTGCTTTAAGTAAAAGCAAAAAGTCGATGATGGTCAGGGCCATCATCGCTTTGGCGATCAAGAAGATGCCTCTGGCGTCTTCTTCCTTGACTTGGTCCGTCTCTCCTGTGGATGCTTAAGGTCTTTGTTGATCATCTTCTCAGATGAGTCACCATCCCCTACTATTCCGCCTTAAATTTTTTTCCCAGGAAATAACCCTATCAGCCCAAATAAAATATAATTAAAAAACCAGAGTCAAAAATTGTTCAACCACTATTAAAACTACCAGAAAATAGAGAAAAATTAGGTTTACCTAATAAAGACGCTTGATCTTACAAAGAGCTATTGATCGCTTATTTAAAAATTAAAAACAAAGATCGAACCGTAAGCAAGCAGATCGTTGTCAAGTATCGATCGATTAATTCGATAATGAAGGCGATAGTCAATCGATAGTCAATCGCCTACCTCATCATCAGGTAAGATATTCATGATCAGTTAAATAAGTTAACCGCCCATAATACTAGCATGACCCGTAAATTGGTATTCTAGACCAACTCCTCCAGATCTGCAATTTGAAGAGAGAAATCTAGATAAACAATTTTCTGTTTCGTCTAATAAAATCTATGAATGGAATATTGACGGATTTAGCGAACAAGAAATCCTCAATAAGTTAAATCATATGTCCATGGTGGCAAATGACTATCTAACTAAATTCAACACTCGACTCAACCGGATATTGTTGAATTATCACTAGTGGATTTACTTCTGGGTATTCTCGAGATCTTGGTGGGAAAACATCTCACTCAAGACTCTAGATTATCTATAATCCATGCTGCTTCATTTAGACGAATGACAAGAACTTGATTTTTTAATAAAGCTATAGGCATAGGGCCACCGATGGAGTAAATACTTTGATTTATACTATAATAAAACACTTCAGTAGGAACCCCAAGAACATCACCGAAAAGAATCCACGATCAACTAAGTAATCTCACTTGTCCCACTCTAAGTGACTTTAGATGGTACAAAGATGTTTTTACTTCTAGAGTTATGATGAGAAATGACAAGAATAAACCCTTCGGAAAGAAAAATTTGTTAATGGTTTACCATCCTTATTTGCTCATAAAGTTCGTGTGAAGAACTTAGTAAAAATTTAGGATATATTGATTATGATAATCTCACTTATGGTGACATAATCTGCTATATTCAAAAGATAGGATTAAAATGTGCATTGATTTTAAGTTAGCCAAACAAGCTAGTAAAGACAAGAAGAAAGCTAAATATGAGCTCGGAATATTCTCATGAGCAATATGGTTTACCTCCCGTGGCTCCTTTCTGGCGAAAAGCACAGCATAAACATATCGACTCTCACGTAAGTCATAGATTTACATATAACAAATGGATAAGTTTTTAAAAGAAAAACTTTAACAGAAGAAAGAAAAGATTAAGAAGATGACCGGTGAATCGGTAAAGTAATCTCTTTCTTATATTTATAAACATTTGGGAAGGGATTACATGTGAATCCTAGACTAAATGTTTAAGGGAAGAGAGAAGTATTGAAGACTTCTTCTTCATCTTTAACTAAGAAGATCGAAGCTGAAAGCTTCGTCTCCGGCTAACTAGAGAGAAGGGAGAGAGGACCTCGGAAGAGCTTTCTAGAGAGAGAAGCTCTGAGGCTCTGATACCATATAACAGCGGGATAAGTTTTTAAAAGAAAAACTTTAACAGAAGAAAGAAAAGATTAAGAAGATGACCGGTGAATCGGTAAAGTAATCTCTTTCTTTTATTTATAAACATTTGGGAAGGGATTACATGTGAATCCTGGACTAAATGTTTAAGGGAAGAAGAAGTATTGAAGACTTCTTCTTCATCTTTAACTAAGAAGATCGTTTAAAAGCTTCGCTTCCTGCTAACTAGAGAGAAGAGAGAGGGACCTCGGAAGAGCTTTCTAGAGAGAGAAGCTCTGAGGAGGCCTCCCTAAAGAAACTCTAACTTGAGTTTCTTTAAATAGAAAAACGAAAAGTAAATTACTATTTGATTCACGGGAATCAATTACA
Organism: Panax quinquefolius; assembly: GCA_020205615.1. NCBI lineage: Eukaryota > Viridiplantae > Streptophyta > Magnoliopsida > Apiales > Araliaceae > Panax > Panax quinquefolius. The sequence continues at coordinate 79,617,484 of CM035165.1, forward strand.
TTAACGAAAGTAAAAGTAATTTACTAAAGTAAAAGTAAAGCGTAAGAAACATTTTATATTTACTTTTACATTGATAAATGTAAGAAACATTTAACTAAAGTTAAAAACATTTAACTTAAGTAAAAGCAAAAGTTATTCTTTTACTTTTACTTTTACTTTTGCATTTACTAAAGTAAAAGACTTTTTGCTTTACTTGAAAGCAAAAATTTCGAGATGATGGATGGGCCATCACATCGGTTGGCCGAAGATGCCTCCGCGCCTTCTTCATTCATTTATCGGTCCGTCTCCTCTAGGTGCCGGAAGGTGCTGTTGATCATCTTCTCAGATGAGTCACCATCCCCATATATTTCCACCTTAAAATTTTTATCCAGGAAATAACCCTTTCACCCCCAAAAATTTGGTTTATAAAGAAGGAGGAAAAAAAATTATCTACCGAAAATTGGTCAAAATCTTCAAAATTTCTTAGATTTTGTAAAATTTTTTTGTTTAAAAACAAATCAGACTGAAATCTGAAATAAAGGATCACTTTCGATTGGTCCCGATCTATCGATTGAAATCGATCTAAATGAAGACTAATTTGTTAACCTGTTTAAACAAAAATTCTTTTTCTTGAAGGTCCACTTAGACTCAAAACCTTACTTGCCTTGAACACATACAAGTAGATCTAAAAGATTCCCTTTAGCCTTACTTTGCTCCCAATTGAGACTTACAAACGGCATTAGTCGGGGACTTAAGGCTATCTTGGGTGTTTCACTACAAGGCTCTGGAGATTAAAAGCGAGCAAGAAAAATAAAAGTTTGAAGAAACATTTAAGTAAACAAATCAAACTGTTTACAATCAAAATCGCCAAACAGAATCAAGAATCAACCGTGTGGCTCTGATACCATATACCTAACGCTGTTATATGGTATCATCTCTTTGCTCTCGCCCCCAAGATCGCCTTAAGTCCTGACTAATGCCATTTGTAAGTCTCAATTGGGAGTTAAGGTAAGGCTAAAGGAACCTTTAGATCTACTGGGTATGTATTTAAGGCAAGTAAGGCTAGAGTCTAAGTGGACCTTCAAGAAAAGAATTTTGTTTAAACAGCTTAACAAATTAGTCTTCATTTAGATCGATTTCAATCGATAGATCGTGACCAATCGAGTGATCCTTTATTTCAGATTTTAGTCCGATTTGTTTTAAACAAATTTTTTTACAAAATCTAAGAAAATTTGAAGATTTTGACCAATTTTCTAGACAAATTTTTTTTTCTCCTTCTTTATAAACCAAATTTTCAATGATAGGGTTATTTCGGATAAAAATTTTGAGGTGGAAATGTATGGGATGGTGACTCATCCGAGAAGATGATCAACAACACCTTCCTAAGATCCACAGAGTGAGACTTTACTTAAGTCAAGAAGAAGACGCCAGAGGCATCTTCAAATAATCGACAAATGATGGCCTGACCATCATCATCTTTTTGCTTTTACTTAAAGCAAAAAGTCTTTTACTTTAGTAAATGTAAAAGTAAAAGTAAAAGAATAACTTTTGCTTTTACTTAAGTTAAATGTTTTTAACTTATTTAAATGTTTCTTACATTTACCCATGTAAAAGTAAATGTAAAATGTTTCTTACGCTTTACTTTTACTTTAGTAAATTACTTTATTTCATTAATGTAATAGTGATTCTCTGTGAATCAAATAGTAATTTACTTTTCGCTTTTCTATTTAAATAACTCAAGTGTTTAGAGTTTTTAGGCTTAATTCAAGATAGCCTCGTAGCTTCTCTTTTAGAAAGCTCTTCCGAGGTCCTCTCCTTCTTCTTTAGAGTTAGTCAAGACAAAGCTTTCACTTCGATCTTCTTAGTTAAAGATGAAGAAGAAGTCTTCAATACTTCCTTCTTCCCTTAAACATTTAGTCTAGGAATTAATGTAATCCTTTCCCAAATGTTTATAAATAAAAGAAAGAGATTACTTTACCGATTCAATTTGGCCATCTTCTTAATCTTTTCTTTTTCTCATTGTTAAAGTTTTTCTTTAAAAACTTATCATTTAACTTGTCCATCAAGATATTAAGACCAAGAAACCTTACTCTTGACCAAAAGCAGTTTGCATTTGGAAGGAGAAAGAACAAGACCATTTACTTTAATAGTAGTGAAGAATGATTTTAAATGTTTTTCATGTTCTTCAATAGTCTTTGAGTAAACAATAATGTCGTCGATATAAACAACGATAAAATGGCTGAAAGGGTTTAATATGTCATTTAGAATATTTTAAAATTCACTTGGAGCATTTTTTAGGCCAAATGCCTGAACAATCCATTCGTAATGTCCAAACGGAGTGGTGAATGCGGTTTTGTACTGATCATCGGGATGAATGGCAATTTGCCAGAAACCAGATTTAAGGTCGAATTTACTGAAAATGGTGGCATTACTTAACCTATTGATAAGGTCGTCTTTGTTGGGAAGGGGGTACCTGATCCATTCTAAGACCTTGTTCAATAGTTTGTAATTAATAACTAACCGAGGTACACCTCTTTCTTTTTCTGCTTCATTGTTGACATAAAAAGCAGAGCAGGACCAAGGAGATTTACTAGGTTTTAATTAACCCTTTATTGAGGAGATCATTGATTTCAATCTTACATAACTCCATTTGTTCATGACTCATCTGAATAGGTCTAGCCTTAGTGGGAATTAAATGTTCTTTGAATTCCTTAGCATAAGGAAGCCTAACCATATGTTTCTTTCTATGCCAAAAGGCATTGGGGAATCGTAACAAAGGTTATTCTTCATGTAGGTTTTAATTCTTCAATTTTTAACCGAATCTCTTCATTTTGAAGTTGTTCTTCAATTCTTTTTATATTTGATTTCCTCTTCAAGAAATTCAAATGTGTAGATTTACTGATTTATTAAATTCAATGATTTGGAAATGGATTCTTCCCGAATGTATTTTAAATCTCTTTCTTTTGGTTTAATAAGAAACTTAAATGTTATTTTCTTTCCTAAATGTTTACAGGTTAATCCTTCATTACTAGTCGTAAATGGGTATAATAAGTATATAAATGGTAAACCCAAAATAATTTTGTCAGTAAGATTGCGAATCAGAACAAAAGATGTTTTGAAACACATGTTATCCTGACAAATATGTACTTTAGGTAATTTATATTTTATTTCCATTTGACTACCATTAAATTAATTCAATTTTTCAACGGGTTTTTTTGTAATATTTAGTTGATTAGACCTTCTTGATACAGATTTAAGTCCTGCACTTTTGTATCGACCAAAGCGCAAGAAGTCGTATTGAAAAGTTTTATCCACAACTAGGTTAATAGAAACATACCATTTCTCGAATGGTGAGTCTTTAATTCTTTTAAGTGAAAGACCTTGAATAAATAAGTCCGAAATATCTTTAGTACAGATGATTACGGTTCATCGTGATTTTCATCACTTGGATGAGGAATCATTGATCCAAGATCGGGCCTTTTATCAAAATCTTTTCTTAGATTAGAGACTTCTATCTTTAAATTAGCTATTTCTTTCTTTAATTTATTAACTTCTTGATTTAATTACGGAAGACCGACTTCTTTAATCGGAGATTTAAATCTTTCCAAAGTTTTATTAAGACTAAAATTGGTTTCTCTTTAGCTTTAATAAACTTATCATTTTCTCTATTATCTTTAGTTAATAAATCCTTTAACTGCTTTTGTGTATTGGGCTTTTAACTTAGATCGGTGATTTTACTAATTAAGTCAATTAACAAAGAACTTTCTTCATCATCCTTGTTAATTACATTAATCTTTTTAGTGCAACAATTTTTATTGTAATTATTAGTACAGATGGTGACTTCGCTTGGTTACTGCTTGAATTATTATCACTGTTAGTATCAGAGGAATATGAAATGTTAGAGTCTTCATTATTACTAACTTCATTTTCTATTCTCATTAACTCTAATATATATTCAGTATCTTCGCTAGTAATATTTAACTGAGACAACTTCTGTTTTATTTTGCATTCACTTTTATAATGACCCTTTTGCCCACAATTGTGGCACACAATTTTACTTTTATCAATTTTTTTAGGTCTTTTATTATGTTTTTTATTAATGGGTTTGGGCTTATTATAATAATTATCTTGATTCTTATCTTTATGATGACTGCATCTTTTCTTGTGACGTCTATGACTTCTGTGAGAGTCAATATGTTTATGCTCGTGCTTTAAATGTAAGGAGCCACGGAGGTAAAAACCATATTGCTTTCATGAGAATATTCCGAGCTCATATTTAGCTTTCTTCTTGTCTTTACTAGCTTGTTTGGCTAACTTAAAATCAATGCACAATTTTAATCCTATCTTTTGAATATAACTGATTATGTCACCATAAGTGAGATTATCATAATCAATATATCCTAAATTTTTACTAAGTTCTTCACGAACTTTATGAGCAAATAAGGATGGTAAACCATTAACAAATGTTTCTTACGTTTTACTTTTACTTTAGTAAATTACTTTTACTTCAGTTAATGTAATAGTGATTCCCGTGAATCAAATAGTAATTTACTTTTCGCTTTTCTATTTAAAGAAACTCAAGTGTTAGAGTTTCTTTAGGCTTAATTCAAGATAGCCTCGTAGCTTCTCTCTTTAAAAGCTCTTCCGAGGTCCTCTCCTTCTCTTTAGAGTTAGTCAAGACGAAGCTTTCAACTTGATCTTCTTAGTTATAGATGAAGAAGAAGTCTTCAATACTTCCTTCTTCCTTAAACATTTAGTCTAGGAATTAATGTAATCCCTTCCCAAATGTTTATAAATAAAAGAAAGAGATTACTTTACCGATTCACCGGTCATCTTCTTAATCTTTTCTTTTTCTCATTGTTAAAGTTTTTCTTTAAAAACTTATCTGCCACCAAGTTATATGGTATCGTAGTCACACGGTTGGTTCTTGATGCTATTTCGGTGGTTTTCGATTAAAAATAGTTTGATTTGTTTACTTAAATTTTTTTTCAAACTTTTATTTTTCTTGCTTTCACGCTTTTAATCGCCTCGACCTTCACCGTGAAACACCCAAGATCGCATTAAGTCCCGAATAATGCCGCTTTGTAAGTCTCAATTGGAGAGCAAGTAAGGGCTAAAGGAACCTTTAGATCTACTACTGCATGTATTTAAGGCAAGTAAGGCTAGAGTCTAAGTGGACCTTCAAGAAAAGAATTTTGTTTAAACAGTTAACAAATTAGTCTTCTGTTTAGATCGATTTCACTGATAGATCAGGACCAATCGAGTGATCCTTTGTTTCAGATTTCATCTGATTTGTTTTTAAACAAATTTTTTTTACAAAATCTAAGAAAATTTGAAGATTTTGACCAATTTTCGGTAGAAATTTTTTTTCCTCCTTCTTTATAAACCAAATTTTTGGGCTGATAGGGTTATTTCCTGGATAAAAATTTTGAGGTGGAAATGTATGGGGATGGTGACTCATCTGAGAAGATGATCAACAACACCTTCCCAAGATCCACAGAGAGACTTGACCAAATAATCGAAGAAGACGCCAGAGGCATCTTCAGTCAACCGACAGGTGATGGCCCATCCATCATCTCAGCTTTTGCTTTCCGTAAAGCAAAAGTCTTTTACTTTAGTAAATGTAAAAGTAAAAGTAAAATTAAAAGAATAACTTTTGCTTTTACTTAAGTTAAATGTTTCTTACATTTACCAATGTAAAAGTAAATGTAAAATATTTCTTACGTTTTACTTTTACTTTAGTAAATTAATTTTACTTTAGTTAATGTAATAGTGATTCCTGCGTGAATCAAATAGTAATTTACTTTTCAGTTTTCTATTTAAAGAAACTCAAGTGTTAGAGTTTCTTTAGGCTTAATTCAAGATAGCCTCGTAGCTTCTCTTTGAAAAGCTCTTCCGAGGTCCTCTCCTTCTCTTTAGAGTTAGTCAAGACTAAGCTTTCAAATTTCTCTTCTTAGTTAAAGATGAAGAAGAAGTCTTCAATACTTCCTTCTTCCCTTAAACATTTAGTCTAGGAATTAATGTAATCCCTTCCCAAATGTTTATAAGTAAAAGAAAGAGATTACTTTACCGATTCACCTAGGCCATCTTCTTAATCTTTTCTTTTTCAATAGCCTACTTGTAAGATCAACGCCTTTATTAGGTAAACCTAATTTTTCTCTATTTTCCGGTAGTTTTAATAGTGGTTGAACAATTTTTGACTCGGGTTTTTAATTATATTTTCTTCAAATTTTTCTTCAATCCTGTCTAACTGTTTTCCTACATTTGCTAGGTATTGGTTACTAAAATTTAACTGTTCTATAATTTTTTTATCATCATTAACTCCATTGGAGATTTTAAATGGACTTGCCGTGATTGAAGTATTTTTTACTGAAATTAAGACAGATTCTAAGGGTGGATGACTAGACGAAACTTTAGACTTGTCCTCTTTAACCCATTGAGTTTTGGTTATAACATTGCATTTAACTAGAGAATTGGAGAAGAGGGGTTAAGTAGGCTGATCAGAGGTAGATAGGGTTATTTTCTGGAAAAAAAATTTTAGTCAACAAAGACCTTCCCAAGATCTCTGAGAGACCAATTAAGTCAAGGAAGAAGACGCCAGAGGCATCTTCAAATAATCCAAAAGTGATGGCCCCTGACCATCATCGACTTTTTGCTTTTACTTAAAGCAAAAGTCTTTTACTTTAGTTAAAATGTAAAAGTAAAAGTAAAAGAATAACTTTTGCTTTTACTTAAGTTAAATGTTTTTAACTTTAGTTAAATGTTTCTTACGTTTTACTTTTATCAAATTTTTTAGGTCTTTTATTATGTTTTTTATTAATGGGTTTGGGCTTATTATAATAATTATCTTGATTCTTATCTTTATGTTTATTCTTCGAAACCACCGATAAGCATCAAGAACCAAATAGTGTGGCTCGATACCATATGACAAATGACGATGATAAGTTTTAAAATAAAAACTCTAACATGAAGATTAACACCCCTAACATACCTTGCGTATACCCCCTTTAGCGACTTCAATTCCACGGATTTATGTGTTCATATATATTGTCCATCGCTAAAAGCTATCATCTATCTATCTACCCATAATAAATGCAACTAAAGAGGGTATTGCACCCCCAAATCCGGTACTTGATTCCATATTTGAATATAAATCATCTATCTCTACCCATAATAAATTCAAACCATGCAATATATAGAAAAAAATCTTCCCTTTAACAACATCCGAATAATAATAATACAATCCTGTGTTCAACTAACCTTAAACATCTGTATGGAATCATAAACAATTAAGTCTTAAACAACATCATTAACTCAAGTCTTAAGCATAAATACATCATCAAATAAAATAACAAGTCTTCATCACTTGCTAACTTTGCCCTCGCATTTTTACTAGTGGAAGGTTCATCGGTTCTTTTTCGTTCTTAATCGCAATGTTATTAATAAGCAAGAGTGAGCACCATTGCCCACAAGTTTAACAATGAAATAATAATGAGTATAATAACATGCGAGTGAATCAAAGACATCCGAATAAAAGCTCAACTTTTGAATCAAGAATGAATAACAAGAATCAAAAGAATTCGAGGGTCATAAGACCTTGAACTATGTCCCAGGTTATCAAGGGTTATACTTGAAACCTTTAAATACCATAAGACTATGGACCTTTCTTCTCGTACTTAGGGGGATCAACCTTCTTAGTACCATACTCGCACACAATATCTTAACGCTTAACGATAAGTAAATCCTTTTACAGGGTTGTTCATCTCATTTGACATTCGAGTCCGCACTAAAGGAAGTTTGGTTTAATAATTCAATAAGGGTTTCTCAAATTTAGAACGCTCATCAACTAAGGACTAGTTGCATCAATAAAGTTCACTAGTCTAATAAGGTTCAACAATAATGATATTCAATTTGAATAATAATCTCAAGAAGTATACAATAGGACAATTATTGTATAACCTGAATCATGCTTTTGAAAAGATAATCAATCTTTAATATAACATTTGAACTTGAATAATAGAATGATAATTTACTTGAGGTAAATAATAAACTTGAACAATAATGACAAGTAGGGGTTAGAAACTTGCCTCGCAATGTAGATTACACTTTAACTAAGCACGTTCTTTTGAATTTAATCCTACATACCATTCACATTCACAATACCAAATAATAATTATAACTTAACTAATCATCAATGATCATTCTTTTGTCTAAACTTTGATTATGACTATACTTAGTCAAATTATCACATTTATTGTCACATAATATCACTTCATGAATAATAATTTAATTATGTATTCCATAACTCAATCTACATGTAATTATGTTATTTACATGTTAAACATCTATTTTATCATCACATTATACTTATAATATGTTTACATGTTCATTACATTAAGTTACTAACACATTGCTAGACTTAATCATTTTAAAAAATTCATTTCTAAACTTTTCGAGAGTAATCATGGCATACCATTATTACACTTGGTCTTTATGTTGCGTACTGAGACCATTAACAATTCATGCATGGATGGGCATAAGGCATGAGGCTGGCCATGCTTGTCATGCATGAATAATAAGAAATTGCTCGCAATTCAAAAAATTGCGTAACACGCCAAAAAACTCCAATTTAAAATATTACTACACGAATTTAAACATACCCACATGATATAATTCATGTATAATCATAACCCAACATTTATATAATGACTTTAACCAATTTAAACACTAAATTACAGAATTTAAGCATGCAATTTCACTAACTTTGATGTTCTTGAAGGTTTTGAAAATAAAACATGAAAATTGTCACTACGGATTCGTTATAACACCGAATCCGTTCATTTAAACTTTGGTCTCTTCGTATCAACATGCATAATAACATACGAGTATAAAATTTAGGGATAATATACGATCAACACATGAAATATCACGATATAAGGCCATATGGCCAAAACCCAAACTCAGAATTTATGAAAAACATATACTACATGTGTTTTTTCATGAAACCGATGATATGGTTTACATAATATATATAATCAAATACAATTTGATAACATTTAACACATATATAAACTTATAATCATATCATTTCCCAAATACGTAGATTTACGTAAAACTTGAAGCCATTTTTCTATGAAAACTCAAATGACGTAAAAATGAATTTGGTTTGAGAAATTACCCAGAGTATAGATTTAGAAGAGATGATCAGTGGTGATCCTTTCACAAGTATTTGTTTGATTACACACTCACAATTTTCTTCACAATACTTTAATTATCTCTGACAAACTCTCTATGAGTATTCTCTAGATTTATTAAAATAATAAGAAAAAAGAAGACGTCGTAATAAATAAACTGGCGCATTGTGGTCAGTTACCCATCATGGGTTAACTGCCCTCAACCTCTACTAGTGCCATGTTTGGCTAGCCTTAAAAGTTTTATTCTCATTTAATTTAATAAAGTTTTTATCATATAGTTTAAATCATGTCACACCCACTTGCATAAAATAAATCAAATATCTTATTTAATATAATAAAATATGATAACTTCTCATAAATTCACATAGTCATATATTTAATTTTCTCATTAATAAATAATGTCAAATTATTAATTCTCTAATTAATTATTACATTAATTAAATAACATTAGGCTTATTAAATATTTCTTTTAATTCAATAAGCTTACATAATTACATACTTGAATAATAATTATTCTCTACATTAATTTAATAAATGTAACACATATAATTAAATTAATCTACCACAATCATCAATTAATTATTTAATCCAATAATTAAATCATCGAAAAATATTTATTTAATTCAATAAATATTAAAATTTATTTTACAAAATCTCGCTCATTATATCTTTCCCCTTAAAAGGATTCTCGTCCCTGAATCACGACTCAATAAATTTGATCTGCTACATTCTCCCCCCTACAAAAGATTCTCGTCCCCGTAATCGCTTTACATAATTAAGTAAATAAATGAGGGTAATTCTTCATCATATTCTCTTCGAGTTCCCACGTAGCTTCTTCAAATATTGTGGTTCCTCCAAATTACCTTAATGTAAGGTATAACTTTATTTCTGAGAACTTGTTTTTTCGATTACGACAATTTGGATGAATTTCTTCGTAAGATAAGTCTTTCTCAAAATGCAGGGGTTCGTATTCAATTACATGCTTGTAATCGGGCTTTTGTAGGGTCGTAATACGTAAACATGGAAGACGTTGTGGACATTCTCGAGTGCCGGAGGTAAGGCTACCTCGTGACGCGATTCTCCGATTCTACTCATACTTTAAATGGTCCAATGAATCTTGGGCTCAATTTTCCTTTCTTTCCTAACCTAATCTTCCCTTCCAAGGAGAGACCTTCAAGAAAACATAACTACCGATTCAAACTCGATATTTTTACGATGTGGATCAACGATTTTTTCTCTGTCGATCTTGAGTCGCTACCACCGTGTTTCTGGATAACTTTGACTATTTCGCTTGTCTTTTGTACCAATTTCGCCCTAGCAATTGTCTTTCACCAACTTCATCCCAATAAAGTGGAGTTCTGCACTTTCACCAGATAACGCTTCGTAAGGCGGATGCCAATACTAGCGTGGTAATCGTTGTTAGTAGCCAAAACTCTACTAACGGTAGGTGATCATCCCAATTTCCTTTAAAGTCCATCACATGTGCTCTTAGCATATCTTCTAATGTTTGAATCGCTTCTCTCGCTCACTGGTCTCGCTTCGAGAGGGTGGTATGTCAGACTTATTCGCAATCATGCACCCATGCATTCCTCAAGACGCTTTCCGTAAATTCTATGTAAAGCGCGATCTCTATCGAAACAATTGACACCGCAACTCCGTGCCTCAAACAATCTCTTTCACGTATAACCTTTCCAACCGATCTAAGTTGAATCTGATTTTGATTGGAAGGAAGTGTGCGGATTTCGTCACCAATAACGATAACCCATACTGCGTCAGTAGCCTTTCCGAGTCGCTTCAAGGCCAACCACGAAGTCCATTGTAATATGTTCCCATTTCCATTCTGGGATCTCTAACGGTTTTAGCAATCCACTCGGTCTCTCGATGTTCTCGCTTTCACTTTCTCGACAGTAAGACACTTGGCAACACATTCTCGCAACATCACGCTTTTAAATTTGGCCACCGTAAATGTTGTCAAGATCTTGGTACATTTTGGTACTACCAGTAGGTGAATCGAATATCGTGAACTATGAGCCTCGCTCAAAATTTCTTCCTTAATCTCTTGTCTCAAGCAGCACCCAAATTCTACTCTCAAATCTCAAATTCCTTCCTTATCCATCTTAAATCTTGCCTTCGTTCCTTCAAATATCTTCTTTGTCACCTTTTTACATTCTTCGTCCCAAGTCGAGCCTCCTTTACTTTATCTAGTAGAGTTGTACTAGATCGCATCCAAATAGCTTTTCATCAATCTCCATAGGATACTTCACTCCAACTCCAGCTTCTCCATTTCGCAATTAGCTCCTCCCGAGCAAATAACATCATCAATTTCTCACAACCCTTTCTACTTAAGGCGCTCAAGAACCACATTTGCTTTTTACCCGGATGGTATAAAATCTCACAATCGTAATCCTTAATTAATTCCAACCATCTTCTTTGACGATATTCAAATCCTTCGTAAAAAATATATTTCGCACTCTTGTGGTCCGTATATATTTCACACTTCTCCTAGTAGAGATAATGCCTCCAAATTTTCAAAGCAAAAACAATCGCAGCTTAACTCCAAGTCATGGTCTGATATCCTTCTCGTAATCCTTTAATTGTCGTGATGCATACGCAATGACTTTGCCGCTTTTGCATCAACACACAACCAAGTCCTTTATGCGACGCATCACTATAAAACAACAAAATTTCAGATATCATCCTAAGAGATAACACAAAATACTCAACCTCTTCTTCAATTCTTGAAAACTTTCTCACACTTATCCGTCCAAACAAATTTCACACAATTTTTCGAAGTTAAATTCATTAATGAGTTGCAATCTTCGAAAAAAATCTTGAATGAATCTTCTATAATATCCTCGCCAATCCAAGAAAACTTCAGATTCGATGGTGTCCTCACCGATCCCAATTAATCACGGCTTTGACTTTGATGGATCTACCGAAATTCCATTTTTATCGATCACGCGCTCAAGAAATTGTTCTTGTTCAATCCAAAATTCGCATTTCAAAAACTTGCATACAACTTTTCCTTCTCAATACTTCCAATGTTAATCTCAAATGCTCTTCATGTTCTTCCTTGGTTTTCTATATAGACCAAAATGTCATCTATAAATACCACTACTTAACTTATCCAAAAATGGCTTGAACACACCATTCATTAGTCCCATAAATGCTTTGCGAGCATTCGTAAGACCAAACGACATTACTAAAAATTTGTAGTGACCATATCGCTCGAACGCCGCCTTCTTGACATCCTCCTCCGCCTCACCTTCAAATGATGATAACCGCTTCTCGTCTATCTTGAAAAAGTATCTCGCTCCCTTCAATTGATCAAATAGGTCGTCGATCCTGGTAATGGATATCTATTTTTAATCGTGACCTTATTCAGCTTCTCTCGTAGTCAATGCAGAGTCGCATCGATCCGCCCTTCTTTTTCACAAATAAAATCCAAGCGCTCCCCACGACAATATGCTCTCGGTTGAATGTACTTCTTGTCCAACAATTCTTGTAGTTGTACCATTAGTTCTTTCATCTCATCGGTGCCATTCTTGCAGATGGTGCCTTCGATATTGAGCGCTTCGGGTGCCAAATCGATCACGAAAATCTACCTCTATTTGGTGGAAGTCCCGACAAATCGTCTGAAATACGTCGATGAAGTCCCTCACAATCGATTCTTTTACCTTCAATTCTCTTTTCGACTATCGACTATGTAAAGCTAAATATCCTATACAACCTTGTCTTAATAATTTTCGCGGCTCGCAGATCATCGCCGACAACTCGCTTGTTCAGGCGATTTTGCTACCATAAAATACAACCTTTGACGGAAATCATAAGGTTAATACGCTTTTGGCAATCAATTACATTCCGTAATTGAATAACCATCCTTTCCCAATATAACGCCAAATTCCCAAGTCGAATAGGGATAAGATCTATGTTCATGATATTACCCTTAATATCCACTCTACGCTTCTTATGTACGCATTTAACAGGATTATTTCTCTATTCGCAATTTCTATGTTCATGGGGTAATCCAATTCATCCTTAGGCAAATCTAAATTCTTGGCAAAGTCATCGGATATAAAGGAACAAGTAGCACCCGAATCAAATAAAACATAAGCATTAATTTTATTGATCGGAATGATACCTGACATCACATCACGTGATTGAACTGCATCTTGCACCGTCACGTTGAAAGTTCGGGCGGTCAGTCGGTTTGTTGCTGTTGGTCCGGTGATGGTTAAGGCATTTCCACTGTTGTTTCCCCAGTTTCCTCCTAATCCTGATCCTCCCGATCCTTTCTTAAGACAGTCTCTTGCCAGATGGTCCTTCGAACCACAAGTGAAACAAGCACCCTTCTTTGGGTTTGGACAGTTTGGTGCTATGTGGCCTTCCTGACCACAATTGTAGCACACTCTTTTTCCTTTCATACAAACTCCCAGATGGGATTTCCCGCAGGTCGAGCATGCTTCGATTCTTTTCTTCTGACTACCTTGCTGATTCCCCGATGATGAGTTGTCATTCCACCTTTTCTTCTGATTAAAATTTCCACCTCCTGTGCCACTTCCACTGGCCTTGTTATTTCCTTCACCTTCACTCTTCTTCTTCTTCTTCTTCTTCTTCTTCTTCTTCTTCTTCTTCCTGATCTTGATTGTACTTGGTCACCGTGATCGCATCCACCTTCAAATGAGGATGGCCTTTTCCAATACTCCAAAGAAATGTGTTTATCTCAAACATTGATACCTTCATTGTAGACACCCAAGGCTTTGGTCCTTGCTCAAACCGCTCTCGCTTTCCTCTCATCCGTGGTGAACTTGATACGGGGCGTAACCTCGCTAACTCATTGAATTTTGCCGCATAATCGTACGCCATATTTCCCCGCTTCAATTCCGTAAATTGAACCTCCATCCGGTTCTCATGAAGCTAGTTGGGAAGTACATCTCTCAAAACATTTCTTTAAATCTCTCCCAAGTAATTACACCTTCACCTCCTCGCACTTTGTTTTCTTGCCACCAATAGCTAGCCTCGACTTCAAAGATAAACGCTGCAAAAAAGCGGTCTTCTTCCTTCTAACCCCAGAAACGTCGAAAACCTTCTCCATTTCCATAACCCACGTTTGAGCCTCGATCGGGGTTCATGGAACCTTTAAATCTGGCGGTCCCACCGCCTTTGAAATCTTTAAACGTAGTATTTGGTGGAGCTTGAGGTTGATTGTTCATTGCTCCAATTAGTAAGTTAACTAACTCAATGAACGGATTAGCGTTGGCATTCTTGTTATTATTGGTCGACTCTTCTTGAGCCATTGTTACGCCGTTGTTTTCTCCTCTGGTGTCATATTTCTCGTTAAATAAATGCTTATTAGAACTTTATTTTCTCTCTAAATAGTTAAGGCATTACTTAACAATTTAACATACTCATTTAACACATCATCTCAAACAACTTGATATAGTTTCATTCAAATCAAAAGTTTTAACATCAAACTATAGCATCATTGCTATTTACATCATCTATCCTGGAATAAAGAATCCACAGGATTTAAAACATTTAAAATATTCCTTCGTTCATAACATATCGGAATTTACATATAAAATTAACTAAGTCTTTCACATAATTAAGCGAATAATATCACTGCCGGTTAAGGTGTTGAATAGCCTTGCCACGCTCCTCTTCTAAGATGCGATACATCGTCCTGCGATCCATCATGTACAATGGTAGTCCTTCGAACTGAATTGGGTACCTCAAAACTCGATCTTGGGTCTCATTCATTGCCTTGTTAAGTGTAGAATATGTCTCCCCAATCTTCGCCTTTCTTTGACGACCATCATCTTCTTCGCACGATCACCGACGACGATTCTCTTACCCATCCTTCCTCTCTCTATATTTTCAGCCTTTTTTCGAGGTTTCCTTTAGTTCCTTCTTCACTTTCTATCTCCTCGATCTTATCTTTGGTTTGACCTTCTCATGAACCAAATCCCATTCTACATTTCCCAATGTGAGTGAAGAGTCAAAATCTCCTCTCCTTCTCCTCTAGAGTAATCATTAATAATAGCTCATCAACCAGATCCTCAAGACCTCATCTCAGAACTCCACGCTACGGTTGTATAATGTGTCATACATCTCAAAGATCAACGGTGTACCGTGGTAACTCCTCTTCTTCCTCTTCCTCAACAAATTCCTCCTCGTGATCCTCAGATCGATCTCGCACATGCTCCCTCACCAACAACGGTGATCAATGGAGATGACTCTTCCTATGCACCAAATTGCTCCAATGAATCGATATGAATGTCTCTGGGGTTCCTCCTCCTCTTCTTTTACTATAGGTACTCGGGTTCTTCCTCCTCACCTTGACTAGCTTCTCCAACATTCGACATCTTGACAACAAAATTTTAAGTTTTAGTTACTAAGTCGCATTAGTGAGCACATAATTTAACACATAAGCACATAAAGTCTTTTATTATCTTTAATGAATTACAAAAATTCGTTTCCTAGAACTCGATAAGAGTTTTCCTTCACTAGGTTCTTTCTATAAGGCTACTACCTAAGGTTGTTCCCCCACCTAAGATTCATAACCTACAACTTTGATACCAACTTGTGACACCCCAAATTCGGTACTTCATTCCATGGATTTGGTGTTCATCAGACAAAAATATCATCTATCTATTTACCCATAATAAATGTAAACCATGCAATAGATAGAAATAAAATCTTCCCTTTATAGGTTACAACATCCTAATAATAATAATACAATCCCAGGTTAAACTAACCTTAAACATCTCGTAAGTGAATCATAAACAATTAAGTCTTAAACAACATCATTAACTCAAGTCTTAAGCATAAATACATCATCAAATAAAATAACAAGTCTTCATCACATGCTAACTTTGCCTTTGCTTTTACTAGTGGAAGGTTCATCGGCTCTTTCGCTTCTTAATCGCAATGTTATTATTAAGCAAGAGTGAGCACTATTGCCCACAAGTTTAACAATGAAATAATAATAGTATAATAACATGCGAGTGAATTAAAGACATCCGAATAAAAGCTCAACTTTTGAATCAAGAATGAATAACAAGAATCAAAAGAATTCGAGAGTCATAAGACTCGAACTACCTTTAGGTTATCAAGGGTTATACTTGAAACCTATAAGACTATGGACCTTTCTTCTACTGTACTTAGGGGATCACCCTTAGTACCATACTCAGCACAATATCTTAACGCTAACGCGATAAGTAAATCCCTTTACTGTGGTTGTTCATCTCAGTTTGACATTCAAGTCTGCACCAAAGGAAGTTTGGTTTGGATAATTCAATAAGGGTTCTGAAATTTAGAACGTTCATCAACTAAGGACTAGTTGAATCAATAAAGTTCACTAGTCTAATAAGGTTCAACAATAATGATATTCAATTTGAATAATAATCTCAAGAAGTATACAATAGAACAATTATTGTATAACTGAATCATTCTTTGAAAAGATAATCAATCTTTAATATAACATTTGAACTTGAATAATAGAATTGATAATTTACTTGAGGTAAATAATAAACTTGAACAATAATGACAAGTAGGGTTAGGAAACTTGCCTCGTGCGTAGATTACACTTTAACTAAGCACGTTCTTTGAATTTAATCCTACATACCATTCATATTCACAATACCAGTTAATTATAACTTAACTAATCATCAATGATCATTCTTTTGTCTAAACTTTGGTTATGACTATACTTAGTCAAATTATCACATTTACTGCCACATAATATCACTTCATGAATAATAATTTAATTATGTATTCCATAACTCAATCTACATGTAATTATATTATTTACATGTTAAACATCTATTTTATCATCACATTATACTTCTAACATGTTTACATGTTCATTACATTAAGTTAATAACACATTGCTAGACTTAATCATTTTTAAAAATTTCATTTCTGAACTTTCTGGAGAGTAGCCAAGCTATGCATATGCCACTATTACACTTGGTCTTGTACACATGCATGCATAATCGCTTGGGTACTTAGTACATATTCATGGATGTTTAGGCATGAGATCAAGCCATGGCGCGCGCGAACAATGAAACTGCTTCGCAATTAATTAAAATTGCGTAATACAAATACCCAAAAAAACTCCAATTTAAAATATTACTACACGAATTTAGACATACCCACATGATATAATTCATGTATAATCATAACCCAATATTTATATAATGACTTTAACCAATTTAAACACTAAATTACAGAATTTAAGCATGCAATTTCACTGACTTTGATGTTCTTGAAGGTTTTGAAAATAAAACATGAAAATTGTCACTACGGATTCGTTATAACACCGAATCCGTTCATTTAAACTTTGGTCTCTTCAGATCAACATGCATAATAACATACGAGTATAAAATTTAGGATAATATATATGATCAACACATGAAATATCACGATAAGGCCATATGGCCAAAACCCAAACTCGTAATTTATGAAAAACATATATGACATGCGTTTTTTCATGAAACCGATGATATGGTTTACATAATATATATAATCAAATACAATTTGATAACATTTAACACATATATAAACTTATAATCATATCATTTCCCAAATACGTAGATTTACGTAAAACTTGAAAGCCATTTTTCTATGAAAACTCAATGACGTAAAAAGCAAATTTGGTTTGGAGAAATTACCCAGAGTATAGATTTAGAAGAGATGATCAAATGATCCTTTCACAAGTATTTGTTTGATTACACACTCACAATTTTCTTCACAATACTTTAATTATCTCTCGATAAACTCTCTATAGTATTCTCTAGATTTATTAAAATAATAAGAAAAAAGAAGACGTCGTAATAAATAAATCGATAGATTGTGGTCGGGTTACCCATCATGGGTTAACCGCCTCAACCTCTACTAAGTGCCATGTTTGGCTAGCCTTAAAAGTTTTATTCTCATTTAATTTAATAAAGTTTTATCATATAGTTTAAATCATGTCACACCCATTTGCACAATAAACCAAATATCTTATTTAATATAATAAAAAATATGATAACTTCTCATAAATTCACATAGTCATATATTTAATTTTCTCATTAATAAATAATGTCAAATTATTAATTCTCTAATTAATTATTACATTAATTAAATAACATTAGGCTTATTAAATATTTCTTTTAATTCAATAAGCTTACATAATTACATACTTGAATAATAATTATCCTCTACATTAATTTAATAAATGTAACACATATAATTAAATTAATCTACCACAATTGCATCAATTAATTATTTAATCCAATAATTAAATCATCGAAAAATATTTATTTAATTCAATAAATATTAAAATTTATTTTACAAAATCTCATCTGTCACAAGTATGCAAGTATGTTAGATAAGGGTAAGTTTATGATCCGCATATATATATATATATATATATATATATATATATATATATATATATATATATATATATATTTTCCTCCTAACTATGGGACTATTAATCAGACTTTGAAGTTTTTAGTCAACTGATTAGCTACTTTTATGGATAAATTACAAATTATAATATTATATATTCAAAACCTTATATTGTGGTTCCGATCATCTTCTTTAGAGACAACTGATAGGAGCCACTCAAAGAAAGAAAATGAATTAAGTTATTCTCATTTACAAAAAAATTGATACCAAGGTATGATTAAATCACTAAGATAAATGAGTACAATATTAATTAATTATTAAACTTATTTAATATTATTTTATCTTATTGTAATATTATTAATTTATTATAGGTGAAAGAACATGAGGAAGTAATTGAATTAATACAATCTCATAACAAAGATCAAATTTAACTAATACTCCCTCCGTCCCGAATTATCTGTTGTTCTAGAGTTCCACACAGATACCAATATGTGTGATAAAAATACTAAAATACCCTTATGTGCTGACTTTTTTGTTTTCTGCAAAAATCTCACATACACCTATACAACTCTTCGTCTTCCTAAATTTCTTTCCACAAAAACTCTGAAATACTCCATAGTCCTCAAGACATCATAGTTTCTTTTTCTCTTCATCTTCCTAAATTATTTTTCGCCAACAGTCCATGCCGGGAGAGAAGAACAATTGAGTTTGGTTTGCACGCCAAAATCCCTGCCGCCAAATCGTCTATGTGGTATGAACTTGTTGAAGAATTATTTTTCTTTTATTCTTTTCTTCAATCATTTCTATAGTTTTAGCTGAATGAACTTGTTGGAGAATTGTCTTTAATTTCATTAATCCATAACTTAAGAATCATTTTGGTAAAATTGTTTCTATTTGATACATATAATTATGTCTAGTCTTAATGCATTTTTCCTCTGTTTGGTTACTACATTGCTCAGCACACACACATCATGGTATGTACTGAAAATTATTCGTCTTTTGCTTCCTGGTACCAATTGTGGAGTAAAACTTAAAATGAAAACAAGAAGTAATTTAGGTTGACTGAGGAACCTTGGCCTCTAGAAACAACACAAGGTTGAAAAGATAATTAATTCGTTGGTTTTATTCATGACTGCTGCTGACTTATATAAACCTGCAATACACAACTAATACCACAAAAATCGGGAATAAGCATAATCTACAATTACCCAGTACCCACTACTAACAAAATAACATAAAACTAGATCTCCCTTATCCTAACTAATGTACTAAACTAATTAAAATCAACACGGTAAATTTATTTAAACAAAAACTAAACAAGCATGTAACATTATTTCTTTATTAAGCAATGTCATTATGCATCGTATCTTAGTAGTTTGGGCAACAAATTATATCCATATTCACCTGTCCTACTTTTGGCATGTCTACGTTGGTTATAGCATTTTCCCTCTGTTTATAATTACAAAGCCATCTCAGGCACCATTAGCTAATAAGAATCGAAGCGTAGAAGAGCTTTGTTCTTTTCTAATTCCTTTGCATTTTGTTAAATATGTAATGTTATATTGGCAGAGCTTTGGTGAAAGAACTTAACCCATTCTTATGACATTGTCTTAGGAGCACTACCATATTTGAGAGCTTCACATAGAACGATGGCCCCAAGGCAAAAAATTCGAATTTCGTTTGCTGAAATTGATCTCAACGTTGATCCTAATATTGATTGTGGAGATAGGCAACTAGAGAAGGAACCAATACACGATTTTACTGTCGATGTGGACGAGTCAATTCTCGAACGTGATTTCGATCTCAATTCGACACCAAATGAGATATTGTCAACAAGTCATGATATGTTATTAGAAGAGCAACTTATAGAAGATGATGAACGACTTGAAGAAGGAACACAGGCGAATCAAACTACTTTGGAATCTAGTAAAGTTTCTCTCTCTCAACTATTTTATGGTTTGCTAGTTCCTTCACTCATGTGTTTCTTCCATGTCTATTGTTTCCAATGCAGATGCCGAGATGTCAAGTGCAACAAGTGTTAAAAACAAAAATTTAAGCAATGTGGAACGCCAAGCTATATACGATTTGCTGCTCCAAAAAAGTGTCGATGGAAAATTAAAAAAAGGGACAACTAACTTGGTGGCCTCTTTATTTTTAGTTCATATAACAACTGTTCAACGCATTTGGAAGAGAGGACAAAACAGTGCGGTGTTTGCCGATGTCTCAAGTCAAAGAACCAAAAATTGTGGTCGTAAAAGAGTTCATGTTGATTTATAGAAAATCTGTGAGGTTCCTTTACATAAGCGAACAACTATTCGCTCTTTAGCTCATGCTGCGACTATCCCCAAAAGCACTTTGTTTAGACTATTTCAAGAGGAGAAATACGACGGAATTCAAGTCCCGTCAAACCTTTCTTAACCGAAGACAACAAAAGATCAAGACTTCAATTTTGTTTGGATATGCTTGAAGAGGGTAGCTTACCACACAACCCAAGTTTCAAAGCCATGTATAACACGGTTCACATTGACGAGAAATGGTTCTTTATGACAAAGAAAGCTTAGAAGTTCTACATGCTATGAAATGAACCGGAACCGTATTGCCCCTGTAAGAGCAAGAATTTTATTGTTAAAGTCATGTTTTTGGTTGCTTTAGCTCGCCCAAGGTTCGATGCAAATGGAAATGAACAATTCTCAGGAAAAATTGGTGTGTTTCCTTTTGTCATACAAGAACCTGCTATAAGGAACAGTGTTAACAGACCTGCTAGCACACTCGTGACAAAACCAATAAATTTGGTGACAAAGGATGTTGTAAGGTACTATTTGAGTGAAAAAATTCTGCCTGTAATTAAGAAAAAATGGACAAGAGATGATTTGGGATCTCCAATTTTCATTCAATAAGACAATGCAAGAACACACGTCGATTGTAATGACTATGCATTTTGTGAAGCTGCGACCAGAGATGGGTTTGATATTCGTTTATTATGCCAACCTCCAAACTCTACGGATTTGAATGTTTTGGATCTTGGATTTTTTCAGTGCTATTCAATCCCTACAACAAAGAGAGTCAATGCGATCTATCGATGATCTTATAAGTGTAGTTGTAAAGGCATTTGAAGAGTTTTCTAGTGTGAATTCCAACTAGATATTTTTGTTATTGCAGCTATGTATGGAAGATATAATGAGATGTAAAGGTTTAAATCAATACAAGGTTCCTCATATCAAAAAAGAAATATTGAAACATGAAGGCCATCTCCCTATTCAGGTTAGTTATGAACCTAAACTGGTGGAAGAAGTGCGCAACTACCTATATATTGTTGCTTGATTCGGTATATATTTGATCTTTATTCTGCTATTGTATTTTTTTAGCATGGCAACTGATTCCAAGTAGAAACTACCTAAATTTTGTTAATTGTGTATGAGATGTGGAAGTAATTAATTGAGGTTGGCTTTTATATAGTTCTTTTAGAATAACATAGACATTAGCTTTTACAGGTTCTGGGAAATGCTAAAGAGGTTATTGCAGTGGAAATCTCCAATTGTCATTCTAAGCTGGAGCTGCAGAATAGTTGACAATTCTTATTTTTGGTAGTTGGAAGATAATTCTTATTTTTGAGATGTACTTGAAGCATCCATACTCTTTCTCCTTTTTTTTATTTCTAAGGGGCCATTACTCTTTTTTTTGGAATACTTTTATTCCATTGGATACAATGCTTGAATTGAACAATTGTTTTGAGCAATGAATTTGTTTTTTTGTTTACTCGGTGAGCTCTCCGAAAAAAAATACTCCTGCAGTTGTAATTTTTTGGATTAGTTGTTCATGTTAATGAACCAAATTGAAGCTCTCATGTCAAGTTGTAAACTACTTGCACAACGTGTAGGTTATCATGTGAAACACCTGCACAAGAAAAACAAATTAAGGCATTATTTTATAGTAGACGGATTCTCTATGAAGGATGTTGTTAGTCTGTTACTTTGGTTATTGACCAGCTTCTTCTCAGGATGATTGCTTATTAGTCTGATTTTGAACTTTCGAATATTTATCCAGAGTTGGTTTGTTAGATCACATTGTAAATTGAATAATTATATGTGTTTCCGTGTCATTTGTGCTAAAGTGAAATAATGTTAGTAATATAGGTATATTTTGTTTTGTGAATTACAAATTGCATTATCACAGTAAAATGGTGTGGTTTGATTATATTTTGAAATTCTGAATGGAATGTCTTGCTAATGAGAAATTGTTTGCGGAAAAAGTTTACTTTATCAGAGTTATTTTTTTAGTGCAATAATTATTGCTTACAATTTCCTACTTCTATTTCTGAAGAATAATTTGATTTTTTTTGAAGTTTTAGGCAATTTATATTCTAAGTGCTCATATTTCAGCGTGATTTGTAGGGAATTACATTTGTGAGCTATTTGAAGCATTTAGTTCAGTCTTAAGGTGATTTTGGAGGTGTTGACCAGTAGATAATGTATCATCAAAGCTCCTCACTCCTAGGGCTATAAGTGTATAACACTTGGATTGATAGGATCATAGGAGCTAGTGCTTGTGACTGAAAGTGTTCTACCTTGTAGTTAGCCCCAGAGCTATATACTGATCTAGAATAATCCACTGCTAGCATACCATCAAAAGATGCAAGAAAAGCTTATATATGATGATGTGATCTTAGTTTGAGTTGCTTTATATGATGTGATGTATACTAATTAAGCTGGTAAAATATATTGGGCATTTGCTGAAGCTGTCAGAGCACAGTGGTGAAGTGTTGGGATGGCATCCAAAGGTAGGGCTGACCAGATGAGGATTGAGATCAATTTTATAGCTGACAATTTGTGAAGAAAAGGAAACTCTTTTTGACATCTTGTTCACCTCCTTGTCTATCCCAGAAAAGAGTAGCGGCCAACTTGTTGCCTTCTGATGGAGCAAACCAATACGGATGAAATGACATACTCTTTTCTGAACCTCTGATTTCATTGCTTCAACCTCATTTGCATTGGTTATGCAACCTCTACTTTCATTATTTAAAATAATATGTGAATTCTGAACTGAATGGAGCATTAATTGTAAGACCCTAATTTTTATAAATAAAATCAAATTTTATCTAATTATTATTGTGAATAATAAGGTGTTAATTTGATATAATATTTTGGTTATGGGAGAAATGTGCAAATTTTGCAGAATAAGCAAGTGGTTATAAAATATTCATTGTTGTTTTAATATTCGTTTGGTCATGGAATATTCTCTTTGTCAGTTTTAATATTCGTATGCGATGGCGCTAACCATTTGTGGGCCCCATAACTAAAACCTATCGGATGAAGAAAACGACAAGTTGAGTTTTTATAAATAATCTACAGAATTAATGGTTACTGCTAACAATGTTGGAATATCCAAATGGTTAAAATACGAAGAATACGCGTGGTTGCATAAAGAAAGATTACCAGATTGCACAATATATTTTTGAATTATTGATTCTTACGTAAGAAAGCACTACTTAATAATTGTTACAGTAATTACTGTTCAATATTTTATTTTATTAATTCAATAATTGCTACGTTGATATTTAATATTATTGTTGTTTCAATAATTTTCACTGCACAGTATTTTCCATTATCTGATTAATAATTCATATTATTTGAATAATATTATTAGGTAGCATTATTGGCAATGTCTAAGGAAGTTCTGTCTAGGAAAGGGGTTTGGTCACCTAATTGCGCGCCAATAAGGAGAAATCCTAATCGGAAAGCTCCCTCTTTCCTGGGAATGACCTGGTTGTCATAATTGTGATTCTGTAATATTATTTGTGAACAATTAATTATTGATTTATATGATAAAGAAATATTTATATTCTATGTGGATAGATAGAGAAATATTTATTTTGTGTGGATATAAATGAAGAAATTAATGTTGAGGTATTTTATCAGTATTTTGTCGGTATGGAGGTATTAAAAATCATCCGTATGTGGATTTCGGGCATTTTCTGTTTGGAATTTGGAAAAACTTAAATCTACAAAGTTGTAGAAAATTCGTATTTTTCTGATAAAATGACTATTTATTATGAATTATTGAAGTTTCAAAAATAAATGTTTTTATTAAAATTATGGGTTGGGCCCACTTTTGTCCTTTGTTGATAAAATGTGCTGAATTAAATTTTTAAGTGTGGTGGGCTGATATTTTTGTCAAAGTGGCATGCGTAGAAAAAAAAGATTATATTAATATTTTATTAATTTAGTCTGCTTTGGCGTTCTAGCATTTTTCTATAAATAGGTGCTTAGGTTAGAATTGAAAATCACACCAGAAACAAGTTTTTTCTCTCTCTCTATTATCGAGCGTATTTTGTAAGTATTTTGATACTTTGAGAGTTGTTATTCAGTACAAATTTCTTTCAACAATATATTCGATATTCCAGTCAGAAGTACTGTTCTTTTGAGGTAAGAGATGTTATTTTCTTCGTAAATGATGTTATTTTGTCAATATCATTATACAGAAATATTGGTATGAAATTTATTATGAAAATTTTACCTTTTCATGTCGAGGTTACTATTCATGTATACGACACTATTCACGAATACGGTATTATTCACGAAGTATGAGTTTTCTTGTGGAATTTCTACCTTTTTGTGTCGGAGTTACTATTCACGATATTTATTACTTATTCACGATATCGATACTATTCACTTAATACAAGATTATTCACGTAAAAAATAAAATTTTCTTTTCTTTGTCCAAGTTGTCTATTATGGTTACTATCTTTGATTGTATCCATGTTTTGATCTTCATTCTTGAATTTTGCTCCATAATTGATTATTATAAGGTATTTTTGAACTTGGATAAACTAAAGTACGAATCCCTAATCTTTGATCTTTATCTCACTGGATTCGTTTTCTTTAAGATATTTTTCATCATCCACTGTCCTAAATGATGATATTACTAAATATCTTTGGCATGTAGTGCAAAGATGAATGATTAACAGATGAATATCTTTGGCCCGTAGTGCAAAGATGAACAGGTGTTGAGATGAACATGACCAACTGGTGATACAAATGAATATCTTTGGCCTATAGTGCAAAGATGAATATTTGATTCAAGATGTATATTGATTGATGTTACAGGGATAAAATATTGATGATGAACTTTTAAATCTTAGAAGATAGTAGAATTCATTCTCTACTTGACTTTTCTAATGGATTGCTGATTCCGCAGCAGTTGTTGATCTAAAACTTGTTGTCTATTATATTCTATCAAATTTTTCCCCGTTGAAGACTAATGATAAATTGTTGTATATTATCTTACTCATAATATTCTTTACTGGGCTAGTTGAGCTCACCCTTTTCTTTTTTGTTTCATTTTTCTTCTCAGGAGGTGAAAATATAGCAGGAACTAGTCGGGGTATGGAGTGATGGTTCTAGAAAGTTGTTTTAGCAGTCCTCACTATTTTTGTAAAATAGTGTATCAATAATTGTAATGAGGACTCATTTTGAGTTTGAATACTGTCTATTAGACAATATTTGTATTTAGACTCACAATATGTGTTGTCGTATTTTTCACGACAATTGTATTAATGAAGCTGTATTTGTTTCTGTACCATGTATTTGGCGACTTAGAATGGGTGATGTATACCTATTTTGGGGGCGTCACAGTTGGTATCAAAGCTTAGGGATATGGTCTCTGGCGAGATCTGGAATATAACTAGAAGGAGAGACGAGTAATCCTTCATTAAATTAGTGTCATACCTAAGCTTATTGGTTGGTCAATCACGAGCATATGGTTAATATATGATATGTTAATTTGTTAATTAACCCTTATTTTGTGGCAGTATTTGAGAATGGTAGCTGAAAATATTAACAATGGAGTGAATGAGACCGTGGAGACACATTTAATCACCACCCATGGGAATGTGCAACAGGAAGGCAATATTCTTCCTATAAACAACACTACCGAACAAATGATGAATGATGGGATGTTTAGAAGCTTTTTGCAGTTCATACAAAATTAGACGAGGGAGACTCGTGTACAAAATATGGGTGAAAATGATAGCAATTCGCAGCTTGTCACAACCAAGCAGTTCAAAGAGTTGGGACCACCAGAATTTGTGGGAAAGCTGGATCCGATTAAGGCAGAAACGTGGGTCAAGAAAATTACCAAGATATTCGATGTCTTGGGAAGCACGGAGGAACAGAAGTTTCCATTCGCCACCTTTATGTTCTGCGGTGAGGCAGACTATTGGTGGGAGTCTGTGAAGCATACCCAGCCTACCGCACTCAACATGTCTTGGGAAACATTTCAAAAACTGTTCAATGACAAGTACTTTCATGAAAGTATTCGTCATATGAAGGAGGTAGAGTTTATCAAACTGGAACAAAACAACATGACGGTGTCCTAGTATGAGGCGAAGTTCGCAGAGTTATCCAGGTTTGCACCTCATTTAGTAGACAATGAGGACCGAATGACGAGGATGTTTCTAAGAGGTCTAAAACCCGAGATTCAGTAATATCTTATCTCTCATAAATATATTCAGATGTTGTAAATAGGGCACAATTATTAGAGCGAGATAATGAGTATGTTCAACCGAGGGACCACAACCAGTGTCATACCGGTGGCAGCAGTCATCGGAGCAATGAAAACCAGCGAGGAGGAAAATATTCAGACAAAAGTGGTAACCACTCTTGTGGTAATCGTGGCCATGATGGTAGAAGAAGCTAGTCGGGGGGAGATTTCAAAAAGAGAAGGTACAATAATGATAACGTGAAGATGTCAGCACAAACATCAACTGTTTCTATGGGAGGAGAACGAGCACCGGTCGTTTGTTATAAATGCGAGAAAGAGTGACACATCAGCCCAAACTGCCCACAACAATCCAAGGTGTGTTATAACTGTGGAAAGGAAGGTCATATAGCTAGAGATTGTTTTGTTGCGAAACCAAGTTCAACAGGGATAGTGACTCCAAAGGCTTTCCCTGACAAGTCAAAGTCGGTGGTTCCTGAAAGAGCGTTTGTTGTGACTGCCCAAAATGTGAGGAACCCGAACGAGGTGATCACGGGTAAGCTAATCATAAACTCTTGCAA
This sequence comes from Panax quinquefolius, assembly GCA_020205615.1. NCBI lineage: Eukaryota > Viridiplantae > Streptophyta > Magnoliopsida > Apiales > Araliaceae > Panax > Panax quinquefolius. Next base: position 79,645,112 of record CM035165.1, read on the forward strand.
AGTTTATACCTTATTAGATACTGGTTCTACCCATTCTTTTATCTCTCCTGCTTGTGCTCAACGTTTGAACTTGACTCTGGAGAAATTAGACTTTGACTTATCTGTTGAGACTCCGTTAGGAGAAACTTTAATTACATCTACTGTTTATAAATCTTACTTGATTCAAGTTGGAACCATCACATTACTTGCCGATCTTATTTCATTGAAAATACTTGCATTTGATATGATTTTAGGGATTGATTGGTTAACTACGCATCATGCTAAAATTGATTGTTTTCGTAAGGTTGTTAGTTTTCATATTCCTAACCAACCTGTTATGCGAATTCAAGCAACCAAACCACAAAAGTCAATCACTGTCATATCAAGCCATAAAGCTATTCGTTTATTAAAAAACGGATGTCAAGCTTTCTTAGCCCATGTCACGAACTTGAACAAAAACACGTCAGATTTGAATAATATTTCTATTGTTAGTGAATTTCCTGACGTATTTCCTAAAGAACTTCCCGGTCTACCCCCAGAACGTGAAGTTGAATTCTTTATTGACCTTGAACCTGGTACAAATTCCATTTCTAAAACCCCATATCGAATGGCTCCTATTGAACTTCAGAAGTTAAAGTTCCAACTGCAGGAGTTGTTAGACATCGGTTTCATTCGTCTTTGTACATCTCCTTGGGGTGCTCATGTTTTATTCGTAAAGAAGAAAGACGGGAGTATGCGACTTTGTATTGACTACCGAGAATTGAATCATGTCACCATCTAGGTATCCGCTACCTCGCATTGATGACTTGTTTGACCAGTTGCAAGGAGCACAATTCTTTTTAAAGATCGATCTTCATTCCGGATATCATCTGTGAGACCCCGAATTTTATGAATAAAGATTTAAATTTCTTGAAATATTATTTTAAATATTATGGTGTGAATTTGATATAATGTTATAGTTGTGGGTAATATTTATAAATTTTGCAATGTATGCAAGTTGTTATAAAATATTCGTTTGGTCGGGGAATATTCTTTTTATCGGGGAATATCCATACGACGGAACAATCATTGGTGGACCCCACAACGGAAGTATTGTCGTAGTTAGAAAACGACAAAATTATTTTTCTATAAAAATAACGGCGGAGGTGTTACCGTTATAACTGTTGAACTACCCGGTAGTAAAAGTACAATAATACGCGTGATTGCATACTAGCACACGGTATTGATTATTGATGCTTACGTGAGAAGTCACTTAGATATACTCAATTATTGCTACAGTAATTGTTGCATCATATCTCTCATATTATTGATTCAATTATTGTTACAGTATCATGTGTATAATATGTTATATTATTAAATCAATAATTGAGACGACAAAGTTATTCATATTATTATTTGTAATATTGACAATGTCTAGAAGTTACATTAAGAGAGGTTTGGTCACCTAATCATGCGCTTAATAAGGAGAAATCCTTATCGGAAAGCCCACTCTTTCCTGGAAACGACCTGGTTGTTAAATATTATGAGTTATAATATTAATGATGAATAAGTTCGTGTTGATTAAAGATGAAATTGATAGTTCCATTGTGTTGGGATTATTAGTGTTAGTGGAAATCAACATTTATTTCGATAATAATTGATGTCTGGAGGTTATATTGTTCAATCGGGTATTTGGGACACTTTTCGTGTCGGAGTACTATTCACGAGTTACTATTCATGAGTTACTATTCATGAGTTACTATTCACGAGTTACTATTCATGGGGTACTATTCACCCGTAAGATATATTTCTTTTCGGTCCAAATCATTTTTGGGTACAATATTATTCAATGAGGAGATGTGCTAATTTTTCAAACCGTTGGTTGAAGATATAATAGTAAATCAATATGAACCGCTGGTGGAAAGTTATAATAGTGAATCAATATGGATCGCTGGTTTAAAGTTTTAATAGTAAATCAGTATGGACCGTTGCTTTAAGTTTTAATAGTAAACCAATATGGACCATCCGTTTAAAAGTTAATCAATCTGGACGGTTCATGAATTAGTTATTATTCAGTCTATTCTCCTATAAATAGAAGCTCATTCCTTCATTATTTCTTACGAATTCACTAAAACTCTAGAGAGAGAAATTATAGAGAGAAAGAAGAAGAGAAGTTTGTTGCCTCACTTTTCCAATATCCAGTTTCTTCTAAGGTAATGGATATTATTTGTTGTACTCGTTAGGGGTATTCCTTCTTTCTTATTGGTGAAATTCTTTTGTTATTGCATTCTTTATTATTCTATTGGAATAACCTGTATACGCGGGATACCCTATACTTGGTGAAATTCTTCTGTTATTCCATTCTTATTATTCTGTTGGAATAACCTGTTTATGCGAAGTATCGCATATATGGTGAAATTCTTCTAATATTCCGTTCTTTATTATTCGTCGAATATCCTCGTCACGTGCGCGTTCGCCGCACACGGTTCCATTATTTATTATTCGTCGAAATATTCTCGTACATTCGCTTACGCTTTGGTTCCATTATTTATTATTCATTGGGAATAACTCGTCTGCAGATCTATCACACGCATGGTGAATCCTTCATTATTCCATTCTTTATTATTCTCGTTGAATAACTCGCCTATGTGGATTACCACATGTATGGTGAATGATCCTTCATATTCATTCCTTATTAAATTGTGGAAATGATCCGTCTACGCGGATTACCGCATGGCGGCAAAAAAATCCATTTACGCTTCATATATATTCTATTATACTCACCAAGTTAAAGCTTTGGCTTCTATACTACATGAAATTAGTGGAATATCCTTGATATTTGCTCTTCATCCAGTATCTTTTCATGGAAACATTCTTCTAAGCATTCTTGAATTTTACTCCACAAAGCATTATCATGTTGACAATTTGGACGTTATTGAGTTCAGGATAAATAAACTTATAAATCTTTAAAATTTATTCTTGAACTTGTTTTATTGAATTGTCATCATCCTCATGCTTATATTATGTTGAAAGTCATCTTTGACTTACGTGCATAGATGGACTTGGTATGATTATGACCAGGGATTATTCGGTATAATCATGACCATAATGTGACGAATGATGTGGTAAAAGTCCTCATTGGCCTGTAGTTCATTAGTGGACAGTTGTTGGTATGATTATGACCATGGATTATTCGGTATAGTCATGACCATTGATGATTACATGAATATCCTTGGCCGTGGAGCAGGGATGATTCGATTTTATTTATTAAGCTGAGTCTCAGCGATAAAAGTGATGAAAAACTCTGTACGGGCATTATGAATTCTTAGTTATGTCTTTTGGATTGACTAATGCTCCTGCTGCTTTCATGGATATGATGAACCGTGTGTTCAAGGAATATTTGTATCAGTTCGTTGTTGTCTTTATTGATGACATCTTCATCTATTCCAAAAGTCATGAAGATCATGAGCACCATTTGAAGCTGATACTTCAAAGGCTTCGTGACAACAAGCTATATGCTAAGCTAAAGAAATGCGAGTTTTGGCTTGAGGAAGTAGCATTCCTTGGGCACGTGGTGTCAAAACATGGAGTATCTGTCGACGCGGTGAAAATTGAAGTAATACAAAGTTGGGAGCAACCAAAGTCGGTGACCAAAGTACGTAGCTTTCTGGGCTTAGCTGGTTATTATCGGAGATTCGTGGAAAGATTTTCTAGAATCTTTACTCCATTAACTCAGCTGACTCAGAAAGATACAAAATTCGTATGGAGCGAGGAATGCGAGAAGAGTTTCCAAGAGCTTAAGAGGAGAATCATTTCGGAACCTGTTCTGACAATACTATCTGGTTCGGATGGATTTGTTATCTACATCAATGCTTCAGGTAAAGGGTTAGGATGTGTTCTCATGCAACATGAGAAAGTCATAGCCTATGCCTCGAGACAACTCAAAGAATATGAGAGGAATTATCATACTCATGATCCAGAGTTGGCAACAGTCGTTTTCGCATTGAAGATCTGGAGACACTATCTGTATGGGGAGAAAGTGGAGATTTATACGGATCATAAAAGCCTCAAATATTTCTTCACCCAAAAGGAACTCAATATGCGGTAATGACGTTGGCTCGAGTTGTTGAAAGATTACGACTATACCATCCAATATCATCATGGAAAAACAAACGTGGTAGCTGACGCATTGATTAGAAGATCATATGCGGGTACGAGTGTAATGTTGTTAACACAAAGGCCCATTTTGTATGACTTGCAAAGAATGGAGATAGAGGTAAAGGCTCCAAGTACCCACGTGATGATATCAAACATACGAGTAGAACCGACTTTAATCGATAAAGTTAAAGTTGCTTAAGCTACGGACATGGAGCTGATGCGTATGAAGAAGAAAGTGAAAGAAGGTGCTATTCCAGAAGCAAGAATCGATGAAGAAGGAATACTTCGAGTAAACTCCAGACTTTGCGTTCCTAATGATTCTAACTTGAAACATAGAATCATGATGGAGGCACACAACACACCGTTTGCAATCCATCCTTGTAGTACCAAAAAGTATCATGATCTTTGACATACATTTTGGTGGAACAATATGAAGAGAGAGATCGCGGAGTTTATCTCGAGGTGTTTAACTTGTCAACGGTAAAAAGAGCATCGCGCTGCAAAGGGTCTATTGTAACCACTTGAGATTCTAAAATGGCAGTGGGAACACATTACTATGAATTTCGTTACGCGTCTTCCCAAGGTTTCTTAAGGCATAGATGCGATTTGGGTCATTGTTGATAGATTAACCAAGTCTGCTCATTTCTTGCCTATACGAGAGACTTATTTCCTTGAACGTCTTGCTCGCATAAACGTGAATGAGATTGTGAGATTACATGGCATGCCAGTATCCATAGTTTTGGACCGTGACCCAAGATTCACTTCATGATTTTGGGTTAGCTTGCAGAAAGCTATGGGCACGGATTTACGATTCAGTTCGGCATACCATCCACAAACGGACGGGCAATCATAGAGGACTATTCAAACTCTTAAAGATCTATTAAGACTCTATGTCCTAGATTTCAAAGGGATTTGGGATAAATACCTACCATTAGTGGAAATCTCCTATGGGAGCTGTCGTTTACACTCCTAAATTAACCTCACTTTCACTTTACAAATTTAAACATATAGCACAGTAGTAAGCAAGGATCGATCCCACAGAGAGTGATTTGTTCTATATTTATCCTATGATTTCTAATGAAAATGAGATTTTGAATTAATTAATTAAATTAACAAGAATAAACTAATAAGAATAAACAATAAATAAAAAGCTTCAGTTCTTCAGTTCAGTATCACCTTTTTATAACAATAGATTAATAGAGTGTAACATTATTTACCCTTCAATGAAACTAATAGCCCTAGGTAACAACAAGCTCTACTACCCGAAACTCCCCTTAGATTGTCACTCAATGAAACAAGCTCTTCACAAGATTCTAACAATTATATAACCTAGAACAAGCTCTCTAGATTTAATATAATAACAGCATTAAGAACTAGGGAATTAGACTATTTCAAGCAACAATCACATAAGCTCGGATTGTTTAACTTGTCTTCTGATAATCATAGCAATACTCAAAAGCTTGTCCACAATCATGTATTACTAATTATTACTTATGATTATGAACAATATCAATTACACGTAATATTATTCCTTGATCTAGCATATGATATTCGTTAACCAACTCAATCCTGCAGAAATCAAATCAGTTAAGCCAAATAGCATTCAGAAATTAAATTAGATTATCAAGAATGAATTTCATGTGAGAAGGAATAAATAATGAATACTCAATTAACCATTAATTATAAATAAGGTTCAACATCCCTTAGAACTGAATAAAAATAACTTAGCTCATGTCTTCAATCCTCCAATGTTGTAGATGAGAGAATGTAGTAGATAATTAAATGAATAAAACCCTGACTCTCATCCTCTATTTATAGTGCTAGACAAAGTCCTAAATCCTATAGGAAGTAGAAATCAAAATCCTAAAAGGAATTACAAATCATAACTAGTTTCCATAAAGAAATAGAATCTAATTTGGAAATAAATCTTAGTCTAAAGATATCCTAATTCTAATAGAAATATCAATCCAATTCCATGTAGAAATCTGTCAAAATATGTTTTTATAAACTTTCCAAAAATCCAAAATTTCCCAATTTTCCCGCTCAAATTCGCTAGGGCGAATTTTCATTTTCTGTTGCGACGTCCTTTGGTAAAATGAGCATAACGTTTGATTTGGGAGGAGTTATGAGGCTTGCTACCTATCAAAACGAAGATATTGACAAGATCTACAACTTTTATTCTTTGATATTAGACAGATTCTGGCTGTATCAAGGTTGAAATCAGGCTTCAAGTGACTGCTATGCAAATTACAACTTCCAAACTTTGAGGTTCAAATTCCGTTTGGTAAAAAGATCATAACTTCTTCATACGAACTCCGATTGGGACGATTCAAGATGTTCCGGAAAGCTAAGGAAGAGCTCTACAATAAAATCCAAGTCCCAAGCCAAGACCATGCATCCAACGTAATGCTAAAAACCCTGCAATTTTCTTTTTTTCCTCATTTCAGCTCCAATTCCTCCTGAAATCATTAAACACCTTAATAAGCTCATATACACAATAAACATGCAATAAAACTAAATATAATGGAATCAAAATAAATGAATAATATGCACTCATCAAATTCCCCCACACTTAGCCTTTTACACGTCCTCGTGTAAACAAAAAGTTTAATTTCCATAAAAATTCTATTCAACCATCATGTCAGAAGATTTCAAGGTACAAATCATGATTATCAACACTAAATTTGCAAAAATCTAATCAACGCCTTATTAATCAACTCACAATTACCAACCTTACCATTTCACCAATGAATTTCTTTAAATCAAACTATAACCACATAAGTAACTTTCCCAAAATTATCATACTTACTTAACTTAGTTACCATGGAGCAAAAACCATGCACACTGACTCACAACCAAGAACAAGTTTTTCTTGCTTTTTCAGTTTTTTCATAGAACCTTCTTTTTAGCACAGATGAATGTATTTTCATGCTTCTTTTTTTTTGTATATTTTTTTTCTTGACACTTGCAATGTCTCCTTTTCTTAAGCTTTTCAGAGTTACCCATTAGTGAACTTTCCACCAACGACTCCCAAACCAGATGATCTTAGGGCGCTAGGTGTAGAGACACCTCTAAGTCTTACTTATTCAAGTAACAAAGGCCACAAAAGTCGACTAGTCAAGCTGCTTTTATCCATCGCACTTTTCAAATAAGTGAATATGGATGCTTCCCGAGGCTTAGATACCCGCTTATTTCAAGACATGATGAACATTGAAGCAGATTTTTAATTTTCTTTTTTTTTTTTTTTTTTTTTCATTCATCATTATTTCACATGGTTCTGCAACAACATAAGCAAGTTAAACAGTTCTAAGTCGTGAAATCAGTGTACATAGACAACTCCACAAATAACTTAGCCAAATAAACATGCTTCTCATATTCAAGTACTCATGTATCACAAATTCAATTCAAATAAATTACTATGGATCATGGCTTAGTTGTCATCATTCATTAACAAATTAAGCATCAAACAGATTCTGAATTTTAGCATCAATTTTCAATCTTTGACTTTAACCTTCGAACACATAGGCAAATAGAACCATGGAACAAAAATTTTCAAAACGTTTCAAAAGCATTAATTTTTTAAATTTCCCATCAAAATCGGATCAATATTCCTAAATAAAATAAAAACCTAAATCTTCCCCCATACTCAAACCTTACGTTGTCCCCAATGTAGGAAAATCATGTAAAGAAGAAAATACTACTAGCTAACATGCAATAAAAAAACTAAAAAGTGAAGGGATAGAAAAATTAAATTTGAGATCTTGGGTTGCCTCCCAAGCAGCTGCCCTTGTTTATTGTCATTGGCTTGACATCATCCTTCTCATTCTATGTAATTGGACTTGTGAACTTCAAGTGGACTGGTACCATCTTTAATTTTTCATTAGGAGCAGCCTTCAGATCCAGATTTAGCTGCATTCCAGCCCTCAAATCCTCCTTGTATAATTGTATTTGATCAAAAGATTCTTGCACTATAGAGTCAACAACATCAGTAGAAAAAATAGAATTAATATTACCAAGATACCTTTTAACTTCATATATGCTGAACTGGACATGTGCCTCGTCCAATTCCATAGTTAAGGTCCCATGGTATGTATCATGTAGTGTTTTTATTGTTTGCACCGATGTATCCTCTATATCCTCTTTGTAAATATCTGCAGAACTTATCAAATTGCTCTCCTCTTCCTCTTGTTCATCCTTTTCAGACTTTGAATACCTGATTTCTTCTTCAAATTCAGTAGTAGCCTCAAGCACTTCCAATTGGTTTCCACTAGTGAACTCTTTATCATCTTTATATTCTTGTTCCCTATTCGAGATTTCTTCTAGGAATTTTTCATTAGACTCTGTATACCACCACGTTGAATTCTTTCCAACTTTCCAATTCCTTGTTAGAACTTGGGGAAAAGGTAGTTTCGGTTCATAAGCTGAAAGAGGTGTAAATTTATACTTGAGTACATCACTGTTGTTTGTTTCACTATTGTTTGACTTGTTTTGTATTGACTTTCTTTGCTGCTGATCCTCTGCACCACATCTCAATATTATGGCACTTACATTTTCAACAGTTTGAGAAAGTGACCTTCCTACTATGGTTGCAAGCTGGCCAACTTGGTCCCTCAAATCTTGAACATAAGTTCTTGTCTGACTCATGAACTGTTGTGTTTGGATCATGAATGCATTGAACATATCCTCCATAGATGTCCCAGAATTGATAGGTACCTCTTGGTTTTCTGTGTGGTACTAAGGTTGAGCTTGCTAAAAACCTTGCGTATTCCTTGTAGCCATTTGTCGAACTATAGTCGTTAATTCAGAAATCTGCTGCTCCAAGTCTCTCGTGCTTACCCCATTTACCCTTTGTGGTGTGTGATCCATCTTAGTTCCATACTGTTGTGAGTTAGCTGCCATGTTTGCAATTAAGTTCCTTGCCGCTTCTAGAGTCTTGTCTACTAGTACTCCTCCACTTGCTGCATCAATCATGCTTCTTTCCATTGGTAGCAACCCCTCATAGAAGTACTGGATCAAGTAATGTTCATCAATTCCATGAGGTGGACAGCTGGAACACAACTTCTTAAACCTTTCCCAATACTCATAGAGATTCTCTCCATTGAAATGCCTGATTCCACATATCTCCTTTCTTATATCGGTAACTCTTGATGCAGGAAAATACCTCTCCAAGAATAACCTTTGCATATCAGTCCATGATCGCATTGATCCTGAAGGTAGATAGTATAACCAGTCTTTAGCCAAATCTACTAATGAGAATGGAAAAAGTCTAAGCTTGATCTGTTCCTCTGCCACTCCTTGTGCTTTCATCGTGGAACACACCACATGGAACTCCTTTAGATGCTTATATAAATTCTCACCTGTAAGACCACAAAAAGTAGGCAAACGATGAATTAGTCTAGAGTTAAGTTCAAAAGCAACATCTAAAGTAGGATACTCAATACAAAAAGATGGTTGAGTCAGATCAGGAGTAGCCAATTCTTTCAAAGTTTTGTTATTGTGTGGCACCGCCATCTCTTCCACTTCACGTGATGGAACAAGAGCTTCTTTTATATTTGCAGTTTTCTCTATCTCTTGATCAAAATTTAAGTCAATAAAGTTAAAGTATTGAGTCATACAACAAAAACAAAAAGCAAATAATAAAAATAAACGAAAACAAATAATAAACAAATAAATAACACTCCCCGGCAATGGCGCCAAAATTTGGGAGCTGTCGTTTACACTCCTAAATTAACCTCACTTTCACTTTACAAATTTAAACATATAGCACAGTAGTAAGCAAGGATCGATCCCACAGAGAGTGATTTGTTCTATATTTATCCTATGATTTCTAATGAAAATGGGATTTTGAATTAATTAATTAAATTAACAAGAATAAACTAATAAGAATAAACAATAAATAAAAAGCTTCAGTTCTTCAGTTCAGTATCACCTTTTCATAACAATAGATTAATAGAGTGTAACATTATTTACCCTTCAATGAAACTAATAGCCCTAGGTAACAACAAGCTCTGCTACCCGAAACTCCCCTTAGATTGTCACTTAATGAAACAAGCTCTTCACAAGATTCTAACAATTATATAACCTAGAACAAGCTCTCTAGATTTAATATAATAACATCATTAAGAACTAGGGAATTAGACTATTTCAAGCAACAATCACATAAGCTCGGATTGTTTAACTTGTCTTCTGATAATCATAGCAATACTCAAAAGCTTGTCCACAATCATGTATTACTAATTACTACTTATGATTATGAACAATATCAATTACACGTAATATTATTCCTTGATCTAGCATATGATATTCGTTAACCAACTCAATCCTGTAGAAATCAAATCAGTTAAGCCAAATAGCATTCAGAAATTAAATCAGATTATCAAGAATGAATTTCATGTGAGAAGGAATAAATAATGAATACTCAATTAACCATTAATTATAAATAAGGTTCAACATCCCTTAGAACTGAATAAAAATAACTTAGCTCATGTCTTCAATCCTCCAATGTTGTAGATGAGAGAATGTAGTAGATAATTGAATGAATAAAACCCTGACTCTCATCCTCTATTTATAGTGCTAGACAAAGTCCTAAATCCTATAGGAAGTAGAAATCAAAATCCTAAAAGGAATTACAAATCATAACAAGTTTCCATAAAGAAATAGAATCTAATTTGGAAATAAATCTTAGTCTAAAGATATCCTAATTCTAATAGAAATATCAATCCAATTCCATGTAGAAATCTGTCAAAATATGTTTTTATAAACTTTCCAAAAATCCAAAATTTCCCAATTTTCCCGCTCAAATTCGCTAGGGCGAATTTTCATTTTCTGTTGCGACGTCCTTTGGTAAAATGAGCATAACGTTTGATTTGGGAGGAGTTACGGGGTTTGCTACCTATCAAAACGAAGATATCGACGAGATCTACAACTTTCATTCCTTGATATTAGATAGATTCTGACTGTATCAAGGTTGAAATCAGGCTCCAAGTGACTGCTATGCAAATTACAACTTCCAAACTTTGAGGTTCAACTTCCGTCTGGTAAAAAGATCATAACTTTTTTATACGAACTCCGATTGGGACGATTCAAGATGTTACGGAAAGCTAAGGAAGAGCTCTACAATAAAATCCAAGTCCTAAGCCAAGACCATGCATCCAACGTAATGCTAAAAACCCTTTAATTTTCTTTTTTTCCTCATTTCAGTTCCAATTCCTCCTGAAATCATTAAACACCTTAATAAGCTCATATACACATGAAACATGCAATAAAACTAAATATAATGGAATCAAAATAAATGAATAATATGCACTCATCATCCTACAACAACAGTTATTAAGCAAGTATAGACATGGCTCCATTCGATGCGTTGTTTGGAAGAAAATGACGTTCTCTGGTATGCTGGGACGAGGTGGGTGAAGCAACATTTTTGGGACCAGAATTGGTACGCATAACTACAGAAAAGATCCAAACGATTCGACAACGTATACAAACGTCACCAAATCGACAAAAGAGTTATGCATATCTTCATCGAAAGGACGTGAAATTTAATATTGGCGATCATGTATTGTTACATATTGCTCCATAGAAGGGAGTTACAAGATTTGGGAAGAGAGGAAAGCTCAATCCAAGATTTGTTGGTCGATTTGAGATTCTTGACCGAATAGGAAATGTGGCCTATAGACTCGTATTACCTCCAAGCATGTCTCGTGTTCATAATATTTTTCACATATCTATGCTTCGTAAATATGTGAAAGACCCGAACCACATTATTGAGTTAGAACCAGATGAGATAGCCGAAGATTTAACATACGAGGAGGTACCTGTTAAGGTCTTGAATAGGAAAAAACATGTCCTACACACCAATGTTATACCACAAGTTAAGGTTTTATGGAGGAACCATGCTATTGAAGAAATGACCTGGGAGTTAGAATCAGAAATGAAAAAGAGGTATCCTCACCTTTTTGAAACACCAAGTACGTACGTCAATTTTGAGGACGAAATTTCATAAGGAGGGGAGGTTGTAAGACCCCAACCTTTTATAAATAAAATCAAATTTCCTTTAATTATTATTGTGAATAATAATGTGTTAATTTGATATAATGTTTTAGTTATGGGTGAAATGTGAAAATTTTGCAAAATAAGCAAGTGGTTATAAAATATTCATTGTTGTCGGTGAATATTCATTTGGTCGTGGAATATTCTTGTTATCGAGGAATATTCGTACGATTGCACATCCATTTGTGGGTCCCATAACGAAAAACGGTCGGATGAAGAAAATGACAAGTTGAGTTTTTATAAATAACGACGTAATGGTTACCGTTAACACTGTTGGAATACCCGGTGGTTAAAATACGATGTCTGGCGTGATTGCACGAGAGCATTACCAGTATTGCACAATATTTTTGAATTATTGATTCTTACGTAAGAAGGCACTACTGTGATGGCCCCAAAATAGGTATACATCACCCATCTTGAGTCGCCAAATATATGATACAAAATTCAAATACAACTTAATTATACAACAGTCGTGTAAAATACGACAAAACATAATCTAAGAGTTTTAATAAGAATATTGTCATCTAGACAATATCCACACTCAATGGAGTCCTCATTACATTTATTGTCACACTATTTTATAGAATAGTGAGGACTACTAAAACAACCATCTGGACCATCAATCCGTTCCCCGACTTGTCCCAGCTATATTCTCATTTCCTAAAGAGAACAGTGAAAGAAAGGGTGAGCTCAACTAGCCCAATAAGAAATATTATGACTAAGATAATGCAGAATAAATTATCATTAGCCTTCAACAGTAAAACAACTGATAAAATATAATAGACAATAAGGTTTAGATCAACAACTGCAGCGGAATAAGCAATCCATTAGAAGAGTCAAGTAGAGCATAAAATCTACTATCTTCTATGATTTAAAAAGTTTTTCATTAACTTTATCGCTGAGACTCAGCTTAATAAATAAAATTGAATTATCCCTGCATCACGGCCAAGGATATTCATGTAATCATCAATGGTCATGATTATACCGAATAATCCCTTATCATAATCATACCAACAACTGTCCATCAATGAACTATAGGCCAATGAGGACTTTCACCACATTATTCGTCACATTACGGTCATGATTATATCGAATAATCCCTGGTCATAATCATACCAAGTCCATCTATGCACGTAAACCAAAGATGACTCTCATCACAATATAAGCACGAGGATGATGACAATGACATAATAATTCAATAAAATAAGTTCAAGATAAATTTTAAAGATTTATAATCTAATTTATCCAGAAATCAATAACGTCCAAATTGTCAACATGATATTGCTTTGTGGAGTAAAATTCAAGAATGCTCAGAAGAATATTTTTATGAAAAGATACTGGATGAAACGCAAATATCCAGGATATTCTACAAATTTCATGGAGTATAGAAGCCAAAACTTTAACCAACTGAGTATATTAGAATATATGAAACTGCAAATGGATTTTTGCCCACCATGAGGTAATCCACGTAGACAGATCATTTCCATAATTTAATAAGGAATGAATACGAAGGATCATTCACCATGCATACGGTAATTCATATAGACAGGTTATTCCAACAGAATAATAAAGAATGGAATAACAGAAGAATTCACCATGCATGAGGTAGCCAGCGTAGACATGTTATTTCAACAGAATAATAAAGAATGAAATAACAAAAGAATTCACCAGGCATGTGATAGATCGCACAGACAGGTTATTCCAACAGAATAATAAAGAATTGAATAACAGAAGAATTCACCAGGTATGCGATAGACCGCACAGACATGTTATTCCAACAGAATAATAAAGAATTGAATAACAGAAGAATTCACCAGGCATGCGATAGACCGTACAGATAGGTTATTCCAATAGAATAATAAAGAATGAAATAACAACCCTTACGAGTATCGAAAGAAAATAACTCTCTTCATGAATACGAAAGAAATAATACCCCTTACCTTAGAAGAAACTGGATACTAGAATAGTGAGGTAGCAGACTTCTCTTCTTCTTTCTGGATACTAGAATAGTGAGGTAGCAGACTTCTCTTCTTCTTTCTCTCTATAATTTCTCTATACAATAATTGCTCTTGTGAGACTTAGTGAATTGGTGAGAATGAAAGAAGAATGAGCTTCTATTTATAGGAAAATATAGTTTCGATAATTGCACGTTTTGGGGCTCAAAATATTACAGTATAATACCTTCCTCTTTTTCTTCATTTTTAATTTAGTCCTGTAAGTATTATCAAACTTGCACCACCTCCCCTAATAGTAAATAATGTGAATTAATAGTACATTCATGTGACTTAATAGTATAATCATGTGAAAAAACTAATTACAGTATAATACCTTCATCTATACCTCCATTTTAATTTAGTCATGCAAGTATTATCAATCTTGCACCAACTCCCCTAATAGTAAATAATGTGAATTAATAGTACACACATGTGAACACATAGTTATAAGCATATGAATTAATAGCAATTAATTGCTCATTTATCGGTGAATTACCCGATTGGTCAATATAACCTCAAGACATTAATTATCATCAAAATAAATGTCGATTTCCACTAACACTAATAATCCCAACACAATGGAAATATCAATTTCATCTTTAATCAATACGAACTTATTCATCATTAATATTATAACTCATAATATTTAACAACCGTGTCGTTCCTGTGAAAGAGGGGCTTTCCGATAAGGATTTCTCCTTATTGGTAGCCGCAATTAGGTGACCAAACCTCTCCTCGATGAACTTCTAGACATTGTCAATTGCAAATAATAATATGAATAACTTTGTCGCCTCAATTATTGATTTAATAATATAAAAATATTATGCAGATGATCTTGTGACAATAATTGAATCAATAATATGAGATATGATGATGTGAATTCTTGTGCAATAATTGAGTATAACCGAGTGACTTCTCACATAAGCATCAATAATCAATACCGTAGTGCTACTATGCAACCACGCCAGACATCGTATTTCTTTACTACCGGGTAGTTCAACAGCTTTAAATCGGTAACACTTTCGCCGTTATTTTTATAAAAGATAATTACGTGCTTTCTAACTACGACAATACTTCCATTGTGGGGTCCACCAATGATTGTGTCGTCGTACGAATATTCCCTATTAAAACGAATATTCCCTGACCAATCGAATATTATATAACCACTTGCTTATTTGCAAATTTTGTAAATAGTACCCACAACTATAACATTATATCAAATCCACACCATAATATTCAAAAATATATTTCGAGAAAATTAATCTTTATTCATAAAAGTTGACAACTACTCAATAATTGTTACAGTAATTACTATTCAATATTTTATTTTATTGATTCAATAATTGCTACGTTGATATTTAATATTATTGTTGTTTCAATAATTGTCACTACACAGTATTTTCTATTATCAGATCAATAATTCACATTATTTGAATAATATTATTAGATAGCATTATTGGCAATGTCTAAGGAAGTTCTGTCTAGGAAAGGGGTTTGGTCACCTAATTGCGCGCCAATAAGGAAAAATCCTAATCGGAAAGCCTTCTCTTTCCTGGGAACAACCCATGTCATAATTGTGATTCTGTAATATTATTTGTGAATAATTAATTATTGATTTATATGATAACGAAATATTTATTCTATGTGGATGGATAGGGAAATATTTATTTTGTGTGGATATAAATGAAGGAATTAATGCTGAGGTGTTTTATCAGTATTTTGTCGGTATGAAGGTATTAAAAATCATCCGTATATGGATTTCGGACATTTTCTGTTTGAAATTTGGAAAAACTTTAATCTACAAAGTTGTAGAAAATTTAATTTCCTATAGAATGGACATAAAATTCGTATTTTTCTGATAAAAGGGCTATTTATTATAAATTATTGAAGTTTCAGAAATAAATGTTTTTATTAAAATTATGGGTGAGACCCACTTTTGTCCTTTTGTTGATAAAATATGCTGAATTAAATTTTCAAGTGTGGTGGGCTGATATTTTTGTCAAAGTGGAATGCGTAGAAAAAAAGAAGATTATATTAATATTTTATTAATTTAGTCTGCTTTGGCGTTCTAGCATTTTTCTATAAATAGGTGCTTAGGTTAGAATTGAAAATCACACCAGAAATAAGTTTTTTTTTTCTCTCTCTATATTATCGAGCGTATTTTGTGAGTAGTTTGATACTTTGAGAGTTGCTATTCAGTACAAGTTTCTTTCAGCATTATATCCGATATTTCAATCAGAAGTACTATTTTTTTGAGGTAAGGGATGTTATTTTCTTCGTAAATGATGTTATTCTTTCAATATCATTATACAAAAATATTGGTATAAAATTTATTATGAAAATTTTACCTTTTCATGTTGTGATTACTATTCACGTATACAACACTAGTCACGTATATGACACTATTCACGAATACGATACTATTCACGAAGTATGAGTTTTCTTGTGGAATTTCTACCTTTTTGTGTCAGAGTTACTATTCACGTATACGACACTATTCACGAATATGGTACTATTTACAGAAAAAAATGAAATTTTCTTTTCTTTGTCCAAGTTGTCTATTATGGTTACTATCTTTAATTGTATCCATATTTTGATCTTCATTCTTGAATTTTACTCCACAATTGATTATTATAAGGTATTTTTGAACTTGGATAAACTAAAGTACGAATCCCTAATCCTTGATCTTTAATCTCACTGGATTCATTTTCTTTAAGATATTTTTCATCATCCTCAGTCCTAAATGATGATATTACTGAATATCTTTGGCCAGTAGTGCAAAGATGAATGATTAACTGATGAAAATCTTTGGCCCGTAATGCAAAGATAAATAGGTGTTGAGATGAACATGATCAACTGGTGATACAAATGAATATCTTTGGCCTGTAGTGCAAAGATGAATATTTGATTGAAGATGTATATTGATTGATGTTACAGGGATAAAATATTGATGATGAGCTTTTAGATCTTAGAAGATAGTAGAATTCATTCTCTACTTGACTTTTCTAATGGATTGCTGATTCCGCTTTAGTTGTTGATTTAAAACTTGCTGTCTATTATATTCTATCAGATTTTTTCCTGTTGAAGACTAATGATAAATTGTTGTATATCATCTTAGTCATAATATTCTTTATTGGGCTAGTTGAGCTCACCCTTTTCTTTTTTGTTCCATTTTTCCTTCTCAGGAGGTGAGAATATAGCAGGAACAAGCCGGGGTATGAAGTGATGGTTCTAGAAAGTTGTTTTAGCAGTCCTCACTATTTTTGTAAAATAGTGTATAAATAATTGTAATGAGGACTCCTTTTGAGTTTGAATACTGTCTATTAGCCAATATTTGTATTTAAACTCACAGTATATGTGTTATCGTATTTTGCACGACAATTGTATTAATGAAGTTGTATTTGTTTCTGTACCATGTGTTTGGCGACTTAGAATGGGTGATGTATACCTATTTTGGGGGTTTCACATTAACAATTTGCTTTCTTAGAATGGTCTTGCAATGAGAGAGTTGATCCCTTGGTTTCCTCTACTTGTATCATCCCTGCCCTTCTCGAGGACAACATTTCTTTATGTCAAAGTTTATGATTTTTGAACGTTGTTGTTTGGAATATTTAACTTCATTATTGTTTAGTGTAGACACCTTTTGTATCTATTTTTATGTGTTTTTATATGTAGTTAGTTTTCCCTTTTTTTCTGTAATTCTGCATTTCTGCTTCAATTTGTGGTTTTATCAGATATAAACAAATTAAAGCAGAGAAGATAACCCAATAATTGGCTTTTGATACAGAGAAATTCTACAAATTGAGTACTTTCGAAATAGATACAGAGAAAAAAAAATGAGTACTTCCCTCTTCATAACCAAAACACAACTTAACTCAAAAGTTTGCAATACTGACATACCCAAACTACCCAAAATTTTTTTCCAACTCCATCATCTTACCTCCGGCAAAACAATTACCCGACTAATTGAAAAGATTAGGATAATAAATCATCAACATCACCCTTAATATTTCTTGAAGTTCTTTTTTTTTTTCATAAATTTCTTCTGCATATTCCTCCAGATATTTGTTTAAGTTGACATCCAGCACAACTTTCTTCTTCGAGTTCTTAAAATCTTCAGTTCGCTCCATTGCTTCGTTGGTTAAATCGATCCAGCTATCTGCATTATTCATGTCAAAATCCAAAGCAGCTTTCTTCTTAGAGATTTGACCATCTTTAGTTTGCTCCATATTCTGACAAACCTTGTTTTTAGAACAATTCGGACCTCAAATTGTAAGAATATGCTACCTATATAAGGCTTTAGTAAAAGGAGATTTTCCATGGAAGAGTGCCAAGAAGGTCTTTTAAGAAGCATAACTTCAGCAATCAGAATCAAGGATACGAGAAGGTGTGAATCCTTATTGGTGGGAATATGAAAAGGATGCTTAAAAAAAGGGAGAGGTGTGAATGAGAGTAATGAATACCAACAATTAGGGTAAAGGGGCAAACTTGGAGAACAAAGGGAAAAAATGCATTGAAATCTTGAAAAAGCAGATATTGTGGGACAATTTGTTTTTGCTAAAACAACAGATAATTCGGGACGGAGGGAGTATTAGCATGCTTCAGATTCCAGGGTTGGGGGGTCATATAACCCCCCTGGCTCCTAGTTCCGTCCGTGCTATGGATAACTCGTCGCAGAGCTTTTTAGGTTTTGCATCTTCTTGATCTTTGTTGATATGGTGATCATTTTTGGAAGAGGGAAACCCTAGAAAATTTTGAGAAGCTGGAATTCTAAAAAAATAGGTGATTGTGTAAGAGGTGCTATACATGGTTGGATATTTATGTGTAGCTCTAACACATAATTTTATCTGTCATTCACTAATCTAAGTTGGACCGTTTTGATTTGTCAAAAAAAGTTACACCATTTTGAATGTTAGTCTAAGTTTATGTCGTTTTGAATGATTTTTTAGAAAATTTATCTTGTGTTTCTTCAGGTGTTATTTTATCATATCAATCCTTATATATAAAAAGCACATTCAACCTGACATTAGTCTGACATCAGACTACGTCATCAATTCAGTTTTATCTCTTCTAATTTGGAAAATCAGTGAGTTAACCAATAAATTTTGACGAGTTTGGAATCGAGTTGGTCTGATTTTCATCTCCTCTTTCTCTTCCTCTTCCGCTTCTAAGTTCTCCATAAGTCAGGTGACTCTTTCGTTTCATTTACCCATCTCCACTATTCACTTCCAGATTTTCAGAAAAGATGACAATTAACTCAGGTGATAATTCACAATTCGTTCGATCGACTTTAAATTCGGCTCTTCCTGTTACGTTTTCCTCTTCACTTAAATTCAATCGTGTCTTCATCTCTTCTTCAAGGGTTTGTTAAAAAGCGAATTGGATCTCTGATTTAGGAGGGTTTCTTCATGAATTTATGGAAAAATGAATTAGATATGTGATTTGGGGTTTCTTCATTTGCATAATGGGTATGTATATCTGTATTATTTCGAAGAAATGTCAAGCATGAAGTCAGTATTGTTTGCAAACCATTCAATATTGCCTTCATTGCCGGTGTAGACAAATATGGGTTCTCCTTGGTGCAAGTACTTGCTGTTAATGAGGTACTTTTGGTAAAAGATCTTGGAGATCTGGGGTTCAATTCGGCATTCAAGGGTTTGATACACTCCACGACACGCCAGACGAGGTGCTGTCGTCATGCCCAGACCGCTTTCTAATTCAAATACGCCGAATTGCTTACAACACCTTAACCCCTCGCCTATACGTAGAGCGGTAATCTTGATAATAATTCATTGCGTTCGAATATCGTTAAATGACACCAACGACACTCTTGACCCTCGCTTATATCAAGCGATAATCTCAAGACAATCGACGATTGATCGCGTGAGAAGAAGACGCCACACATAAATATGAATTGTTGTATGATAAGTCAAATTGAATCTCAAAGAAATAACTAAGAATTACTAATTCTTAGGAATTCTTTAAAAAATCAAAAGTAGAGAATAAACTTAAAAATATATTGAATAATAATAATGAATAATGTGTTTGATTACATCAACTTGGACCTCTATTTATACTACTCAAAATAATCCAAATCCTAATAGAAATTTATAAACTATAACCCTAATTTCCATAAGGAAATAGAAGTCAATTTAGAAAAGAAATTCTAATTAAAATAAGAAATCCCAATAGAATTTAAAATCTAATATTTCTTGCCACGTGAACTTGCCGTGTATAAGAAATCAATTTGCGCGTGGAGGCTGCTAAAAAACCGTGTGAATTGATTTGCATGAAAGCCTTGTAACTGCTGAATATATATATATATATATATCCATGTGACTCCTTTGCATGCCAACATCGCTTGATGTAATATATAGTCCACATGTACAAATATAAGATGATGCTTGCCGAGATCAGCTCATTCCTTTAAGACTTGCCAATATCATCATATATATCCATTATGTTAAACCTGGTAACTTGAAAAAGGTGCGGCCCACATGAGAATAACTTATTTTACATGCTTGCTTAATGAATAGATTTTGTTCACCTGCTTCCCATATTGGAATATAAAATTCGTGACCCATGGTTGAATTGGCTAGCATGACATCCGTGACCCACATGAATATTAAATAGCAAATTGGGTCAGCCCATTTGAATTTTAATTTGATAGTATGTTGTTTGAATTGATTTGAACTTTCTAAATATGTTAAATCTAGAAGACCCAAATCATGTAGTTTATCCTTCCGTCGCAGTTCGCTTGAATTGAGCTCCATTTCAAACATCCTTGAATAAAATTCAACCCAATTATTTGAAATCATTTGACGAACCCTTGTAACTTGAAATGAGTTATTGTTATTTGATGTGAGCCTGATCAGGATTGTATCAGGGTTTGTTCAAAAATGAATTGAATCCCTGATTTGGGAAGGTTTCTTCATGAATTTGTACAAAAATGAATTAGGTATGTGATTTGGGGTTTTTCTGTTCATGATTTTGTTAAAAAATGAATGGGTATGTGATTTGGAATTTTTTCTTCATGAAAATTGGGTACGACTTCCCATATATGTTTCCCCTGCAATAAATTTACACATTTTGGTTGCTTATTGTAAATTGAGTTGTTTTAGTTGGGATGCATGTGTTATTCCTAATTGGAAAATTATTCTGACAATGAGATATTTCAAATTAACTATGATGAATTTGTTTCAATTTCCTTTCAAATGCTGTGATTCTATAGTGTTATGCATGTTCCAATTGTAGTCTTTTACAGACTGATTGATGTACCCATGAGTAATTGTATCAACAATGGCATAAGAAATATTTTCATGCTAACCCTATTCAATTCCTTTTCTTTCAATTGTCACCTAGCTCTCACATAGAACTTTGAAAATGGCAAATTTTGGGGATGGCTTTATTGAGGTATGATAAACTTAGTGACTAGGAGTAATTACACTATAATGAATATATTTACATTTGTTATCCAACAAAAAAAAAAGAAAAAAAGAAAAAAATACATCTGCATGTTATCCAAAAAAAAGAAGAAATGAATATATCTGCATTATTAGTAAAAATGGCTTATAAGATTATGTTGTTAGAGTTTTTTGAAAGTTTGGCTAATTCTTGGGATACGCCTATTTCAAAGTAGATCCATATTAACCAGAGATTTGTGCTTTTAGAGATTTAACTATTTGTTAATAATTTTGATAAGACTTCTTGAAACTCAAATCTGAAAGTTAAAATTACGGGAAACATGTTTAGACTACCACACAAACCCTTATAGAAGCAAGAAAGCAGTGGTTTCAAGGAACAACTGATGTTATGCGACAATTTATATGGGTATTCGAGGTAGGTACTAGAGTTTTTCCTTACCATTTGAAGAGCCTGTAGAAAAAAGAGTAATTGTGACGTAAAATAATTTACTTGCAGGATGCGTACAACAAGAATGTTGAGCACATATTGATTCTATCTACTGACCATCTTTACCGAATGAACTATATGGATTTTTTTTCAAGTAAGAACTTATAGATGAATATTGTACTTCCTTACATGTTTAAATGAAGTTAAGAAGTTTATTTATCAATGACAAATCTACTTGCTGAAACAAATTGACACAAATGCGGATATTATTGTATCATGTATACCCTTAAATGATAGGTATATAAGCATTTTTGCGTTTAACTTAATATTAATTTTCATGTTCCAAATTTAGAAAATAAAATATCTCTCATGTTTGTCATACATTTTGTATGAATGAATATATGAAGGGGACAAAAAAAAGAGTAAAGAACTAGATGCAATGATTATTACCTAAATTTCTAAGGATGAATGATCAATGTGTTTCAATGTTGATTTGAAACATCTTTGGATGAATTGGTAAATCCATAAAGGTCCCTTTCTTCAGATTTTCTATCAGTAGAGATGTTGATCAGAAATCGATCTATTTGTTAAAAATATTCAATTATCTTTTCCTTACTTACAGTCGAGCTTCTGACTATGGTTTGATGAAGATCGATGAGACATGGCGTATCATCCACTTTGCTGAGAAACTAAAGGGCAATGCCTTGAAAGCAATGGTGAGATCACCCTTGCCTGACCTACGTCTTCTAGACTTGGTTCTCTTTCCGACCATTTTCCTTATGAAATTTTTATATCCATTGATACCCCACAGTAAATTCCATTATATATTGTCTATATGTTACTTGATGTTGCACTGCAGCAATTAGACACCTAGACTGTTTAACAAGATGACTTAAGAAATCATTATATTGCCTCAATGGGTGTCTATGTCTTTAGAACTGATGTCCTTCTAAAGCTTCTGAGGTGGAAGTATTCTTCATGCAATAACTTTGGATCTGAAATCGTTCCTTCTGTTTTTAGGGATTGAATTTGTTCATACATCTACTAATATATGAATGTCATCTTATAATTAGGCATATATGAATGTCATCTTATAATTAGGCATACTTATTCAGTGACTATTGGGAGGACATTGGAACAATAAATTCTTTCTTTAACGCAAACCTGACCCTCACAGAACAGGTTAATGTTATTTTTATGAGAACTACCATTTTTGACTTTTTGTTCTTCAGGTAAGGATGTTGAAATCTATTTTTTTATTTGATTCTCAGTTGTTATCTAATATGGTCTAGGATACATCAGTAATGATGAAATCAATTAATTTGATTACTACATTTGGCTTAGTTTATGCACGCAAGATAATTTATATAATGGTGTAAATAAATAAGAACAATCACTTATATTTCTTTCTGGATGATACATGATACATAAAGTTTTGAGTTCAAGTATCCAACTATAAACCATTAACTTTATATATGAATGTTTTATCGGTATCATATTGAGATTATTTTAATTGTTTGGATAGGTGGGACATGATTTTTACAGGGAGTAGAGGCATTTGGTTGTGATCAAATGGCAAGGGAGTAGTTTAATGGGACATTTTTGAAGAATGATTACTATGAGAATTGTGTAGGGTGGTGGATCAGCGGGAAGAGTTGTAGTGAAGTTTGTCTATCTAAGTGTTAATGTAGAGGGTTGGGAGATTAAAATTCTATGTTCATTTATTCATTTATATGTACTGTAATACCCGAAAAAAAATATATTAAATAATAAAAAAATTACTTTGTTTTAAAATATATTGTTTGGACTTTGTTATTTATTTGGGTCAAACTAGTTATTTAATTTATGTGGACTAAAATAAGTAAGAGACATTAATTTGGGCTTTTAAAATTAATTGGGTTTAAATTATATTTGTGGGTAATAGTAAATCCTTTATAATTATAAGAATTAATAAAACCTAACCTACTAGAGCATTACATCACACACGCTAAAAGAAAATAACTGGTAGCAGAGGCAGCGAAGAGACTGAACTATCATAAGTAAGGAGAAGAGAATTTGACACGTTTGATTATTAATGTAAGTCACTTTTGTTTTGTATTTTTTTTATTCAAAGAATGATGATAACTACATAACCAAAGTTAAGTAGGAAAAGAAAAGTGGTGGTGGAATTTGGATAGCAGTCACCGGTACAAGCATAGTCATTGATTGATTAAGTATATATATATATATATATATATATATATATATATATATATATATATAAGGAATGAAAATTATTATATATATGGGTTATACATGGCCTGGAATATGATTTGAATTTGAAATAGGCTATTTTGTTGTGTTTTTGTTTTTTATAGCTATTATATATATGCATATTATGTAATAGTTTAGTTAACAGAATTTAATCGGATTAATGCTCTTGTCCAATAAAAAGTGACCTGCATGATTAATAAAAAGATAATAAATATAATAATAAGGCAATTTAATTAGCTAATTGAAAACTGTTATATATATGTAAAAGAATAGAACCTGCACCTGCAATATAAAATTATATATATATATATATATATATATATATATATATATATATTAGAGATATTGTTTTTTCAAAAATAATAAAAGGTTAATGATTAAAAGTTCAATTATAATTTAATTTGGTTTTGTATCATAAAACTAATGTAAATTAGGAAATAAATTCACGTTACTATAAATTATAGTCATTAAGTAACTTATATTTATTATTATTTTGTTTAATTAGTTCGAACGGAAGGAATTTAACAAACTATATCGGGATAATAATTGTGGGGTATTACATTGCTTTATCCAGGTACGGATTCCGTACTCTTTCAACGAGACTCTTTTGTTTTTGATTTGTTCGTTTCATTATTCGTTTCGAAATTTAGTATTGCCTCTCATAATTAGTCCTTGTCAATTCATTGTGATAGTTTCGTTTGGCGTTTATAGTTGGAGCTCATATTTGTACTCTTTAGACTAGTACACCATGTTTAAATTTATTTTGATATTTGTAGTAATGTTCATGTTAGTATTGTTGAGGACTTTGAGTTGATGATTCATTTTAGTTTAGCATGTACATATTAGAACCCCTTTGTGTTGATATTGTGTCGCATGTGTTGTGACATGGTATCCTTGTTAGAATATACCGTAGGGTATACCTGAGCTATAACCACCTGTGGGGGTACCACAAGCATGTCCTCTTCGCACCGAGGCATGACACCTTCTCGTAATGCGGGTGTGATCACCCATGACGCTCTCGCTTTTGTTCTCCGGTGGGAGTTAGCCATTTGGTGTTTTGTTGTGGGAGGCGTATGGGTCGACCCTAGTTTTTCTATTCTGTTCTGCGAATTGGTGAT
Organism: Panax quinquefolius; assembly: GCA_020205615.1. NCBI lineage: Eukaryota > Viridiplantae > Streptophyta > Magnoliopsida > Apiales > Araliaceae > Panax > Panax quinquefolius. Next base: position 79,670,496 of record CM035165.1, read on the forward strand.
GTTTGTACCAAACACACCTTCCGATTTTGCATGTATCTGGATTGCGCAATCCGATCTGTGATTTCCTGTGTGGCATTATTTGGCTTGCCTGTGTGGCAAGGTATATTACTATTTATTTTAAGCTTGGTATGAAATAACACCCAACCATTTGATTCAGCCTATCATTTCGTTGTGTTAGTTTTGTTCGTTTCGTTTCGTTTCAGTTCGTTTCGTTTCATTTCATTTAATTGAGTTAGTTATTTTGGTTCATTATTTGTATTCTATATCCGTACTGGGCATTTGGCTCATGCTATGTTTTTTCTTTTGGCGTAATCGTGGGAATCGAGGCAAGTGTGACGAGAGCTCCCTTTTATCCAAATGATTTAGAAATATTATGTTTAGGTTGTGATACATTAGTTTGTTCGGAATTGTAATAATTATTTTAGATTATGGTTTGAGACAATTTGGCATTTATTATGGTTTGTCTTAAGACATTTAATCAGTATGAGATTATTCTTTTGTGGATTAGAGTTTTTTTTTTATTATTCATCAGTTTTGTTGTGTTTGAGTAACCTCTCTTCCTATTTTGGAAAGGGGGTGTTACAGAGTTGGTACCAAAGCTTAGGTTCTTTCATGTAGAAAACCTATTTAGTTTTGACCTGTGAGTTATGGGCAGACTTCTGGGTTAGGTTTTTGTTCTGTTTGACTTTCTGTTTAGCTCTCATATTCGTTATATTTGAATTTGTCTCTAATCTGTTTGTTTATATTCGTGATCTCTTTCTTAGATGGCTCGTAGATCCGTCAGAGTTGTTGGGAAGCGAGGTAAAAATAGGGGAAGAGGTGAGGGTCAGCCCAATGATCAGATTAATGCTCAATTGGCTACCTTGGTGAATCAGACGGTGAATCAGGCTTTACCTCAGTTGGTGGCACAGTTTATACAGCCTGCAAAGAATCGCCTCCGACATTCCCCGAGTAAGGAATCCGGGAAATAATGGTCAGCATGCAAATGTTGAGGAAGCGAATACGGATGGTCATGATCAGCAGGTGGTTCCGATGTATGTATGGTTGGAGAGGTTCCTGAAGCAGAAACCACAGTCATTCAATTCAGCTCTGACTCCAATTGATACAGAGAATTGGATGCTCACCTAGAGAAGATCTTTGATGTGTTGGGGTGCTCAGATAATCAGAAAGTGTTGCTTGCAGCTTACAAGCTGGAAGGGGATGCGCAGAGATGGTGAAAAGCGTTGAAAACAACAAAGGGTGATGGTTATGTTGAGGCACTTAGCTGGGCAGAGTTTTGTGAGGTCTTTTATGAAAGCGTGATTTCTTCAAATTACCGATAAAAGATGCTCTATGCTTTAGAGACTATCTGTCGATTCGGCAGAAAGATGATGAGTCCATCACGGATTTCATGATGAGGTTCACTTGGTTGGCAGGCTTTGTGGGAACCTCAGCAGGGACGACAGCAGAACATGTAGAGAAGTTCAAGTGACGAATTCATTATAGGTATCGCCAACATCTTATAAACAACAAGTTTGCAGATGTGTCGGCTGTGGCAAATGCGGCCAAAAATATTGAGATGAAGCGACAAGACTTTCGATCTTCTAAATCGGAAGGGAGTCGAAAGAGGGACAGAGATGACCAGCAAGGTCAAACATCAAGTCAACATAGGAAGAATCAGGGTGGTCAGTGGAACAGGAACCATGGTGGCCAGCATGGGCAGTGGCGTGGCCAGAATCAGAACAGGGGTTATCAGCAGATGTCTCAGCAAGGGTAGGATCGTCAGCTGCAGCTACCTTGTCATGGTCATAATCATTAGCAGAATCGTCAGTAGGGGCAGAATCAGGGTCGTTATCCGGGACCAGCTGGTGGGGGTAACCCTAATCTTATTCTGATAGCTCCTTGTGCTACTTGTGGGGCTAATCATCCGGGGAGGCAGTGCCACAGACTCACCGATGCATGCTTCTTGTGTGGATAGATGGGTCATATGGCTGGAGATTGTACCGGGCCACGTAGAAATGGTGGAGGTGGTGATAATGGTGGCAATGGAGGTCAGCGTCAGGGTGGTCGAGTGTTTGCCTTGACATATAACCAGGCGGCAGGTGCACCGGGTACTGTTTTTGGCACTCTTTTAGTTGGCAATCGTGAGGCTTTTATTTTGTTTGATACAGGTTCTACTCATTCCGTTGTTGCTCAGTCATTTGTTCGGCACCTGGGTGTGCCATCTCAGTTATTAGATTTTGTTATGTCTATTGCTACCCCGATGGGGACTTCTGTTGTTATTTCTGATTTGTATCGAGGGTGTCCGATCAGTTTTGGGGATAAGATTTGTAGGGCTAATCTTCTTCCAATGAATATGTACGATTTTGATGTCATTCTTGGGATGGACTGGTTGGATAAGCACCAGGCCACTATCGATTGTCAGGCGAAGAAGGTTATATTTGGAGATGTGAAGTCTCCAGAGTTCGTGTTTTTGGGCTCACAGCCGAGTAGAGTGGTGAAGTTAGTTTCAGCTTTGAAGGCTGGAAAGTTGGTGGCAAAGGGTTGTGGGGGGTATTTAGCGTTTGTGAAAGATACCTCTAAGGGTGAGTCTCGTATTGAAGATGTTCCAATTGTTCATGACTTTCCCGATGTGTTTCCTGAGGAGTTGTTAGGGTTGCCACCATAGCGGGAAGTAGAGTTTTCTATTGAGCTTTTTCCTTGTGCGGAGCCTATCTCTAAGGCGCCATATCGGATGGCACCGTTAGAGTTACAAGAGTTGAAGGAACAGTTGCAAGAGCTGTTAGATCGTGGTGTGATTCGGCCTAGTGTTTCACCGTGGGGTGCTCCGGTCTTGTTTGTGAAGAACAAGGATGGGTCTATGAGGCTGTGTATAGACTATAGAGAGTTGAAAAAGATTACCATCAGGAATCGGTATCCATTGCCGATGATTGATGACTTGTTTGACCAACTTCAGGGGGCAAAGTATTTTTTGAAGATAGACTTGAGGTTGGGCTATCATTAGTTGAGGGTGAGGGATGAGGATATCCCAAGACAGCTTTTCGCACTTGCTATGGGCATTACGAGTTTTTGGTGATGCCATTCGAGTTAACTAACGCTCCGATGATGTTTATGGATTTAATGAATCGGGTGTTCAGGGAGTACTTGGACCAATTTGTCATTATCTTTATTGATGACATTTTGTTTTACTCCAAGTCTAAGGAAGAGCATGAGGAATATCTTCACACAGTGTTGGGGATTTTGCAGAAAGAGGAGTTGTATGCTAAATTCTCTAAATGCGAGTTCTGGTTCGAGCAGGTTTGATTTTTGGGCCACGTTATTTCTGCTGAGGGCATTAAGGTGGATCATGCGAACTACGGTGACAAAGATTAGGAGTTTCTTGGGTTTGGAAGGGTATTATAGGCGGTTTGTGGAAGGGTTTTCCTTGCTTGCCTTACCATTAACCCAATTGATGAGAAAGGGCACGAAGTTTGTGTGGAATGAGGAGCGCGAGAAGAGTTTTGAGGAATTGAAGAAATGACTTGTGACAACTCCTATACTTGCACTGCCGTCGGGGATGAGAGGTTACCAGATTTATAGTGATGCTTCTAAGAAAGGTTTGGGGTGTATTTTAATGCAACACGGTAAGGTGATTGCTTATGCTTCTAGGCATCTTAAACCTTATGAGGTGAACTACCCCACACATGATTTGGAGTTGGCAGCGGTGATCTTTGCCTTAAAGATTTGGAGGCATTATTTGTATGGAGAGACTTGTGATATCTTCACCGATCACAAAAGTTTTAAATATATCTTCACTCAGAAAGAGCTCAACATGAGGCAGAGGCGTTGGTTGGAGCTTCTAAAAGATTATGATGCGAGGATTCTGTATCACCCGGGGAAGGCAAATGTGGTTGCAGATGCTCTTAGCCGAAAGAGTTCAGGGAGTATAGCAGCCCTCATTACACAACCTCAGCTTATTTCGGATATGGAGAGGCTCGAGTTGGAGTTGTATGTACGAGGTTCAGATGGGCATTTGGCAGGTACGAGAGTGAAGCCCTCTCTTATCTCACGGGTCAAAGAAGCTCAAAAGGAAGATGGGGAGTTGTGGAGTATGACGCAGAATCTAGAGGAGGGCAAGCAGCCCGAGTTTCGTATTGATGACCATGGTGTGATTTGGTTGGGTGAATGGTTGTGTGTACCGTCGGATCCAATCATTCAGGAGGCTGTGTTGGCTGAGGCTCATAGTTCACCATTTTCTATTCATCCAGGTTCTACGAAGATGTATATGGATTTGAAGAAGAATTTTTGGTGGAATGGGATGAAATGAGACGTGGCTGAATATATTAGGAAGTGTCTCACTTGTCAACAAGTGAAGATAGAACATCAACGAGCTAGTGGGTTGCTGCAACAGTTAGACATTCCAGTTTGGAAGTGGGAGGATATTACAATGGATTTTGTGACTGGTTTGCCGAAGACTTTCAGGAAGAATGATGCCATTTGGGTAGTGGTGGATCGGTTGACTAAATCGGCACACGTTTTGTCTATCCATGAGGGTTACTCGGTGGATAGGTTGGCACAAATCTTTCAGCAGGAGATTTTTAGACTTCATGGTACTCCGGTGTCTATTGTTTCAGATCGGGACCCACGTTTCACGTCACGGTTTTGGAAAGGGTTTCAACAAGCTTGGGGCACTCGGCTCAACTTTAGTACTTCTTTTCATCAGCAAACTGATGGGCAATCTGAACGGACTATTCAGATATTAGAGGACATGTTGAGGTCTTGTGCACTTGAGTGGTCGGGTAATTGGGATGATTACTTGAGCCTAGTTGAGTTTTCTTATAACAACAGCTGGCATACAAGTATTGGAATGGCTCCGTTTGAGGTATTGTATGGTAGAAAGGGCCATAGAAGGGCCCGCGTTAGTTCAAATCACTACGGAAAGGTAGCGGTGGCTAAGGAGAAATTGAAGTCGGCTCGATCACGACAGAAGTGTTATGCCAATAAGCATAGGAGGACTTTAGTATTTGAACCCGGTGAGCATGCATTTCTAAAAGTTTCTCCCTGGAAGGGCATTAGGCGATTTGGGTTGAAATGGAAACTTAGTCCGCGTTATATTGGCCCATTTGAGATTCTGGAGAGGGTTGGTGAGGTTGCATATCGGTTAGCTTTGCCTCCACAGCTAGTTCATGTGCACAATGTGTTTCATGTGTCGGTGTTGATGAGTTATCATTATCATCCTTTTCACGTGGTGCAATATCCATTTGATAAGATTCGGGAGGATCTTACTTGTGAGGAGCAAGCCGAGGCGATTCTAGATCGTCAAGAGCGGATTATGAGGAGGAAGACTATTCCGTTTGTTAAGGTTTTGTGGAGGAGTCATTCAGAGCGGGAGGCTACATGGGAGATGGAGGAGTCTATTCGAGCGGAGTATCCACATCTCTTTGAAAATTAAGTGCGCTCCATTATTTTGATTCCGGGGATGGAATTCTTTTTAAGGGTAGGTGATGTAACCCAAAAAAATATATTAAATAATAAAAAAATTACTTTGTTTAAAAATATATTATTTGGACTTTGTCATTTATTTGGATCAAACTAGTTATTTAATTTATGTGGACTAAAATAAGTAAGAGACATTAATTTGTCCTTTTAAAATTAATTGGGTTTAAATTATATTTGTGGGTAATAGTAAATCCTTTGTAATTATAAGAATTAATAAAACCTAACCTACTAGAGTATTACATCACACACGTTAAAAGAAAATAATGGGTAGTAGAGGCGACGAAGAGACTGAACTATCATAGGGAAGTAGAAGAGAATTTGACAGGTTTGATTATCAATGTAAGTCTCTTTTGTTTTGTATTTTTTTTTATTCAAAGAATGATGATAACTACATAACCAAAGTTAATTAGGAAAAGAAAAGAGGCGATGGAATTTGGAAAGCAGTCACCGGTACAAGCATAGTCATTGATTGATTAAATATATATATATAAGGAATGAAGATTATTATATATATGGGTTATACATGGCCTGGAATATGATTTGAATTTGAAATAGGCTATTCTGTTGTGTTTTTGTTTTTTATGGCTATTATATATATGCATATTATGTAATAGTTTAGTTAACAGAATTTAATCGGATTAATGCTCTTGTCCAATAAAAAGTGACCTGAATGGTTAATATAAAGATAATAAATATAATAATAAGGCAATTTAATTGGCTAATTGAAAACTGTTATATATATGTAAAAGAATAGAACTGCACTGCAATATAAAATTTTATATATATATATATATAAATAAAAAAAAAACGAATTCTAACTTGATTTTCTAGAGCTACTCATTATACACATGTGTTGTATAATATATATATATATATATATATATATATATATATATATATATATTAGAGATATTGTTAAGTTGATGGACCGTATTACTAAGGTATAGGAATGTTTAGACTGAAAATGAGTTGTTTTCAGTAGGCTTAGTATTGAAGGTGCTAGAGAAGATTAAGTATTGTCACAGTAAGACAATGAAGAAAGATGGAGAAATAGAATATTCCAAGTCATCTAGCTATGCTAGATTTCGAACTTTATTGAAATCGTGCTGATATGTACATTTTAAAAAAGGAAAGAATTGGTTCAACTTCTGGAATCAATAGAATTTTTAAAAGAGCTATTCTTAGTATGTCTATGCTAATTGCTTCGACTAGACCGAAATTGATTTAAAATATCAAAATAAATTTTATATCATCTGTGCATTGAACGCAAGGGTGGTAAAACGATGGAGTTGTTAATACCATTGAACTTGGTGTTGGATGTGATCTTAGGATCAACAACCCGCTATGGTATGATGTATAATGACGAAGTCACAAACTGACGAAGTCCTCAACGTACTGTAAAAAGTACGGTATCATGACGTGATAAACCGTTTTGATGTATTGCGAAAAGAATTTAAAGAAGTAGTCGATGTCAATTGAGTTGACTAGACAAATGTTTCACGTTGATATCCAATTTATTCGTATGTTCTAAGCTACTTGATTCGGCTAGACAAATAGTATGTAAACTAATGATTTAGTCTGAGGAGAACATGGAATAGGTAGTTACTTTCTTTGTGATTGTAAACTGACCGTTAAAGAAGGACTTGCGGCGAAATGCTGTTTAACCTAGTAAGAGTTCATGGTCAATTTGACCCCTCAGCAAAAGTATGAAACGTTTTAAGAGGAAATTTTATATTCCTCGTTATTCTCTCTGCTTCATGATTCTTGATAGGTTATGGGGGTTAGGAATGAGAGAAAGATAAGAACTTCGTTGAAGTGAAGTTGAGAAGAAGGGTAGGCTAAAATTTCGAGGACGAAATTCTGTGAAGAAGGGGTGAATGTGATGACCCAGGTAAGGGTGTGGTTTTAAGAAATTCCGAGGACGAAATTTTTATAAGGGTGAAAGAATATAACAACCCGGAATTTTGGATTATCCAGAATTTAGGTTTAAAGAATTAGTTATTAATAAAACTAATTTTTATTAATAATATTATGTGCTATGTGTTTATTAATCGTTCTAGAACCTAGGATGATTATAAGTCGGGAGTATTCTGGCTACGAGCTAGATTGAGCGAATAAGAATTTTCAAGACGAAAATAAAAGTTTTTCGGGAACAAAATATTTTCGGGGAAAAAGACGAAATAGGCAATATTCATCCATTTCTGCTCGGAGATTTATTTTGAAATTCTGAGAAGTTATTGATTACGTAAAATGTTGAGACGTGATGAAATATTCAATAATATTTCAGTTTTGGCAAAAACAAAGTTTTCGCCTGCGAACTCAAAACCTAAGGGTTAGGTAAAGTGAGTTCCGAGAATTTTATGATCATGTATAATCATTAGGGTTATTATGCATGAGAAATACGAGGATAATACTAGTTATTATATGAGTATAGTAAGAAGATTAGTATGACGTATAATACGAATATCGTACGAACTATATACGAAGAAAATACGAGAATACGAGAATGAGATGAGTAGAATACGATTAGTCTTAATGGACTTTGAGTTCATGGACTTTGTAGAATCTAATTGGACTTTGATTATGTCAAGCCCAACGCTTTGTGAAATCAAGCCCAAGATAGGCCCAATAAGAATTAGGGTTAAGGCCCAAACCAAGAAAAGAAACCGCAGATCGAACCGATGGGTAAACGGATGGGTAAAACCAATGGGGCAACCCATGGGGTGACCCATGGGCAAGAGGGGCGGCTAGTTGGCCACCAAGTAAGGGTGGTGGCCATGTAAACTTGGTGGCTAAGTTGTTGGAGGAGGTGGGAATAGTAAGGAGGTGGGGGCAAAATGACTAAAATGCCCTTAGTCTTGAAATTCTATAAATAGAAAGCTTAAATCATTTATATGGGATTTTGAAAATCCTACATCTAGAGAGAGAGAGAGAGGGTTCGAATGAAGAGGGATAAGGAACATGAACATGAATGATCAGATCGAAAGTGTTCGTGAAATAGAAAAGCTAGCAAATCGCCGGCTTTGTCTAGTGGAAGAAAAATAAAGAAGAACGGTAATCTGAAACCTAGTCTTTTATAATTTTTCTTTAAGTTTTTATGTTTAAAAACATAACTTAATGAGAATAAGAAGTAGATGATGTTAGGGTTGATTTCATATGGTTGAAATCATGAGAAATAAAGAAAATAAGAATTAAAAGTTTAGTATTTAAATTTCTTAAGGAAGTATAAGATTCGTAATGAATTAGAACGATCCAAGTTGATTATATGAATAAGTAGATGAAATAAGCAAGGAATGATGTTCTATAACATCAAATTCCAATAAAAAGTGAAATCATAGTCCAAAATATCGATTAAAACGAAAAACGAACGAAGAACACGAGAAGAACACGAAGAACGTTGTTGATGGACAAATTTAAAACCATCGTAGGATAATTGTTGTTGATGGACAAGTTTAAAACCATCGTGTATAAGTTAGTTGCTTCTTGCTTGGTTAGGATCGATAGAAACGTTCATGAAGAACGGATTAAAACTTAGCTATAACGAAGTTATGACGAAAATTTTGTAAAAAGACGAATGAGAATTAGAAAGTTAGTAAATGAACCCGAGTGGTTAGGGTTTCATAAGGAAGTAAGAGAACATAGAAAACGTGAGTCGTAGACTCAAGAACGAATGAGTTCCGAGTTCAGATGACCGAATTATGGACGAACAAACGAAGAGCGTTAAAAACATAAAATGAATAAAGGGTGAAGATCAAGCCAATCTAATGGCACGTTAACAGATTCAGAACGAAGTTCTGTCCTAGGGGTATTGAAGTACGTAAGATAAGGAAGAGAATGGCTTTGGAACGACCTCGTTTCAAGTTATAACGAAGGAGTTATGAGATCGTAAAGTACGCGTCTCAAACTTGATTCAAGACTTAGAGAAATTTTTCTAGGGTTTAGGCTCGGCGCTGCAACGCCAACTGAGCCTTGGGAGGCGGCACCGTAGCGCGAGCTCGGCCATAAACTTCTAGAGAGTGGCGCCATAGCGCGAGAGTTAGAGAAGGAGGAGGCCGCAAGCAATGATGTTGAGAAAAAAGCCGAGAGATGAGCTTTTAAGCGCTTTCGACTCTTGGGGGAAATGTAAGGGAAGATAAAGAATATAATATTCAACTAATCTAACACTTAATCAAGTGATGTAAACCTTTATTAAAGGTTAAACATATAGATTAAACAAGATTAAAAGACAAATAATTTAAATGCGGGTTACGTAACCGAGATCCGGGAACCGTAGTCGCGATGAACGAACGTGATGGATTGCTATGGTTGTGATTCCTTAGACGTTGAGTGACGAGGGTAGTGAATACCATTTCGATATTATGTCATGATAATGAGAGATAAGTGTGAAGCGTATAGACGCTGTGAACGTAACGTTGTTGCGATGAACGATCAATCTTAGCATACAACGATTGGTATGGCTTCGACACTAATAACGAGTAATGAACATGGGGTTCATGTAATGAATAATGAAAGTATTAATAAGATAGAAATTTTCAAGAATACCGTAACAAATGGTAATAAGATTAATGAAAGCCGAATGTGGGTCAGATAAGAATATAAATCATCCAAGATGATGAACGTATGAGTAAGACATCTCCGTATGTCACAAAGCCATAAACTGGTAAAGGAGGTTAGTCGCGTAAACTTATATTGCAAGAACGCAAACCCTAAGAAGTAAAGTTAAGTAAACCAATGCGTAAGTTCGATATATGACTAATTGGTGTTTATTATTTTTCCTTAGGTGTTATATATGAATTGGAATGAGCAGTTCAGCGTATGCTGTAGCCGGGCGTAAGGCAAGTTTCCTAGCTTCATTCATATTACATGAATGCTAGTTTCTTAAACTTCTCAGATGTTGTACTTGAGAAGTTCTGTCTATGTGTGAATGTGCGATATTTGTACGATGTGGTAGAACGTATGAGGCCTTGAGCCACAATTTGAACACTTCAATGTTTCTATGATATGAATTGTTCTGTGATTGAGCTGTTCAATACAAGTATGTTCTGTTTATACATGAACTGTTATTGTTAAGTCTATGCTAATGATTCTAGCCAGACAGGATGTGTATGAAAAAAGGTAGAGGGATGAAAGTATTTCAAAGTGAAAATAATTGATGTTTTAAGATGATAGGAATCGAGACTATTCCTATTATTCCAGCTGCTTCATAACCTTTGTTCGGTTATCGAAGTTCTAAAGAAATGTTTTAATTCTGAAGTTGTTTGTTCAACTGTTATGACTTGCTGGGCAATTGAATGCTCACACTTGCTTTAAATGAAAAACAATTTTTAGCGAACAAGGTTAGAAGAACTTAAGGATCCCGTAAAGATCAAGATGATGGTATCCAGATGCAGTACCATTCAGAAGGTGAATGAGCGAGAAGATCAAGTGAAGACTTGTAATGTAAAAAGATGGAATTGAATTATAGACTAGTTTAATGAACTATTATGTATCTTTGGTGGCGGATAAAAGTCACTCTTGTAAGATGAAATGAATAATGTATTTATTATATTTGTAATGAAAAAGGTTATAAGGTTTCCAGAACTTGGGATTTGAGAGTGTATGTCGTTATATTTTTGTATATAATGATGTATGTTGGATGAATTATGTACTCGTGACGTATGGAATCCGGGTGTGAAGATAGACCAAATTTCGGAGCATTACAAGTTGATATCAAAGCTGATAGGTTATAAACCTTAGGTAGGAGTACCTAAGACTATAATCGTAGAGAGAAGGATAAGAAGATCACCACGTGATCATAGTGACTCGTAGTAACAAAGTAGTTGTTAAACTATGAATGATTTATAACAAATGCTATAAATGAAGGGTACTATGAAGTAGTACGGGAAGAAGAACTTAGATTGAGTTATGAAGGATAATATATGAATTAAAGAAAATTCGTATTAAGTAAAGAGAGATTTAGGAGTTGTAAAATTTCAATTGAGGACTCATATCAGCAGCTGAGTTGTATGATTATTTGTATGGGCGGGGAAATTGTACGTTGTTTTAGAACCACTTAGCTTCTTATGCGATATAGTTGTTAAGTTGAACAATTCTTTCTATGGGCGGAGAATTGTTCTTGGTGTAACAACCGCTTAGCTTCTTATATCGGTCAGTAGCTGAGTTGACCAATTTTCTGTATGGGCAGGGAATTGTGTTTGGTTCTACAATCACTTAGCTTCTGGTAGTGATAATCATTGGGATTGGTCATGCTATCAATATGTATATGGCGAGAAGGTGAATCTTTTCTCATGTATATACTTGATAGGTAGAGAACAATAAGGTTGGTTCGAGTTCTTGAAACTCACACTTATGGTAAGTTCGTGAATCATAGTAATATGGTATGTTTTCGAACGTCTCAGCGAATGGACGCTTAAGCTCTGTCTAGATGTTCTTAAACTCATATTATTGTGGAAAGTTCCTGAAATAATAATGTGTGGTAAGTTGATGGACTGTACTAAGGTATAGGAATGTTTAGACTGAAAATGAGTTGTTTTCAGTAGGCTTAGTATTGAAGGTGCTAGAGAAGATTAAGTATTGTCGCAGTAAGACAATGAAGGAAGATGGAGAAATAGAATATTCCAAGTCATCTAGCTATGCTAGATTTCGAACTTTATTGAAATTGTGCTGATATGTACATTTTTAAAAAGGAAAGAATTGGTTCAACTTTTGGAATCAATAGAATTTTTAAAAGAGCTATTCTTGGTATGTCTATGCTAATTTCTTCGGCTAGACCAAAATTGATTTAAAATATCAAAATGAATTTTATATCATCTGTGCATTCGATGCAAGGGTGGTAAAACGATGGAGTTGTTAATACCATTGAACCTGGTGTTGGATGTGATCTTAGGATCAACAACCCGCTATGGTATGATGTATAATGACGAAGTCACAAACTAACGAAGTCCTCAACGTACTGTAAAAAGTACGGTATCATGACGTCATAAACCGTTTTGATGTATTGCGAAAAGAATTTAAAGAAGTAGTCGATGTCAATTGAGTTGACTAGACGAATGTTTCACGTTGATATCCAATTTATTCGTATGGTCTAAGCTACTTGATTCTTTGAGAACTTAGACAAATAGTATGTAAACTAATGATTTAGTCTGAGGAGAACATGGAAGAAGTAGTTACTTTCTTTGTGATTGTAAACTGACCATTAAAGAAGGACTTGCGGTGAAATGCTGTTTAACCTAGTAAGAGTTCATGGTCGATTTGACCCCTCGAAGAAAAGTATGAAACGCGTTTAAGAGAAAATTTTATATTCCTCGTTATTCCTACCTTCATGATTCTTGATAGGTTATGGGGGTTAGGAATGAGGGAAAGATAAGAACTCCGTTGAAGTGAAGTTGAGAAGAAGGGTAGGCTAAAATTTTGAGGACGAAATTCTGTGAAGAAGGGGTGAATGTGATGACCCGGGTAAGGGTGTGGTTTTAAGAAATTCCGAGGACGAAATTTTTATAAGGGGGAAAGAATATAACAACCCAGAATTTTGGATTATCCAGAATTTAGGTTTAAAGAATTAGTTATTAATAAAACTAATTTTTATTAATAATATTCTATGCTATGTGTTTATTAATCATTCTCGAACCTAGGATGATTATAAGTCGGGAGTATTCTGGCTACGAGCTAGATTGAGCGAATAAGAATTTTCAAGACGAAAATAAAAGTTTTTCGGGAACAAAATATTTTCGGGGAAAAAGACGAAATAGGCACTATTCATCCGTTTCTACTTGGAGATTTATTTTGAAATTTCGAGAAGTTATTGATTTGGTAAAATGTTGAGACGTGATGGAATATTCAATAATATTTCAGTTATGGCAAAAACAAAGTTTTCGCCTGCGACTCAAAACCTAAGGGTTAGGTAAAGTGAGTTCCGAGAATTTTATGATCACGTATAATCATTAGGGTTATTATGCGTGAGAAGTACGAGGATAATACTAGTTATTATATGAGTATAGTAAGAAGATTAGTACGATGTATAATACGAATATCGTACGAACTATATACGAAGAAAATACGAGAATATGAGAATGAGATGCGTAGAATATGATTAGTCTTAATGGACTTTGAGTTCATGGACTTTGTAGAATCTAATTGGACTTGGATTATGTCAAGCCTAACACTTTGTGAAATCAAGCCCAAGATAGGCCCAATAAGAATTAGGGTTAAGGCCCAAACCAAGAAAAGAAACCACGGATCGAACCGATGGGTAAACGAATGGGGCAACCCATGGGGTGACCCATGGGCAAGAGGGAGGCCACTTGGCCACCAAGTAAGGGTGGTGGCCAAGTAAACTTGGTGGCTAAGTTGTTGGAGGAGGGGGGAATAGTAAGGATGTGGGGGGCGAAATGACTAAAATGCCCTTAGCCTTGAAATTCTATAAATAGGAAGCTTAAATCATTTATATGGGATTTTGAAAATCCTACATCTAGAGATAGAGAGAGAGGGTTCGGATGAAGAGGGAGAAGAAACATGAACATGAATGATCGGATCGGAAGTGTTCATGAAATAGAAAAGCTAGCAAATCGCCGGCTTTGTCTAGCGTAAAAAAAAAAGAAGAACGGTAATCCGAAACCTAGTCTTTTATAAATTTTCTTTAAGTTTTTATGTTTAAAAATATAACTTAATGAGAATAAGAAGTAGATGATGTTAGGGTTGATTTCATATGGTTGAAATCATGAGAAATAAAGAAAATAAGAATTTAAAGTTTAGTAAATAAATTTCTTAAGGAAGTATAAGATTAGTAATGAATTAAAACGATCCAAGTTGATTATATGAATAAGTAGATGAAATAAGCAAGGAATGGTGTTCTATAACATCAAATTCCAATAAAAAGTGAAATCATAGTCCAAAATATCGATTAAAACGAAAAACGAAAAACGAACGAAGAACACGCGAAGAACACAAAGAACGTTGTTGATGGACAAATTTAAAACCATCGTAGGATAATTGTTGTTGATGGACAAGTTTAAAACCATCGTGTATAAGTTAGTTGCTTCTTGCTTGGTTAGGATCGGTAGAAACATTCATGAAGAACGAATTAAAACTTAGCTATAACGAAGTTATGGCGAAAATTCTGTAAAAGATGAATGAGAATTAGAAAGTTAGTAAATGAACCCGAGTGGTTATGGTTTCATAAGGAAGTAAGAGAACATAGAAAATATGAGTCGTGGACTCAAGAATGAACGAGTTCCGAGTTTGGATGACCGAATTATGGACGAACAAACGAAGAGCGTTAAAAATATAAAATGAATAAAGGGTGAAGATCAAGCCAATCTAATGGCACGTTAACAGATTCAGAAAGAAGTTCTACCCAAGGGGTATTGAAGTACGTAAGATAAGGAAGAGAATGGCTTTGGAACGACCTCGTTTCGAGTTATAACGAAGGAGTTATGAGATCGTAAAGTACGCGTCTCAAACTTGATTCAAGACTTAGAGAAATTTTTCTAGGGTTTAGGCTCGGCGCTGCAACGCCAACTGGGCCTTGGGAGGCGGCGCCGTAGCGCGAGCTCGGCCATAAACTTCTGGAGAGTGGCGCCGTAGCGTGAGAGTTAGAGAAGGGAGTGGCCATAGCAGCCAATGTGTTGAAAAAAGCAGAGATGAGCTTTTAACCGCTTTCGACTCTTGGGGAAATGTAAGGGAAGATAAAGAATATAATATTCAACTAATCTAACACTTAATCAAGTGATGTAAACCTTTATTAAAGGTTAAACATATAGATTAAACAAGATTAAAAGACAAATAATATAAACGCGGGTTATGTAACCGATATCCGTGGACCGTAGTCGCGATGAACGAACGTGATGGATTGCTATGGTTGTGATTCCTTAGACGTTGAGTGACGAGGGTAGTGAATAACATTTCGATGTTATGTCATGATAATGAGAGATAAGTGTGAAGCGTATAGACGCTATGAACGCAACGTTGTTGCGATGAATGATCGGTCTTAGCATACAACAATTGGTATGGCTTCGACACTAAGAACGATTAATTAACATGGGGTTCATGTAATGAATAACGAAAGTATTAATAAGATAGAAATTTTTAGAAAAGCCATAACAAACGGTAATAAGATTAATGAAAGCTGAATGTGGGTCAGATAAGAATATAAATCATCCAAGATGATGAACGTATGAGTAAGACATCTCCGTATGTCACAAAGCCATAAATTGGTAAAGGAGGTTAGTAGCGTAAACTTATATTGCAAGAACGCAAACCCTAAAAAGTAAAGTTAAGTAAATCAATGCGTAAGTTCGATATATGACTAATTGGTGTTTATGTTTTTTCCTTATGTGTTATATAGGAATTGGAATGAGCAGCGATTCGATTATATCTTTGTGGAATAGGCGTAAGGAAAGTTTCCTAGCTTCATTCATATTACATGAATGCTAGTTTCTTAAACTTCTCAGATGTTTTACTTGAGAAGTTCTGTCTATGTGTGAATGTGCGATATTTGTACAATGTGGTAGAACGTATGAGGCCTTGAGCCACAATTTGAACACTTCAATGTTTCTATGATATGAATTGTTCTGTGATTGAGCTGTTCAATACAAGTATGTTCTGTTTATACATGAATCGTTATTGTTAAGTCTGTGTTAATGATTCTAGCCAGACAGGATGTGTATAAAAAAAGGTAGAGGGATGAAAGTATTTCAAAGTGAAAATAATTGATGTTTTAAGATGATAGGAATCGAGACTATTCCTATTATTACAGCTGCTTCATAACCTTTGTTCGGTTATCGAAGTTCTAAAGAAATGTTTTAATTCTCAAGTTGTTTGTTCAATCATTGTTATGACTTATTTGGGCAATTGAATGCTCACACTTGCTTTAAATGAAAAACAATTTTCAGCGAACAATGTTAGAAGAACTTAAGGATCCCGTAAAGATCAAGATGATGGTATCCAGATGCAGTACCATTCAGAAGGTGAATGAGCGAGAAGATCAAGTGAAGACTTGTAATGTAAAAAGATGGAATTAAATTATAGAATAGTTTAATAACTATTATGTATCCTTGGTGGCGGATAAAAGTCATTCTTGTAAGATGAAATGAATAATTTATTTATTATATTTGTAATGAAAAAGGTTATAAGGTTTCTAGAACCTGGGATTTGAGAGTGTATGTCGTTATATTTCAGTATATAATGATGTATGTTGGATGAATTATGTACTCGTGACATACGGAATCCGGGTGTGAAGATAGACCGGATTTTGGGGCTTTACAGTTGTGACATGGTATCCTTGTTAGATTATACCGTAGGGTATACCTGAGCTATAACCACCTGTGGGGGTACCACATGCATGTCCTCTTGGCACCGAGGCATGACACCTTCCGGGGCGGGGTGATCAGTCCACGGCGTCTCCATTTTGTGCTTCGGTGGGAGTTGGCCATTTGGTTTTTTGTTGTGGGAGGTGTATGGGTCGACCCTAGTATTTCTGTTCTGTTTTGTTCTGCGGATTGGTGATGTTTGATCCAAACACACCTTCCAATTTTGCATGTATTTGGATTGCGCAGTCCGATGTGTGATTGCCTGTGTGGCATTATTTGGCTTGCCTGTGTGGCAAGGTATATTACTATTTATTTTGAGCTCGGTATGAAATAACACCCAGCCATTTGATTCAGCCTATCATTTCGTTGTGTTAGTTTTGTTCGTTTCGTTTCAGTTCGTTTCGTTTCATTTCATTTAATTGAGTTTTTTATTTTGGTTCATTATTTGTATTCTATATCCGTACTGGGCATTTGGCTCATGCTGTGTTTTTCTTTCGGCAGGTAATCAGGGGAATCAAGGGCAAGTGTCGAGAGCTCCCTTTTATCCAAATGATTTAGATATATTATGTTTAGGTTGTGATACATTAGTTTGTTCGGAATTGTAATAATTATTTTAGATTGTGGTTTGAGACAATTTGGCATTTATTATGGTTTGTCTTAAGACATTTAATCAGTATGAGATTATTCTTTTGTGGATTAGAGTTTTTTTATTTATTCATCAGTTTTGTTGTGTTTGAGTAACCTCTCTTCCTATTTTGGAAAGGGGGTGTTACATGTACATTAGATATATTAACTTGAAGCCTGGCATAATTATATATATATATATATATATATATGTGTGTGTGTGTGTGTACACACATAAATGTCAATTTTGAGGTTCTTACAACATAAACATCTGTGTGTTTGTCAAAGTGATATAAATTAATTAATATTTTTCATCTAATTTATGTATCATTTATCTTTATCACTATTTTGTAAAGAAAACAGATTCTTTGTCCCCATTTAAATGTCCCCTTTGTGCCCCCACTTAAATTTTTGACACATGGCCTATTATTTAATTTTAGAGTTAATTGGTGTAAGTAAGAGGTCAGATGTCAAAAATTTAAGGGACATAATGGGGACATGTAAAATGGGGACAGACGGTCCACGCTATAACTTCACCATCACCATCAAGATAAATTCTCCTTTTTATTTTCTTCTAGTTCTTAGCCTTCTTCACACTATGAAATACAAATCTACCATCACCATCAAATAAAAGAGAATATAATGGTTAGATCCGAGAGAACACTGATAAAAAAGAATAAGGATTGGATTATTCCCAAATATGGTTTAATGAGAGGAATGACTTGAACAACATCAAAAGAAAAGTCGCCGGAGGTGTGAGGCTTCAAATATGAGTGTCTCACTATTTATTGATCTGGATTTATTCCTATATCTGATTTCTTCATTTTTTTTATATTGTCAATCCCAAATCATCTCTCTCTATTGCCGACCCCAAAATTTAGTCATGAGGACGTGGTTGTGAGGTTGGTGTTGCTTCTGGATGAATGGTTGGACTATGCATAATTGGGTATTGACGGTGACAAGCAGCGTTCGGTGGACTATGATCCTCTTCATTTATTTGAAGTGGAGAGGATCCTAGTATTATGTAGATTAAAATGACATAATGTAATAACTTTATTTTTAATTAAAGAAATTACTACTATTACATATTATAATATCCTCTTAGGTATTCGATTACCATGAAGTTAACTTTATGATAATTTGGTCAATTAACCAATACAGTACTAACATGCAGATAGAGAGATCATCTCTTGTCTGTGTGTCGACACTGTATTGGTTAATTGACCAAAGTTAACTTCATGCTAACCACTATTTCCTCTCATATATGTAGTTTCTGAAATTTGTTCGATGTGCAAGTTTTAAAGGTTATCTGTGTTTTGTATGGACTATCAAGTTTGTATGTATAATTATGTATTCACGTCTTAATTTAAAAAAGACAATTGATATTTTCAAATAAAAATAATGTTCCTAAAAAAATAAATGTCATCTAAAGTGTTTAATGTGTTAATAATATATATATATATATATATATATATATATATATATATATATATATATATATATATATATATCAAGAGCATTCTCTTTAAATAGCATTCCTCCTAAATAACATTCTTTTATTAAAACTAAATGCGTTTTGGAGGGACGCGGTGGCATTGTATTTACAAAAATGCCACCGCGTCCCCCTCCAAACAACGTAGTTTTAATAAAAGAATGTTATTTAAGGAGGAATGCTATTTAAGGAGAATGCTTGATCCCGATCGATATATATATATATATATATATATATATATATATATATATATATATATATATATATTATAGAAATGTAATTTAAGATTAGGAATATACATGAGAATGTTATTCCTATTTATATATGATTTGATTATGATATAAATGAATGAATATGCAAGTATGCTTGCATTAAGAAAAGCTGTAAAGTCCTTTGATATATAATAGGAACATATGTACAAGGACTTGGAATGAATTGATCATGAGATGTATGAAGGAGATCCTTCCTTTGGTAAGATAGTCCAACACATACGAGTAGGTCGACAATCTGACTTTATCTTACATAAGGGGTATTTGTTTCAAGGACTCCAGTTGTGTATTTCTGATTGTTCGCTTCAGTAACAGATAATAAGTGAACTTCACAAAGAAGGGCACTTCAGACGAGATAAGACATTGACCTTAATAACAGCCGACTATTACTAGCCAAAGATCTCGATCTATGTGAATCTCTATGTAAAGTGGTGTTCTACTTGTCAGAAGTCAAAAGGAGTTCTTACTAATGCGGGATTATACACCCCCTTACCTGTCCCTAAAAGTCCTTGGTGTGATGTTAGTATGGACTTTATCTTAGGTCTTCCCCGAACTCAAAGAGCTTCAGATTCAATTATGGTTGTCGTTGACCGATACTCTAAAATGGCTATTTCATCGCTTGTCGGAAGACCATGGATGCTTCTTGGATCGCCCACCTCTACTTTCAAGAGATTGTACGCTTACATGGCGTTCCACAGTTTATTACATCTGATCGGGATACTAAATTCATGAGTAATTTTTGGAAGAGTCTGTGGGAAAATCTTAGAACGTAATTGAACTTTAGCAATGCTTACCATCCGCAGACCGATGGTCAGACCAAAGTAGTAAATTGAAGTTTGGGTAATATTTTGAGGTATTTGGCCGAAAATAAATTAAAACAATGGGATCTGTCACTTTCTCAAGCAGAGTTTTCTTATAACCATTCGAAGAATCAGACCACTAACATGAGTCCTTTTGAGATAGTTTGTGGTCAGAACCCTTATGTAGTCTTTGATTTAGTTCATGTTCCTCGGATTGGTCGAGTACACCCCAAAGCAGAAGAAATGACAGATCATCTTCAGGTTATCCATGATGAAGTATACAAATCCATCTCGGAAAGCAATGCTAAATACAAGGATCGGGTTGACAAACATTTTTAAAGTTGGAGATCTTGTTTGGGCCATACTTACCCGTGATCGGTTTCTTGTTGGCGTATATAATAAACTTAAGGATCGAAAAATTGGTCCTTTTGAAATTCTGCAACGAATCAACGATAATGCTTATCGGTTACGCATTCTGAGTCATCTGTAAACTTCAGACGTTTTCAACGTTAAACATTTGAGCCCTTGTTTTAAGCAGTTTGCTGAACAAACTCTGAACTCGATGACGAATTCTTCTCAACCTGGGGTGACTGATGCAGGATGGTCCGAGACCGAAGATACCAAGCTCTCGGATAGTATGTTGATGGCCCTGGAATATCATGAATTAGATGATCGTCACAAACGAAGAGGTCATTAAATACCTTCGACTTTAACACCTTCGGCTTTGGGAGATGGGATGACACCTTCAGCATTATCACCTTCAACTTCGGCAGATGGAATGGCGTCTTGACTTTGGGAGTTCGACAGATTAATAATATTCCTATTTCTTTCCTATTTAGTTATTTATTTAATAATATTTTATTAATAGCAATTTTGTTATTTATTAGGAGTTGTTTCTGTAAAAGTAGGAAGTTTGTTAGAATCTTTTTCACATCCCTAGGGGGATTTTATTTCCATATTATTTCCATATCTCTAATAAGATTCTAGATTGACTTGAAGATAAAGTTTTGCTAAGCTATATAAACCCGGTTTGTAGGTTGAAATCAGGGAGAAAAACTTGATTTTGATAACGATATTATACACATTAGAGAGATTTCTCTGTGTTTTTTCAGACGACCTCTTTATTCTTCCTGTAGATTTATTTGTTTACCTAGCCCGCAGGATAATCGTTATCCCACCCGACGTCAGTAGTTATCAACGCTCAAACATCTTTCTGTGATTAGACTCATCGGTTTTAATGTTTGGTGGTCGTGGTCGTAGAGGGCAGATTCCAATTGAGGAAGTCCCGCACCGTGATCAAAGCGTCCAGGTCGTGATGATTGAGGATTTATAGAGACAAGTTACAAAGCTAACCCAACGCCTAGCAGTGCAAAATCTGGGTCGTCGTGGATAGGTTCCAGAGGAGGAAGTCCCACATCTTGAACACGATGAAGAATCCTATGATTCTTAATCGAGTTATGATAACCCTTACCACTATAGGAGGCAGCTATGGGAACAACGTGACCATGAGGACCGTCTTAGTGATCTTGATTTCAGAATGGAACTACCGAAATTCTCTAATACGCTGCTAGCAGAAGGATTCATCGATTGGATGAATGAGGTGGAACAGATCTTTGAGTATAAGGAGGTATCAGATAGCGTTAAGGTAAAATTGGTTGCCATCAAACTGAAGGGCCGAGTATCTGCTTGGTGGGAATAGATGAGGCGTTCAAGGGAGAGACAAGGAAATGCTAAAATCACCAAGTGGGAAAAGATGCAGAAGAAGATGCAGAGTCACTTTTTTTCTTTCGGATACACTTAGTCTCTGTTTAAGAGATTGCATCTGTTAAGACAAGGTACTCGATCTGTGAATGATTGTACCAAAGAGTTTTACCAATTAATAGCAAGGAATGATCTATCGAAAACCGAAGAACAATTGGTGGCACGATATTTGGGAGGATTAAAATAGCCATTGCAGAACGTCCTTAGCCTCCATTCACTTTGGAGTGTTTCTAAAGCATATAAGCGAGCTCGTGAGGCAGAGCAACAACAGAACAAGAGACCGATGCCAATGAGCAATCCCCCCAACAAACCAAACCCACCCCCGTAATTTCGTACTACACCACAACAACCTCTAGGTAACTTTAATTCTAGTATCAAATGCTTCAGATGTGGAGAACCAGGTCATAAGGCAACATAGTGCCGAAAGCTTGCAAACCATAAGGGTTAAATCTTTTAATTGAAGAAGGAATGATCGATGAAGCAAAGGAGTTCGAAAAGCCTATATATGACGTGTACGAGGACGAAGATGTGTTATATGGAGATGGTCAAGAGATCATAGTCATTCACAAGAATCTGCTGACTCCTAAAGAAGAGTCCGAAGAGGATTGGTTGAGGACCAATATCTTCCACACTACTTGCACAGTGGCAGAAAAGGTCTGTAAAATGATTATTGATACCGGCAGCTGTGAAAACGTAGTATCCGAAGTAGTTGTTCAAAAGTTAAATTTGAAAATGGAACGGCATCCAAAACCATAAAAGTTATCTTGGTTGAATAAATGCAGTGAAGTAACCGTTGACAGAAAATGTTTTGTATCATTTTCAATCGAAAAGAAATAATTTGATAACGCTTGGTGCGATGTGGTGAAAATAGATGCTTGGCATATGTTATTGGGAAGACCTTTGAAATATGACCGAAGCATCATCCATGATGGTTGGAAGAATACTTACTCCCTCGGTATAAAAGGGAAGATGGTTGTGTTAGCTCCTCGTAGGGAGGAGTTCGGTTCGACTCAAATAGTCAGAAACCCGAACCTAACATTGTTGGAATATTCTTGTGGTCGGGGAATATTCGTATGACGGCGCAGCCATTTGTGGTCCCCATAACGGAAAACAGTCGGATGAATAAAATGACAAGTTTGAGTTTTTACAAATAACGGCGTAGTTGTTCAAGTTATCACTGGTTGAATACCCAATGGTTAAAATATGATGAATGGCGTGGTTACACAAAGAACACACCTGGTGTTACACAAATATTTTGAATTATTGATTCTTACGTATAAAGGCACTACTTAATAATTGTTAAAATAATTACTGTTTAATATTTTATTTTATTGATTCAATAATTGCTACGTTGATATTTTATATTATTGTTGTTTCAATAATTGTCACTACACAGTATTTCCCATTATCAGATCAATAATTCATATTATTTGAATAATATTATAAAATACCATTATTGGCAATGTTTAAGGAAGTTTTGTCTAAGAAAGGGGTTTGGTCACCTAATTGCGCGCCAGTAAGGAGAAATCCTTATCGGAAAGACCCCTCTTTCCTAGGAACGACCTGGTTGTCATAATTGTGATTCTGTAACATTATTTGTGAATAATTAATTATTAATTTATATGATAAAGAATTTTTTTATGTGGATATAAATGAAGGAATTACTGTTGAGGTGTTTTATCAGTATTTTATCAGAATAGAGGTATTAAAAATTGTCTGTATGTGGATTTTGGGCATTTTCTATTTGGGATTTGGAAAAATTTTCTTCTACAAAGTTGCAGATAATTAAATTTCCTATTGAATAAACATGAGATTTGAATTTTTCCTAATAAAAGAGCTATTTATTATGAATTATTGAAGTTTCAGAAATAAATATTTTTATTAAAAACATGGTGGGCCCCACTTTTGGTTGGTGAGAAATGTGCTGAAATTTTATTTCAATAGTGGTGGGCGTGAATAGTAGCAGGTAAAGCCATCAAGTAGCAGGTTAGTCTGCTTTGGCATTCTAAGCATTTTCCTATAAATATGGTGCTTAGTTAGAATTGAAAATCACACCAGAATCATAAGCTTTCTCTCCCTATATTATCGAGCGTATTTTGTGAGTATTTAAATAATTTGAGAGTTCCTATTCAGTACAAGTTTTCTTCAGCCTTGTACCTGATATTTCAGCTGGAAGTACTATTCTTTTGAGGTAAGGGAAGCTATTTTTTTCGTAAATGATGTTATTTCGTTCAATATTATTATGCTGAAATATTAGTATGAATTTTATTGTGAAATTTTTACCTTTTTATGTCAAGGTTACTATTCACGTATACAGCACTATTCACGTATACGATACTATTCACTAATACAATTCACGAAGTATGATTTTTCTTTTGGAATTTCAACCTCTTTGTGTCGGGGTTACTATTCACTTATACGATACTATTCACGAATACGACACTATTCATAAAAAAATGAAATTTTTCTCTTCTTTATCCAAGATGTTTATTATGGTTACTATCTTTGATTGTATCCATGTTTTGATCTTCATTCTTGAATTTTACTCCACTATGGTTTATTATGGAGTGTTTTTGAACTTGGATTATCTAAAGTACGAATCCCTAATCTTTGTCCTTTTATCTCACTAGATTCGTTTCTTTAAAATATTTTTCATCATCCTCAATCCTAAATGATGATATAACTAAATATCTTTGGCTTGTAGTGCAAAGATGAATGATTACCTGATAAATATCTTTGGCCCATTGTGCAAAGATGAACAGGTGTTGAGATGAACATAACCAACTGGTGATACAAATGAATATCTTTGGCCCGTAGTGCAAAGATGAATATTTGATTCAAGATGTATATTGATTGATGTTACAGGGATAAAATATTGATGATGGACTTTTAAATTCATAGATGATAGTAGATTTCATTATCTACTTAACTCTTCTAATGAATTGTTATTTCCGTTGCGAATATTGATCTAAAACTTGTTGTCCATTATATTTTATCTAATTTGTTGAAGGCTAACTGTAAGACCCCAAATTTTATGAAATGAAAGTATTCAATTTTATTATGATTATTATTTTATTTCGTAAATGGTTAAATTGATAAAAGTTTAAAGTTAAGGGTGATATGTGAAAATTTTTGCAAAGTTAGCAAGTGGTTATAAAATATTCGTTTGGTCGGGGAATATTCGTTTTAACAGGGAATATTCGTACGGCAGTACAATCATTGGTGAACCCCATAATAGAATTATTTTCGGAGTTAGAAAATGACAAAATTATCTTTTTATAAAAATAATGGCGAAAGTGTTACCGTTAAAACTGTTGAACTACCTAGTAGTAAAAGTACAGTAATACGCGTGGTTGCATAGTAGTACACGATATTGATTATTGATGCTTACGTAATAAGTCACTCAGTTATACTCAATTATTACTACAGTAATTGTTGCATCATATTTCTCATATTATTGATTCAATTATTGTCACAGTATCATCTGCATAATATGATATATTATTAAATCAATAATTGAGATGACAAAGCTATTCATATTATTATTTATAATATTGACAATGTCTAGAAGTTCTGTCAAGGAGAGGTTTGGTCACCTAATTGCGCGCCAATAAGGAGAAATCTTTATCGGAAAGCCCCCTCTTTCCTGGGAACGATCTCGTTGTTAAATATTGTGAGTTATAATATTAATGATGAATAAGTTCGTGTTGATTAAAGATAAAATTGATAGTTCCATTGTGTGGGAATTATTAGTGTTAATAGAAATCGATATTTATTTCGATAATAATTGATGTCTGGAGGTTATATTGACCAATCGGGTAATTAATCGGATAAATGAGCAATTAATTGCTATTATTTCACATGCTTCTAACTATTTGTTCACATGTGTGTACTATTGATTCACATTCATGTACTATTTGGGGAGGTGGTGCAAGATTGATAATACTTGCATGAATAAATTAAAAATGAAGGTATAGTTGAAGGTACTATACTGTAATTAATTTTTTCACATGATTATACTATTGAGTCACATGAATGAACTATTAATTCACATTATTTACTATTAGGGGAGGTGGTGCAAGTTTGATAATACTTGCAGGACTAAATTAAAAATGAAGAAATAGAGGAATGTATTATACTGTAATATTTCGAGCCCCAAAACGTGCAATTATCGAAACTATATTTTCCTATAAATAGAAGCTCATTCTTCCTTCATTTTCCACCAATTTGTAAAAACTTTAGAGAAATTATTATAGAGAGAAAGAAGAAGAGAAGTCTGCTACCTCACTATTCTAGTATCCAGTTTTTCTAAGGTAAGGGGTATTATTCTTTCGTATTCATGAAGAGAGTTATTTTCTTTCAATATTCGTAAGGGTTGTTATGTCATTCTTTATTATTTTATTCGAATAACTTTGTGCAAGGCGATCGCATCGCGTCGGTGAATTCGTTGTTATTTCATTCTTTATTATTCTCATTGGAATATCCTCGTGCATGCGGATTACGCATGACCTGGTTCCATTCTTTATTATTTTGTTGGAATATCCTGTCTATGTAGATTACGCATGACCTGGTTCCATTCTTTATTACTCTATTGAAATAATCTGTCTACGTGGATTACCGCATGGCGGGCGAAAATCCATTTGCAGTTTTGTAATTTTTATGACCCTCAAAAATTCTGGAAAAATTTGAAATGATAATTTGATGAGTTTTCTATATTGTGTCCAAAAATGACGATTTTTGGATGTATAGATTAAGAGTTATGAATTTTACGGAAAAAGACTATTTTAAAAGTAAACCCTTATAACTCCTTGTGGTTAACTCCAAAATTGGTAAAATATTTATTGGTAGTACATGTATATAACAGGAATATACCCTGTAAATTTCGGAAAGTTTAGACAAAAGTACAATTTATGATAAATGTCTAAATATTCGGCAGTTTTGGCCATATGAAAAATAGTAAATGAATTTTTAAAATTTCAAGAAAAATATATGTTTAGTATAAGACTATATTCTGCTAAATTCCAAAAAAGAAATATTTTTGGGACTGATTTGGTATTTTTCATGAAAATTAACTAATTATGAGTAAATGAATTAAATATGTTATGTGAAGTAACAAAATTGAAAAATAGAATTTTATGGCTCGGAAATCCTATATAAGGTATATGCAGATTTGTGATGAGAGTTTTGGTTATTGTTGATGAAATCTTATGAGTTTGGCATTTTAGGATGATTAAATGCATTAATTAGTAAAGAGTAAACAATTAAAATAAATTGTTTATAAGTTTAAAAAAATGATTAAAATATTGTTATAATATTAATGATATTAGATTATGAGATTATTAAGTGATTGATAACATTTGGTTATTATTGAACGCTAGATAAATTGTATTATAAATATTTAATATTTATCCTTTATCTCATTTGATTGATTCTTTATATCATTGTCATTATCCTCATGTTTATATTATGATGAAAGTCATATGTGGCATGTAGTGCATAGATGGACTTGGTATGGTTATGACCAAGGATTATTCGGTATAATCATGACCGTAATATTACAAATGATGTGGAAAAAGTCCTCATTGGCCCGTAGTGCATTGATGGACAATTTTTGGTATGATTATGGCTATGGATTCTCTTCGGCCAAGGGTGCAAAGATGAATTGTTTTATGGCATGATGAGGACCGTTTATGAAAACATGATTATCTTTGGCCCGTAGTGCATGGATAATTCATGGTCGTGATACTAATGAATATCCTTGGCCTGTAGTGCAGGGATGATTTGATGATGTGGATTAATTATTGAGCTGAGTCTCAACGATGAAATATTAATTCATGGATGTGATAATAATGAATATCCTTGGCCGTAGTGCATGGATAATTCATGGATGTGATACTAACAAATATCCTTGGCCGTAGTGCATGGATAATTCGATGATGTGGATTATTTATTGTCGAGTCTCGCCGATAAAATATTGGTTATACACTTTTAATTCGTAGAAGATAGTAGATATCATGCTCTACTTGACTCTTCTAAAATATAGTTGTATGTCTTTGGCTTGTAGTGCAAAGATGAATTGTTAATGAATATCTTTGGCCGTAGTGCAAATATGAATTTATTAGTCTGATTATGAGCAGGAATTGTGATTTGATATAACCATGACTTTTGATATTTCAGGTGAAGATAGGTGATGAAAATTATCTTCGTCCTGGGTGCGAAGAGGAATTTAGAATCACAATTATGATTACGAGTTATTCATATTATTGTGGACAGGAATTTTTGATTGATGTTACAGGGATAAAACATTATTGGTGCACTTTTAACATGGAGAAAATAATAAACCTGATGGTCTATTTGACTCTTCTAATGGATTGCTCGTTCCGCTGCAACTATGGTTGAAAAGTTTTATCATCTACCATATGTTATAAATCTACGATTTATTATCGATGAAGGCTATTGATGATGTAAATTATTTTTAGTCATGATATTCTTTCTTGGGCTAGTTGTGTTCACCCTTCCGCTTCACAATTCCTTTAAGGTAATAA
>CM035165.1:82321349-82363849 GCA_020205615.1 Panax quinquefolius
TACAATAAGGTTTAGAATGTAAGTTAAATTTATGATTTTATGTAATCAGATAATGCCGCCAAGACGTCGAACATAAAATCAAAGGGCAGAAGAATATGTCAACAACGTTGAGGAACAACAGCAAGACCCAATGCAAAACTTTGCGAAAATGGTAGCTCAGGCTATGTAGCAGGGAATACCAGCCGCAAGGAACCGACCAGACAATCACTTGGCAAATTTTAAAGACTTCAAGGCAGTAGGACCACCAGAATTCAGGGGAACAGTTGACCCTATAGAAGCCCAAACATGGGTTAACGAGATAGAAAAGGCGTTCGTAATTGTTAGGGTAGATGAGGGGCAAAAGACCGCTTTTGCCACCTATATGATGAAAGGGGAGGCAAACTTTTGGAGGGAAGTAAATCAAGCAAGAGCAGGAGAAGGTGTGGTAACTTGGGCTAGGTTTAAGACTTTGTTTTTTGAAAACTATCTCTCAACTAGCATGCAGGCTAGGATGGAGGTGAAATTTCTGGAGTTAAAGCAGGATAACATGACTGTTGCGGAATATTTTGCAAAATTCAACGAATTGGCTAGGTTCGCTCCACACCAGGTGGATACGAAGACTAGGAAGGCAAGGAGGTTTGAGTTGGGCTTAAAACCCTATCTCTATAACAAGGTGGCGGTGTTGCAGATTAATACTTTTGCAGCACTCATGGAAAAGGTTGTCATAGCTGAGGAGGGGAGTGAGGCCATGAGCCTCTACAACAAGGAGAAGAGGAACAAAGGCAAGGCCGTAGGAGCTGTGAAGGTGGAAACTAATAGTGGGAATAGGGGTGAAAAGAGAAAAGGGAATTATTTTGGAAAGGTCCAGGTGAAACAGGAAGGTGTGAAGAAGCAGGTAGTTCATTGTGGGAACTATGGGAAGAATCACTCTGGTGAGTGTCTGAAGGGTAATTAGTTTGTATGTTACAAGTGCGGGCAGGAGGGCCATATTTCTCTAAACTGCCCCAACCCAAGGATGAACGGTGGGTGTTTTCTGTGTGGGTCGATGGAACATAAGGTGAAGGATTGTCCAAAGAGGAAATTGGAGGCGAGGAGTGTAACCACGGGAAAAGGCAGCGGGACTCTGGCGATCACAGGACCGACTTCAACCAACAAACCAACAAAAGCAAACGCGAGAGTCTTCAATATGACGGTCAAAGATATTGTGGCAGCTGGGAATGGAACTCCAGGTATTATTCGAATAACTTTAATTTTCGTGTATATATGATTTTCCTATATATAGCAAATAATGTTATAAATAAATTTTCAAGTAGGAATTTGACTTCTTTTAGAAATCAAACTTCCGTTTAATCAGACAGACAAGCTTTATATGAATAGTTAAATATTTCTTCGATCAATTATGATCGAGATCTATTTGTAATGATTGCGTAAGCTATGTACCCTAGTATGTATGAGTTTTAAAACGATGATTCCTGGGATGGAATCTTTATAAGGGAGGGTGAATGTAATAACCCGATATTTTCTATATAAATAAATAAGAAATTTTGCATATAAATTGTTTTTTAAAGGTGGGAATATGTGTCAGGTAATGTGTATGAATATATGTGATAAATAAAATTTATTTATTACATGAATAATTTCAAATAATTTTATTTTAGAATTATTGATCATTATAAAGTGTGGGCCCAGGTACAAAATTAGGGTTCACATGACCTAATTAAATTAAATGCACAATTAGGGTTTCACGACCTCATTAAATGTGCAAATTAGGGTTCGCATAACCTAATGGAATGAAGATGGAAAAGTCAAAAATAAATGTGCTAGACCCGGGAGAAGCCTCCACGTGTCCCGAGGTAGAAGACTCGTGGAGGCGGCTCGTTTTGGGAATTGATTGAGGGATTGGATTAGTGGCTAGAAGAACAGGGCAATAAGGGCATTATTCTAATGACTAAAGGGTGTTTCTGGAATTTCCTGGAAAACATGTGCCTAACATGTGATTACTTAATTCTAGGAAACTCTATAAATACCCCTTCCATTCTAGGAAGGGGGAGGACTCTTTTGGTAGCTTAAGGCTTGGATATTCCACCTAAAAGCACTAAAACGATTTGAACACTCTCTTAACTCGAAGAACTGAAGAAGGCTCTTGGAATCTCAATAACCCTAATACGGTTTCCGGATTCTAGGGGTTCTACCATGCGTCGTTGGAGTAATCGCCCACCTGTCGTTCTCCCCTCTTCAATCAATCAATCAATTTCGTGCTCTTCGTGGATTTCTCTCCTCCTCAGGCTACACGAAACTCTAAACAAGCAAGGCGCGATTTCCTTGCCCACATTTATTTGGCGACTCTGCTGGGGAGGTGTAGAATTCGTGAAGGATATGCCCACAACTCGAAGTGGGAGAACTACAGGAAGAGCTACCTCACCAACAAATATCATTACCTCACCGGATCCAGTTCTAAGGCAAGCAACTCAAGCTTTCCAAGGCGTAAATCTAGATTTTGACCAACCAATTATTGAAGACGCTTCAGAAGGGAGTTCAACATCACCATAAATGGCCAATAAACAACAAAC
Source organism: Panax quinquefolius (assembly GCA_020205615.1). Lineage (NCBI taxonomy): Eukaryota > Viridiplantae > Streptophyta > Magnoliopsida > Apiales > Araliaceae > Panax > Panax quinquefolius. The sequence goes on from CM035165.1 coordinate 82,323,899, forward strand.
CAAAGCAGGAAGGCAAGGCGATGATGCAAGCGGAGAGCAGACGAATGATGTGCAACTGGAGATGCTCAAGGCATTGAAGGAAGCACGAGAAGGCCAAGGGATGATGATGGCCATGATGCTGGAAATGCAAGGAAGGCAAGAAGAAATGGGGAATTTCTGCCAGCAGTTGATGCAGATTCCCACCTTCAAGGCCATGTTCCCAAGCAGTTCACAAGGGTAATAAGTAGGAGTGGAAGACAACAACAATGGCAGCAACAACAAAGAGAACCAGATTGTACCTCCATCGACTGAGAATCAGTCAGTTCCAATCATCAACTTGGAGCCCCAGAACAGTGGCGACGTGCCACAACCCAGTTGGAAGCAAGACAACCTCAGACACACATCATCCCAACCGCTCTTCCAGCATTTTCACAAGTGCAAATGCCAACCATTCCAAGTCATGTCCAACGAGTGAGCCAGCAGCTGCCACAAGCGCCACCTTTGTACGATGCAAGCGTGCATCAACCAAATTCTCTAGCATACACACCGTCGATACAGTAGTATATCACAACACCCCAGAGAGTTCACGCCACGAGCCAGTATATGATGAAGGATGATATGATAGATGTGATCAATCAACTTCGTAGGCAGACATTCCGACCCTCGGAGTTAGCCTTTACTCTGCCTTACCTGACACACATTCGGAGGCAACCTTACCCGATAGGGTATATTGAGCATCCCCTGCAGTTTCCAAAATACAACGGGGAGAAAGGAAATGCCAGGGAACTTATTGCCAGGTTCGTATAGTCGATGTCTCCGTGGCTGGGATATGATGAAGTGAACAACCACAACTTGTTGATGCGAGAATTCAATAAAACTTTAACGGATAGTGCCTTCAGTTGGTACTACAATTTGGAGAAGGGGTCAGTCCATGATTGGGATGACTTAAAATTACAATTTTTTAAGAAATTTTTCTATGTGCAGAAACAGGTAACCATTGTAGAACTCATGTGGTTCAAACAGAAGCCGAATGAGGAGCTATCAAATTACATTGACAGGTTCAGGGCCCAGGCAGAGAAGTGTGCAGAGCCGATTGAAGAAAAGAACTTGGTCAACATTTATAACAATGGTGCCTTAGATTCCTTCAAGCCCCACCTCATTACCAAGGCTTGTGATTCCTTTGTGACCCTCTCATCTTTTGCACAAGACTTGGGAGGAATCATGACACTGCCCACTAGCCATGCGACGGCTACATGGAGGGCAAAGAGGACAGCAATTGTGGCTTTGGCTGACTCTCAGTCAAAACCACAAGGGGGCAAGAGGGAGAAGCATGAGAAAAATTTTAATCAAAGCAAAGGAAGGCCTGGAGATAAATATGCAAGAAAGTCAGTCCTGGAGGCTATCACATGCAGTGAGAAAGAATTTAGGGGTCTATACGAGAAATGGATTGAACATGGGATGGTGAAACCCCCAAGGCCTAGATTTGCAGTGACGAAAGAGATGAAGAGAAGACCGGACTTCTGTGTATACCACCAATACGCGTGACATTCCACTATGGACTGTTACAGCCTAAGGAGGATATACCATGAGAAGCTAGCAAATGGGGAGATTGAACTTGGAAAGGAAAGCAGTGTTCATGATTGCCAACATTGCCAAATCCTGAGGGAAAGAAATATGCAAACTTTGTTATCACAAAGACAATCCCAGAAGTGGAGATGATGTTGGAAGAAAAGGAGGAGTGTGACCCAGGCCTGCAGGTGACGGCGTTAATGAATGCGGCCAAGTTTAGAAATTTTTTCTATCAGATAGGATTGGCCAAGGAAGAAAGGATTGAGGCAACCAGGGCAATCATTAAGGCTGCCGAGACACAGGAGACTTACATGGCCATAAGCAAAGGATTTGTGAAGATGATGGAGGAAGAAGCAAATAAGATATCTTTCTCTAAAGCTGATAGAGAGATAAAATACCCACACAACAGACCGCTGTATGTGACAGCAGTAATCAATGGCATCAAAGTACGAAGGGCATTCATTGACAATGGAGCGTCTGTAAATATTATGCTCTACACCATGTTCAAATGGTTAGGCCTGCCAGAGAAGAAGATTGTGAAGGAACAAACAAACATTACAGGATTCGCCAACCAGAGCACAAGAACCCTGGGACACATCAAGGTAGACATGCAAGTTGGGAAGATTCGAGGGCCTATAATGTTCCATGTTGTAGAGGTGGAAGCAGCATACCATGTCTTACTGGGAAAGGCTTGGAAAAATGACTATGGGGTGTTACCCTAAGTCTTTCATCAGTGCCTGAAAGCTATCTGGAAATGGAGAGAAGTAAAGGTACCAGCAACTCGGAATTCCTTTGGACCAGAGGAGGCATACATCACCGAAGTAACTTTCTTCGATGATGTCACTAAAGAGAGAGAGAACTAGATTGCGAGGCCTGATTCCCTAAGACTAGCAAGCTGGAAGGAAGTGCAGGAAGATAAGTTTGTACCTGCAGAAAAAGTGAAGAAGAAGACCTCGGAACATGGAAAATGTTCCAAAAATATGAAGCCAGTAGTAGTAGACTTGGAGAAGGAAGGAAGAGAAGAAAAGAAAAGGCCAGCAGATCCTGAAGATGCCAGAAATATAATAAATGCCAAGTGGATAGCACAGTCTGAGGATGGCCAAAAGGCAAAATGGGAGAGGGTTGTTAAACCTGACGGAAAGGTGGTGTTTCGATTGTGATGGTGCAAGGGGGAAGAGCCCAAGGAAGCATGCAAACCCAACGGCTCAGGAGGTGTCCCCCACTCCAGCAATAATGAAGAAGGAGAAGTTGTACAGCAGAAGGTAGAACCAGCTCTAGAATGCTTCGAGGATAGGACTAAACCTCAACAAAATGAATTAGAGGAAGTTGATTTGGCAACAGAGGGAGGAACGCCAAGACCAACTTATATCAACAAGGAGTTGGATGCAGCCAGAATGAGGAGCTTGTACAATTATTGCGAGAGTATAGGGATGTCTTCGCTTGGAATTAAGACGAGATACCCGGAATTGACAAAGATCTTGTAGAGCACAATCTAAATATAAGCCCGGGAATGAAGCCAATGAAGCGAGCACCTCGCAACTATGCACCCAAAGTCGAAACTCAAATAAAAGAAGATAAGAAGTTGCTAGAAGTAGGGTTCATCAAGCCAATTCAACATCCAATATGGCTATCCAGCATTGTACCGGTAAAGAAATCAAATGGACAACTACGAATATATGTGGATTTCAGAGACTTGAATAAGGCATGCCCGAAGGACATGTACCCATTACCCAACATAGACACTTTGGTAGATGCAACGGCTAATCATGAGATGATGTCATTCATGGACGGGTTTGTGGGTTACAATCAGATAAAGATGTCCATAGAAGATGCATAGTTGACAGTCTTTCGTGCCCCGTTTGGGAATTTCTACTATGTAGTAATGCCATTCGGGTTGAAGAATGCGGGGGCAACTTATCAAAGGGCAATGCACTCCATATTTCATGACATGATTCATGATATAGTGGAGGACTATGTGGACGACATAGTAGTGAAATCCAAGAAGGCAATAACTCATGTGGAGGATCTGAGGAATGTATTTAAGCGATGCTGAAGGTATAAGTTGAGGATGAATCCGAAGAAGTGCGTCTTTGGAATGACGGCTAGAAAATTCTTGGGCTTCTTGGTGCACAACAGAGGTTTAGAGGTGGACCCAAGCAAGGCGAAAGCAGTTACAAAGATGCCCCCACCAAAGACACAAAAGCAGTTGAAGAGCTTTCTAGGGAAAGTCTCGTACATGAGAAGATTCATGCCAGCATTAGCTGAAGTCACAGAACCTTTCGGTAAATTGCTAAAAGAAAAGGCACAATGGGACTTGGGGCAAGACCAACAACAGGCCTTTGAGAAGGTCAAAAGAATTTTGTCTTCAGCGCAAACGATGGTAGTGCCATAAAGAGGAATGTCATTACAGTTGTACATCACATCTACCAAGAAGTTTATAGGTGGATTGATCACGCAAGAGGTTGATGGAGAAGAGAAACCTTTGTATTACATTAGCCGGATAATCAGAGGACCAAAAACTAAGTATTCTCAGGGGGAGAGGCATTGCCTAGCATTGGTGTTCATTGCGCAGAAAATGCGACATTATTTTCTAGCGCACGAAGTAAAGATTGCAACAAAAACTGATCCGATCAGATATCTATTGACTAGGCCAGCATTAGTAGGAAGACCTGCCAGATGGATGAAGATTCTTTCAGAATACGACATCAAGTGTGTAACACCGAAGGCAAGCCGATGTCATGCCTTAGCAGACCTGTTAGCTCAATTTCCAAATGGAGAATATGAACCCCCTTCTGAGGATCTTCTAGGTGGAGAAGTAGAATCAATCGACTTGATGGATGAGGATCCAGAATGATGGAGTTTGGCATTTGATGGATCATCTGTAGAAGGTAAATGCAAAGCAGGAGTGGTGCTGACCACCAAAGAAAGAAATGAAGTGGCCTTGTCATACAAATTGGATTTCCCTTGTACAAACAATGAAGCAGAATATGAGGTGTTCATACTAGGATTGTTGGCGGCTCAAGAATTGCGAGCCAAATACCTTAAAGTAAATGGAGATTCAAACCTTATAGTGCAACAAATAAGAGGCCAATTCAGAGTGAATGAACCTATCTTGGCGCCATATCGAACTGTAGCACAAAAGGTGATGGAAGCTTTCAAGAAGGTGGTGATTGAATATGTGCCAAGAGGACAAAATAAACAACCTGATGCACTAGCAACGGTAGCGTCTCAAGTCTATATCCAAGGAGAAGATTTGGATGTGAAGGTAATGAAGAGAACCCTCCCAACCACGGTGCTAGACTTGTTCCCCAAAGACATGATAGATGATTGGAGATATGACATAACCCAACAATTGCAAACAAAGGAAGGAACAATACCAATTGTGGAGCTACAGAAGTACAACATCATCAAAGGTGTCTTGTATCATAAAGAAGCAAATGGTGTATTTACACGATGCTTGGGGAGGCAAGAAGCAAATAGAGTCTTACATCAGGTGCATGAAGAGAACTGCGGGTTTGAAGACATAGGCTTGTATCGTACGCTGCAACGACAAGGGTATTATTGGCCTGAAATAAAGAAGGAAGCAGATGCCCTACAACGCCAATATGTTTCATGCCAAGAATACCCTAGGGAGGATGAATGCGCATTCATTGATGACATAGCGGATTGGCGAATCCCTTATATGGAGTTCTTACAAAGTGGGACTCTTCCGACCGAAAAGAAGGACGCAATTATAATAAAGAGAAAGTCACAACGATTCTTCCTACAAAATGGAGAATTGTTCAGAAGACGTTTCAATGGCAAGCCCCTATGGTGTCTGGAACTAGGCGAAGTCAAAGATTTTATTTACCAAATGCACAAGGATGAACATCAAGGGGGAGCCAAGTTGTACAAAAAACTTATCGATCATGGTTACTATTGCCCAAAGATGGAAGGAGATTGTCTAGAATTTGTTAAAAAGTGCCACATTTGTCAAATACATAAAAACTTGATCCATGCTCCCGCCATGGATTTGCGAACCTTAGTAACACCATGGCCCTTTCATACATTGGGAATGGATCTTATAGGTCCTGTTCACCCTAATTCCAAGGGCAACATATGGATTTTAACTGCCACTAAGATGTACATAAAGTGGGTGGAAGTAGTACCCTTGAAGAAGGCCACTGGTCCAGCAGTGGCAAATTTTATTAAGGAGCACATCATTTGCCGTTTCGGGATTCCGTAGATCATTTTGTCGGATAATGGAACTCCTTTCATCAATAGGGACATCAAAAATCTGATGGAAAGATACAAGGTGAAACATTACAAATCATCACCCTACTACCCGAAAAGCAATGGACAAGCAGAGGCTACAAACAAAACTTTGATAAAAATCTTATCAAAAACCCTAGAAAATCATCCGAAGAAATGGGCAGAACAACTACCTATAGCGTTATGGGAATATCAAACTTTAAAAAGAAAACCTATCAGGCGAAACCCCATACACCCTAGCTTATGGTGAAGAAGCTATCTTGCCCGCCGAAATAGAAATACCTTCGGCTCGAAAGAGACTTCGAAGCTTAGTCGAGGAAGAGATCCAACCAGCCGCCCTGGAGGCCTTAGCCGACTTCCAAGCCAAGGCTAAAGAAAAGCTTGAATGGTACCATAAAAGACTGCGACGACAATACAATACCGCAGTAGTACTACGACAAATTCTGGTGGGAGACCTGGTGCTCAAAACGGCAATTCATGTCATGAGGGGGACCCCAACCACCAAATTTTACTCCAAATGGGAAGGCCAGTATAGGGTACGAGATATCTGCGAAAGCGGGTATTGCAAGATATCTCATGTGGGATCAGATGTTGTCTCAGGCCCATTAAACTTGAAATGGGTAAAGAAATATTATACATGAAAAGAGCATCACAAAAAAGTTATAGTTTCAACTTCAAAAGTAATCGAGGCACCTGACTCACAACCCTCAGAAGTTACACTTTCAACTTCAAAAGTGATCGAGGTACCTGACTAACAGCCCTCGGAAGTTTCACTTTCATCTTTAAAAGTGAGCGAGGCACCTGACTAACAACCCTCGAAAGTTACACTTTCAACTTCAAAAGTGACTGAGGCACCTGGGTGTAAGCCCTCAAACCAGAAAGTTACACTTTATCTTTAAAAGTGGAGAACGTTATGCTTTATTCGACAAAAGCAAGAAAGTTACACTTTATCTCTAAAAGTGGCAAACGTTATGCTTTCTTCGACAAAAGCAAGATTTACTATATGAAACGTTATGCTTTTCATTAAAAGTAATTTTTATTATCAATAAATTGACAAACTTTCACTTATACTTGAATGTTTTTTTTAATTTTCTTAAAAAAAAGAAAAAAAGTATAAATTCAAATGTTGGTTTGTGAAAAAATATATATACATGTTTTTGACAAAATTCATGTTTTCTTATAATACATATTGTTGTCTTAGAATATTAATTTGAATAACTTGAGATTCAATGATAAATATTGAGTTTTGAGGAATCATTCAAAATTAAAGGCAATCAACAAAGTTAAAGAAACCATGTTCTGATAAATGAAATATGTGTAAATGAGTTTCTGAAATAGGAAATCGAAAAAAAAAACTACTACAACAAGTCATGATCTAAAGGCCAAGACATATCAAACTAAAGTTGAGGCATAGCTAAAGCCTCCAAGTCAGTAATGGCAGCATCTCGAATCTTCAGATTTGCAGCTTTCAACTCCCTAACCTGTTGGGTAGTTGACTCCAAGTCCCGCCGCTGGCACTCTACATCCCGAAGCTGGTTCTCTAAATCTTGAGACTGAATCTTCAATTTGTTCACGGCTTCATCAAGATCAGAAAGCTGCACTGAAAAGGATTCATCTTCACACTTACGTACAGCAACCTTTGAACGTAGAGCAACAAGATTAAAACTAGACTTGAGGAAGATCAAACCTAGTACGAAAAGGAGACATGTCAACACCCACGGATGCAAGGTCGTCTACATCATCACTAAACTTCTTCAGGTCCTCGACTCGCAACGAATATAAGGAAAGAGTGTGCAACCCAAGAACAAGGCTTGCGAGCTGATCTAGGAAGAAGGTTTGGGAGGAAATCGCCTTAACAATCATTCGGTCAAGCATCCGCGGGAATCGCGCTAGTAGACGCTCCAGACTTTCTCGACTAGAAGCTGATATCGGGAAACCCCTCCATGAAACAAGATCCCCATTTGGATTGAAGGAAGCCCTGACAGGAGCAATTTTAGAAGCCACCATAGAATCTGTCGAGACCAGGGATGGAGGAGCAGAAAGATGTGGTATGGCTGATGATTCCTCGAAGCCTTGGTCACCTGGAGGATAACCAAGGTCACTATATGGCGAGTGGGCAACATCCGGATGGAGAGCATCAAATAACGCGAGTGCCTCAACAGGAAAAGGCAAATCTTTCATCTTTTCACTCTGAAAACAAAATGTCAGAGCACAATATATTATAACGAAAAAGAGGAAGGGATATTCAAGAAGAATCATATGTTGAATAAAGAAAGATACTCACAATATAGTCAATAAAAAAAGAATCGGGAGATGCCGCAGAAAGAGGAATGTCATTTAACCCTCCCAAAGTAGTATCAACAATGCCCTCCTGAGTCATCACCACCTCGGTAGAATCCTTCTGGGGAGGATGAACACCACCAATAGTTTTAGAATGATTCCCCCTCGAGGAAATAAGAGTCTCATCAACATCTTCAAACCCGTCATGTGGAGAAATCATGGGAAGGTTTGAAGAAATTGTTGTATCACCTACAACAAGACTTGAGCTCACATCGGATAAAGTATCCTTAGCATCAAGGCTGACACAATCATCGCGAGGAGTAGATGACTCAATATCAACAAGGATAGGTTGGACAGGCTCACGACTAGTGGAAGCCGCCGCGGAAGCCTCATTTGCAGTACCATACATAAACCCAAGAGGAACGTCATCATCATCTTCATCGACCATGGTAACCTGGAAAAAATAAAATAAAGGAAACAATTACTCAATAATATGTAAAAGCAGTAATACAAGGGATGAAAGAAAAATGAGAATAGTATGACAAATAACCAAATTTCTACGGCGCTTCTTGATCGGATCCTCGGCTGCCGGGATACTAGAATCAACATTATCAAGGGGGCATTTTGCTAATGGCTTTATGATAAGCCTGATAGGAGGACAACTGATTGGAACCACGACAGAAGCAATAGGAGGAGCTATCTCAAAATCAGTAGTAGTAGCCGCTCTCATTTTAGAACGAGTAACTCTCATCTGATCGACATCAGAGGATCCCTGGGGAGGAGATAGAAAGGACACCTGAAATGGAGCCCGTGGTGAAAGACTCCTGGAAGTAGTGGGAGCCTGTAATGGAAGAGTATCAAGATTATCCCGAAAATGAATGTCTGCTAATTGAGGGAGAGACGACTTAGGCATCAAAATGTCACGCTTCGACCAACCGGCTCTTGGTGGGCTAAAGTCTTTGAAACGAACATTGGGCTTCAAGAAAGCATAGCACCCGACCCCATTGAGAGCGTTTTGGAATAGAAACCGTGATGACCAAATCCAAGTATCATCCTCCCATCTTTTAAGATTGACCTGCCAGTAATTACATTCGCCAGTAGTATATCTCCCGCTCCGGTAATCATCTGGTATGACAAAAGGAAGGGATCTATAAGGATCACTTGGTAGCCTCGGAAATGCCCATGTAAAAGAGGGGGAGGTGGAGAAGAAATTGAGAAGAGCAGCCTCATAATTCCCCCGGCGGTGTGAATAGAAAGGGTGTTCACAGTCATATATATGAATTGTCTCGCGACCACTGTGAGAAGAATCTGATCTGATGCCAAAACTATTATTCTTAAGGAAATAGGGAAGCTCTATCGACCGAAGGAAAACGAACCAAGACAGTGTAGAACCACTCAAGCTGGTTCTATTAAGGCTTGAATAGGTACGAAATTTATGCTTGTAAAAATGAGGTAGATGACCGCAACCCGCTGAAACAATGGTATAGGGACGAGCAATGAAGCATTAATAATCATCAAGGAAAGGCCGCAAATCTGTACTATCAAGACTAGATCGGTGATCAATCCAACGTGCCATGCGAAGAATGATGTTACATGACGGAAGAGAATGAGACTTCTTCTTCTTCTTAGAAAGATGCTCAAGATTGGAATAGCCTGAAAAGCGCTCGAAAAGAAAGATCTGAAGGAACGAGCATGGAATGAAGCAAATGACATCATACCTGGGTAAATAAAAAAATATATAATAAGAAAAATGTTAAAGGAAAAGAAGCGCAGTTGGAAAGACAATTAATAAAAAAAAATATGAAAGTGATTACCTCCCAATGGATTCTTTCATGGCAAGGGTTGTTTCGTCTAGGCGACGATATAAGGTCCCTATGAAGAGAGAAGCAAGGGGAATCTCTGAACCCCAGGATAACAACGCTGCCAAACTGAACATACGGGCATAAGGACCATCTATGGGATACCCAGGGAAGAGAAAATGGGACAGCCACATAACCAGATAAGCCGCCAGAGGAAAGGGACAAGTTTTTTCACAGAAGGCAAGAACCGACTTGTCGTGAACAGAGCTGTCCCACTAGTTGGTCTTGTAGTCACGGAAGAAGTATCGCACCCAGGATAACCAAGAATTTTTCTACCGACTTGAGGTCTCGAAGTCCGGAAGGAGTGTATCACCCTTGAAGCGGGAGATGAAATGGGAAGATTGCTTGAAGGCCTCCGTTAAGTAGGCAACACAGTCGTCATCTCTAGTACACATGCTAGAAGGACCGCAGGAATTTGAAGCAACAATAGGAAGGCTACATGATGTAATTCAGAATAAATATACATATTTTAGAAATATGAGAATGAATGAAAGGAATAAAAGAAGAGAACTTACTGATAGAGGGCATAGACATCCTCTAGAGTAGGGGTGAATTCCCCCCAGGTAGTGATGAATGTGCAAGTAGAGGAACACCATCGTGAGATCAACACAGTAAGAGCGTTATGGTCCTGGTGAATCCGTAGGTCACTACACAGTTGAACACAGCGAAAGATGCTCGCATTCTTGAGTATTTCCACGTATTCAGCGTTTCTAAGGATCTCATCGGTCCAATCCTGCCATCCTTGAATGCGACCAGATGAATCTAACAAGAAGTGAAGGGGACTGAAGGGGTACTCTTTCTTCTCTATGCATAGGCGGGGAATGCAATCGGCATGAGGGAAGTCATCCCAACCTCCAGAAGCTGGGGCATACAGAAATAAGCCTTCTTTCTCTAGTGGAGGAAAAGTTGTACGGTCATAGTCTCTAACTCTATCCCAAAAGATGTCAGATGAACCAAAGAAGGGAGCTCTTCCCCAATCGGTGATGAATGGGGACTCCTTGGTAGTTATTGGTTCTGCAGAGCTTTTAGGTGAAAGGGCCTACAAGCAAGGAGAAGATCATCATAACAATTCTAAAGAAAGCAAAGGAAGGATTTGAGCTTGAAGTAATTACCATGGCAAAGAGGAATGTCTGAGAGTCAAGCTTTAAAACACTTGAAAAGAAGAAGAAATAATGTCAGAAAGAGTTAGGGAGTACATTTATGCAAGAAAAATTCTGGAAAATTTTTGAAAAAACTTTGAACATCCAAAAGGCATCCTTCGGAGCCTTTTTTAGACTTATAACGGCATATGTCATGGTGTAGCGATAAATTTTGTAGGGCTCGTCGATACAGTCGTTTTGATATATTACGGGCCCCAAAATTCCAAACGGATCAAAAGTTACGCTCCAAATAGTAACGACTCCTCCCAAAACTTCATTTTTTGCCTAAAACATTGATCGCCCCCTAGGATTCGCCCCCTAGGGTTTGGCCCCCTAGGATTCGGCCTCCTAGGGTTCGCCCCTAGGGCTCGGTTTAATGGGGGGTGTTTCGCCGCATGCAAGCAGATCATTTTTTCTCCTTTCGCGTTTTCGTCGAAAAATGTCAAATCTTTCTTTATTATCTGAGAGAAAAAACCAAGATGTAATCAAGGTAATGGGGCTCGGAAGACAAAAGAAAGTTTGGAGAGTCTAAAAAAATAGCTAAGGTTCGGCTCCTAGGGTTCGGCGCCCTATAGGGTTCGGCCACCACCTAGAAACATTTGCTTAAAAAAAAATTATAGGGTTCGGCCTATAGGTTTACCCCTATAGGGTTACGACCACTGGGGTTTGTTCCCTCGCATACCTTTGAGGTCATGTTGCTCTATTAATCCACTGCTTGTGCTTGGGATGAATGCTCCTTCGCCACGGAAATTATAGCCTTTTTCTGAGGAATTCCGAGGGAAAAAACTAAGATATGATCAAGGTGATGGGGCTCGAAAAACAGAAGAAAGTCTACAATTACTTGAAAAAATATATAGATTAAACAATTATGAGAAATTGGCTAACGAAGACTCCAATAAAGGTTGCACTCCTAATGGTCTACAATTACCTGGTGTTGGATACCGCAAGGATGTCCCTGATGGTGAGACTTGCTAATGTGGCTGCAATTATGATGAATACACTTGTGTTCGTGGCTCCTAGCGATTATGAGACAATCCTAATTGAAGTTTAAAATCTCAATTATTGGACATATGCATGCAAGTAGCACCTACTTAATCAGAAGCAAGGCATGCGACAATGGATTATGAGTATGGACTCCTTACTTCTCTAAAATAAAGATAAGTAAAAAGTTTATTTTTTGAAAAGAATAAAATTAAAGTTGATTTTATTCCCAAGAAGGGGTAATTTTCTAAAATGGCTTATATATATATATATATATATATATATATATATATATATATATCAAATAAAGAAAAATTTGGTTTATTTCTAAAATAAAGTAAGATTTGATTTATTTCCAAAATAAAGAATGATTTATTTTATTTCCAAAATAAAGAAAGATTTGATTTTATTAAGATTTGATTTATTTCCAAAATAAAGAAAGCTTTGATTTTATTTCCAAAATAAGATCTTAAGATTTGATTTGGTAAAAAAAGGAAAGATTTGATTTTATTAGATTTAATTTTATGATTTTTGATCATTTTTCTTGTTTTCAATTTCCAGGAAAAATAAAGAAATAAATCTTGGGCAAATTATGGACATATTTTTGGAAGATTTCCCAATATGTCCAAGGAAGAGCCCCACTAGGTTTTGCCTCCCTAGGGTCTAACCCTAAGGGTTTGGCTGCCTAGGAGTTCCCTTTACTAGGACCATTGTCTTCAAGACCCGTAAAGTGAAGTCCCGCAAAATCGTTCAAGAGCTTGAAGTATTCTTGCACGATCGTCTATTTGGAAATGAGACTCTCGCGCAGGGGGCAAATGTGGGCCTAGGTGCAAAATTAGGGTTCACATGACCTAATTAAATTAAATGCACAATTAGGGTTTTACGACCTCATTAAATGTGCAAATTAGGGTTCGCATAACCTAATGAAATAAAGATGAAAAAGTCAGAAATAAATGTGCTAGACCCTGGAGAAGCCTCCATATGTCCTGAGGCAGAAGACTCATGGAGGCGGCTCGTTTTGGAAATTGATTGAGGGATTGGATTGGTGGCTAGAAGAACAGGGCAATAAGGGCATTATTCTAATAACTAAAGGGTATTTCTGAAATTTCCTTGAAAACATGTGCCTATCATGTGATTACTTAATTCTAGGAAACTCTATAAATACCCCTTCCATTCTAGGAAGGGGGGGGGGACTCTTTTGGTAGCTTAAGGCTTGGATATTCCACTTAAAAGCACTAAAAAGATTTGAACACTCTCTCAACTCGAAGAACTGAAGAAGGCTCTTGGAATCCCAATAACCCTAACACGGTTTCCGGATTCTAGGGGTTCTACCACGCGTCGTTGGATTAATCGTCCACCTGTCGTTCTCCCCTCTTCAATCAATCAATCAATTCTGTGCTCTTCGTGGATTTCTCTCCCCCTCAGCCAACACGAAACCCTAAACAAACAAGGCGCGATTTCCTTGTCCACATAAAGTATATTCTTATAATAATTAATTTTATAGTATAAATGTCTTTATTATTTATTTTCTATGAAAATATGATTTTTATATTATTTAAATAATATATGAAATGATTATTGGAATTATTTTAATTACTATTTTATTGTATCAATTTTAGTTCAGATTATTAACTTAATTATTTTAACTTAATTAATAATGTTATATATGAAAGATAATTCAAATATGGAATCCAAACCCTAATTTTGATTTTGAGCGGTGAATGAGAATAATAATATTATATTAAATATAATATTATTTTTCGAAGAATATAAATATATACTGATATGTACGTATTGTTAATGGTGGTAAATTATAGCGAATAATGTCAAAACACTATTATTAATTTATTAAACCCTAATTTGAAACTCAAATGGGAGATTTAAAAATGTGTAGTAATTGTGTTATATGAATTATGTTGCATGTTATAGAATTTCTATTAATTAGGAAGAACCCTAATTAATATTTGAAAACCCTAATTAAAATTAGAAACTCTAATTTGCTAATTGGGAACCCTAATTGCTAAAATTAGAAATCCTAATTATTATTTTAGTAAATTGAATTGTTAATTTGGGAACCCTAATGATATTAAGGAACCCTAATTATTAAAAATCCTAATTTCTATTAAAATCCTAATTTTAATTAGTAAGTTCTAATTAAAATTTTATTACACTTTAATTTTAATTTTTCAAACCCTAGAAATTATTTGGGAAACCTTAAGGTTTAAAATCTAGTGATTAAACCCTAGATTCAAGTACCATGGATAATAATACCATTAAAATTAAAAGACAATTGACCAAAGTACCCTTTTTATCTCATTCTTGAAATAATTGCTAGGAAATCTTGCTAAATCCTGGCAAGTCATCAACCTAGTCTAAGCTAGGGGCTAAGAAACACCAGCACATCAGCCATTACTCATCCATATATGTAAGACCCCGAATTTTATGAAATAAAAGTATTCAATTTTTTTATAATTATTATTTTATTTAGTAAATGGTTAAATTGATAAAGGATAAAGTTAAGGGTGATATGTAAAAAAATTTCTAAGTAAGCAAGTTGATATAAAATATGCGTTGTGTCAGGGAATATTCGATTGGTCGAGGAATATTCGTTTTAACAGGGGATATATCGTCTGAAGGCACAATTATCAAGCGGACCCCACAACTAGAGAGGTACTATCGTAGTTAGAAAAGCAATGAAATATTTTTAAAAATAAGCTGCGAAAGTTTTACTCGTTAAACTGTTGAACTACTAGGTAGTAAAAGTACAAGATATCTTTGTGGTTGCGTATAAGCACACAATATTGATTATTGATGCTTATGTGAGAAGTCACTTAGTTATACTCAATTATTGCTACAGTAATTACTGCATAATATCTCCCATATTATTGATTCAATTATTGTCACAGTATCAATATTTTATATTATTAAATCAATAATTGAGACAACAAAGTTATTCATATTATTATTTGCAATATTGACAATGTCTAGAAGTTCTGTCAAGGAGAGGTTTGGTCACCTAATTGCGCGTCAATAAGGAGAAATCCTTATCGAAAAGCCCCCTCTTTCCTGAGAATGATCTGGTTGTTAAATATTGTGAGTTATAATATTAATGATGAATAAGTTCGTGTTGATTAAAGATGAAATTGATATTTCCATTGTGTTGGAATTATTAGTGTTAATGGAAATTGACATCTATTCCGATAATAATTGATGTCTGGAGGTTATATTGACCAATCGAGTAATTAATCGGATAAATGAGCAATTAATTGCTACTAATTCATATGCTTATAACTATTTGTTCACATGTGTGTACTATTGAGTCACATAATTGTACTATTAGGGGAGATGGTGCAAGATTGATAATACTTGCCTGACTAAATTAAAAATTGAGGTATAGATGAAGGTAATATGTAAGACCCCGAATTTTATGAAATAAAAGTATTCAATTTTTCTTATAATTACAATTCAGTAAATGGTTAAATTGATAAAAAGTTAAAGTTAAGGGTGATATATGAAATTTTTTCAAAATATGCAAGTGGTTATAAAATATTCATTGTTGTCGGGGAATATTTGTTTGGTCGTGGAATATTCTTTCTGTCGGAAAATATTAAATGCGACGGCGTAAGCCATTGTAGGGCCCCATAACGGATAAGCATCGGATGAAGAAAATGATAAATTTGAGTTTTTATAAATAACGGCGTATAAATCGCTGATTAACATTAACATTGGAATTGAATACATGGGTAAAGTAAAATGTCACGCGTTGTTCTTGCGATAGCAGCACCGGTTTTGCAGATGATTTTTGAATTATTGATTCTTACGTGAGAAGGCACTACTCAATAATTGTTACGATAATTCTTTATCGCTCAATATTTTATTTTCTTGATTCAATAATTGTTGCGTTGATATTTTATATTATTGTTGTTTCAATAATTGTCTTTCGACATGATATTTTCCATTATCGGATCAATAATTCATATTATTTGAATAATATTATTAGATAGCATTATTGGCAATGTCTAGAAAGTTCTGTCAATGAGAGGTTTGGTCACCTAATTGTGCGCCAGTAAGGAGAAATCCTTATTGGAAAGCCCCCTCTTTTCTGGGAATTGCCTGGTCGTCATTGTTGTGATTTTGTAATATTTTTTGTGAATAATTAATTATTGATTTATATGATAAGGAAATATTTATTTGATGCGGATATAAATGATGGATTTATTTATGTGGTTATAAATGAAGAAATTAATGTTGAGATATTTTATTGGTATTTTGTTGAAATGGAGAACAAAATATGTAATTTTCAGAAAAATTAGTTTATTACTTAATTTTGTAAAATCCATAACTCTTTGTGTATAATGAGTTAGGAGATGAGCCATATATCAAAAGAAAGCCCTGGAAGTAAGCTAACCGTAGAAATTGGAATCACCCAAAAATCCTTTGTAGATTTATCGTGGTGAATTTTTGAATGAAACTGGTCCGAATGACTAATAATCCGAAAAATCAGTGTTCTTGAGATATATTGCGTGAGTCATAAATTTTGATCCGACCGTTGGATCGTTATGATTTTTGGATATGTTATACATATATAAGTTGAGTATATGTCCACAAATTTTGAACCGTTAAAAATTAAGGTAAGATTTGTTATGAATTTTAAGAGGTGACTGATTCAGAAATTATTTTTATAAATGTTTTTAGTGGAAAATTCTAGAAGGCGGGCCCCACTTTTTGGTTGGTGATTGAATGCATGTGCTGAATTTGATTTTCAAAGGTGATGGCTGCCATTTTTTTCAAAATGGCATGCGTATAAAATAAATTCATATTTTATTAATTTAGTCTCCTTTGGCGTTATAGCATTTTCCTATAAATAGGCGCTTAAGTTATAATTGAAAATCACACCAGAAACATAAGTTTTCTCTCTCAATATTGTCGAGTGTATTTTTGTGAGTATTTAGATACTTTTAGAGTTGTTATTCGGTGCAAGGTTCCTTCGGCTTTTCATCTGATATTCCAGTCAGAAGTACTGCTCTTTTGAGGTAAGGGATTTTAAGGGTTATTATGTTTTTCAGTTTCGTAGTTTTTTCGATTCTCAAAAATTCTGGAAAATTTTGAAATAATATTTTGATGAGTTTTATTGATTGTGTCCAAAAATGGTGATTTTTGGATGTATAGATTAAGAGTTATGAATTTTATGAGAAAAGACTATTTTAAAACTAACCGCTTATAACTCCTTGTGGTTAACTCCAAAATTGATGAAATTTTTATTGGGAGTAAATCTATATAATATCAGTGTACTCTGTGAATTTCGGAATTTTTGGACAAGAGTACAATTTATGATAAATGTCTAAATATTCGACGGTTTTGGCCATATGAAAAATAGTAAATGAATTTTAAAAATTCTGAGAAAAATATATGTTCAATGTGGGACTATATTATGCTAAATCCCAGAAAAGAAATATTTTTGGAAATGATTTGGTATTTTTCATGAAAATGGACTAGTTATGAGTAAATGAATTAAATATGTTATGTGAAGTAAGAAAATTAGAAAATAGGATTTTATGGCTTGAGAATCCTACATGAGGCATATGCAGATTTTTTATGAGGATTTTGGTTATTGGTGATGAAATCTTATGAGTTTGGCATTTTAGGATGATTAAATGCATTATTTAGTAAAGTGTAAAAAATTAAAATAAATTGTTTATAAGCTTAAGAAATATTATTCTTTCAATATCATTATACCGAAATATTGGTATGGATTTTATTATAGAATTTCTACCTTTTTAATGTCGGGCTTACTATTCACGAGTTACTATTCATGAGTTACTATTCACGAGTACTATTCACGATAAAATTGGTTTCTTTTTCTGACCAAATTACCGTTGATTTATGAATCTTACTCTTGAAATTAAATCCATGTTTTGATCATATTATTTTTATTATCATATATAATATTTTTATAATCTTAGTGATGAAATTTCTCTTTGACTTGAGTGTAAAGATGGGTAGATTATTGGTATGATCATGGCTATGGGTTCTCTTTGGCCAATAGTGCAAAGTTGAATCATTGACTGGTATGATCATGACCATTGAATTTACAATTGAATATTTTTAGCTTAAGTTCAAAGGTGAATGGATCAACATGGTTATAATTATTGTTTATATACATTCTGAAATGATTATATATTTCTTTGAGATATTAATATATATGGCCTGTAGTGCAAATATGAACTGTTGATGAATATATTTGGCATGTGGTGCAAATATGAACTGTTGAGGAATATCTTTGGCATGTAGTTCAAAGATGAATTGTTGATGAATATCTTTGGCCCGTAGTGCAAAGATGACATATTGTTGAATATCTTTGGTCAGTAGTGCAAAGATAAACTGTTGATGAATATCTTTGGCCCGTAGTGCAAAGATGAATTTATTAGTATGATTATGAACAGGAACTGTGATTTGGTATAACCATGATCTTTGATGTTTCAGGTAAAGACATGTGATGAAAATTATCTTCGTCCTGGATGCGAAGAGGAATTTAGAATCACAATTATGATTATGAGTTATTCATATGATTGTGGACCAGAACTGTTGATTGATATTACAGGGATAAAACATTGTTGGTGGATATTTAACATTGAGAATATAATAGACTTTATGGTCTATTTGACTCTTCTAATGGATTGCTCGTTCCGCTGCAACTATGGTTAAAATTTTTTTATCATCTACCATATGTTCTAAATCTCTGATTTATTATTGATGAAGGCTATTGATAATTTAATTATCTTTAGTCATGATATTCTTTACTGAGCTAGTTGTGCTCACCCTTTTGCTTCACAATTCCTTTCAGGTAATAAGAGTGTAGGCATTTGGTTGAGCGGGGGTATGAGGGAATAGAAGCGATGGTCATCATTTAGTAGTTATATTTGGTGAATCAAATAGGGTGAAGCGAACCCAATGTTGGAAGGGTGTTTTGCCACTATCATACAAGATGTCTAAAGACATACAACCTCATGTCATCATAAGATAGGGTTGTGTACATCCACTTACTGAGTATATCTACGAGCATTATCTATATGATCTTGGAGTTTATTTGAAGTATAATTCTCAATTAGAAACAGTAGAGATAATTATATGTCAAGAGAAGACTCACCATTGGAAAGAATATGATAGTAATCTTCTCGTTTTTCTTTGGGGTCTATTGGGTCAACCAAGGATAATTCTGTGGGCATATGATATCTATCATAACCTAGACGCATGGCCTCCCATGTACGAAGGTTTACTTGAGCACTTCCCAAAGATTTTAATTTCTAAAATAGTTTTTGACTATACCTTTATGTAAGGTGCCATTGTGACGTGTTATCCAAGGTTGGGATGAGAGTCACAGTTGGTATATATTTGTATCAAAACTCACAGCATATGTGTTGTTGTATTTTGCACGACAATTGTTGTAAGACCCCAGCTTTTATAAATAAAGATGAATTTTTCTATAAATATTATTTTTGAATATTATGGAATAAATTTGATATAATGTTATAGTTGTGGGTAATATTTATAAATTTTGCAAAAAGTATGCAAGTTGTTATAAAATATTCGTTTTGGTGGGGAATATTCTTTTTATTAGGAATATTAAAGACAATGGCTCAATCATTGGTGGACCCCACAATGTAATTATTATCGGATTGAGAAAATGACAAAAATATTTTATAAAAATAACGGCGGAGGTGTTACCGTTAAAAGCGTTGAACTACCGGTGGTAAAAGTACGAAGAATACGTGCCAGTTGCATAGTAGACACTGCAGATTGATTATTGATGCTTACGTGAGAAGTCACCATTTATGCTCAATTATTGCTATGAAGAATTCACTTGCATCATATCTCTTATATTATTGATTCAATTATTGTCACAAAGATCATCCGTATAATATGTTATAGTATTAAATCAATAATTGAGACGACAAGTTATAAATGATTAATAATTGTTGAAAGATTAAATATGTGTTGATAAAAAAAAATTATTTGTGGTAAGTTTGATTATTTTATGGGGGCTCATATGTCATCATCTAAGAGTCTCTTCATCGATAGTATTTACCTTCGTCAATAGTATTTACCTTCGTTAATAGTAATTACCTTTACCAGACGCCGAACCACTTGTCGTTTTCACATTACAAAAGCGTCAAACCAATTCGTCAAGCCACTTGCCTTTTTCACGGCGGTGAAAAGCTAGAAATCTTCTATAAATAGAGGCCTAGGGCTTCATTATTTTCACGAATTCATTCAAGCTATAGAGAGAGAAAGTATAGAGAATAAGAGAGAAAGAAGAAGAGTATTTTTTGTTACTAATCGCCGTAAAGATTCAATCTCCTACCAAATGTAAGGGGTGTTATTCTTTCTTATTCATGAAGAGAACTGTTGTTATTCCATTGCTTATTATTCATTGGAATAACTCGTATAAGTGGTTTACCCTATACTTGGTGACATTCTTCTATTATTCATTGGAACATCCACATCATGTGTTTTACAGGACCGGGTTCCGCCTCTTTATTATTATTCTGTTGGAACATCCTCGCTCGTGTGTGTTTTACAGGACCGGGTTAAAATCTTTATTATTCTGTTGGAACATCCTGTCATGTGTTTTACACCAGGACTGGTTCCGCTTTCTTTATTATTCATTGGAATATCCTATACGTGTGTTTTACACCGGATCCGGGTTCCATCTTTATTATTCATTGGAACATCCCGTTTGTGAATTTCACACGACCTGGTTCCGTTATTTATTATTCATTGGAATAACCCGTCTGCATGCGATCTATCGCATACATGGTGATTTCTTTTGTTATTCCATTCTTTATTATACCCGGTTGGTTAAAACTTTGACTTCTATACTCCATGAAATTAGTAGAATATCCTTGATATTTGCGTTTCATCCGAAGATCTTTTCATGGAAATATTCTTCCGATCATTCTTGAATTTTACTCTACAAAACAAAGATCATGTTGACAATTTGGACGTTAATAATTCCCCGGATAAAATAATTCTTGAACTTGTTTAATTGAATTCTTATATCATTGTCATCATCCTCATGTTTATATTTTTTTGAAAGTCATCGTCATGTGTAGTGCATAGATGGACTTGGTATGATTATGACCGAGAGATTATTCGATTGTAATCACGACCGTAATGTTACAAATGATGTGATAAAATCCTCAATGGGTCAGTAGTGCATTGATGGACGATTGTTGGCATGATCACGACCATTAATGAATACACAAATATTCTTGGCCCGTAGTGCATGAATAATTGTGGTCGTGATACTAAAGAATATCCTGGTCAGAAAAGTGTGGGGTGATTCGATGATGTGAAATATTTATTAAAGCCAGGAGTCTCAAATTTATAAACAAGTGATGAAAAACCTTTTAAAACCTAAAAGATAGTAGATTTTATTTTCTACTTGACTCTTTTAATGGATTACAGTATTCATTGCAGATAAACGGTTGTCTATTATATTTTATCGGTTTAACATTATTGAAGACTATTGATAATTTATTCGCATTATCTTAGTCATAATATTTCTTCTTTGGGCTAGTTGAGCTCACCCTTTCTTTCACCGTTTTCTTGTTGAAATGATAATATATTTGGGACGAGTCTGGGAAACAGTGAGTGATGGTCCTCGAAGATAGCATTAGTAGTCCTCACTATTTCAGTAAAAATAGTGTGATAATAATCTGTAATGAGGACTTTTTATTTGAGTTTGTATAATATCTAGTAGAGCGATATTTGTATTTAAACTCACAGTTTATGTCGTATTATTATACCTACAGTTATGTTAATAAGTTGTTTTTAAATTACGTACCATGTAAGTGTCGAACCCAAGATGGGTGATGTATACCTATTTTGGGGGCGTCACGGTTGGTATCGAGCTTAGGATATGATCCTGGCTAAGATGTGAGAATAGTACTAGGAGGGAGAGGCGGGAATACCTTTCGCTAGTATGACCTACCTAAGTTTATGTGATATTTTATTGGTTGGTCGGAAGATAGGGATAATTTGTTACATGTCAATTAACCTTTTGTTTTGTGGCGATGTCTGAAAATGACATCCGAGAATGTTGAGAATAGCAATGGAGCGCAGCGATTGTTGATTCACCACATATCAATAATCGAGGATAATGTGCATCAGAAGGCGATAATCCTCATGCAAACAACAACACCGACCAAATGACGAATGATCAAATGTTCGAGAGGCTTTATGCAATTTATGCAACAAAGAAAGAGAGAGCGACTCGTCCAAAACGTAGGTGGAAACACGGAAACTCTCAAGGCGGTCACCGCTAAACAATTTAAGGAGCTGGGACCACCGGAGTTTAAGGGAGAGCCAAAACCACTTACGGCGCGGAAGCATGGATAAAGCAGATTACCAAGATATTTGATGTCTTGGGATGCTCCGAGGAGCAAAAGGTTCCTTCACGCTTTTATGTTGCGGAGAAAGGATTCTTTGGTGGGAAATCCAGAAAGCGTACTCAACCAAATTTGCATCAAGATATCTTGGGAGAAGTTCCAGAGTCGTTCAACGACAAATACTTTCCGAAAGTATTCGCCACATGAAGGAGGTGGAGTTTATCAAGTTGGAACAAAAACAATACGACCGTGTCGCAATACGAGGCAAAATTTATGAGTTATCACGGGTTCAAGGTCCCACTTGGTGGATAATGAAGAGAGAATGACGCGAATGTTTTTAAGAGGTTTGAAGCGGGAGATACGTCAACATCTTATTTCTCATAAAGCGTGTTTGTATTAGGATGTTGTAAATAGGGCTCGATTAGTGGAGTAGCGATAATGAGTCAACGAACTAAAAAAGAGAGCGGTAAGCAAAATTATAATACCGGCGAGAATAGTCATCGAGGCGGTGACAACAAGCGTGGAGGGAATCAACAGGCAGATATGGTAACCACTTGGTGGTAATCGGGCCAAAACAATAAGAATGGACATTTCAAGAAAAGGAGATTCAACAATGATGGAAAGACGTCAAAGACCAAAGACCCATTGTTAAGGAAGGAGAAAGACCACCTATCATATGCTTCAAATGCGGAGGAGAGGGACACATCGATCAAAGCTGCGTCATGTAGTCAAAGCATGTTATAATTGTGGAAGAGAAGGTCACTAAGCTCGATTTTTTGTTGTTTCATCAAGACAAATTCAAGCTAGGATGGAGGCACCAAAGGCCATCCGAGAAAATTCAAACCCAGTAGTGCAAGGAGAGCATTTGTTGTGACCTCCCAAAGAGCAAGGAATCCGAATGAGGTCATCACGGGTAAGCTTATCATAAACTCTAATGAAGTCTATACTTTATTTGATCTGGGTTCTACCCATTCTTTTATTTCTCCTACTAGGCTCATCGATTAAATTTGACTCGGGAGAAATTAGACTTTGACTTATCTGTGGAAACTCCGTTGGGAGAAACCTTCATTACATCCATCGCTTATAAGTCTTGTTTGGTTCAAATCGGCACTTCACATTACTTGTCGATCTTATTTCATTAAAAATACTTGCATTTGACGTGATTCTAGTGGATTGATTGGTTAACTACTTATCATGCAAAAATTGATTGTTTTAAAGGTTGTTAGCTTTCATATTCCTAATCAACCTATTATGCGAATTCAAACGACCAAACCATTAAAATCAATCACGGTCATCTCAAGCCATAAAGCTATTCGTTTATTGAAAAACGGATGTCAAGCTTTCTTAGCTCATGTAATGATTTAAATAAAAATACGCCGCTTTTAAACGATATTCCTATTGTTAATAAATTTCCGACGTATTCCCGAAGAACTTCTGGCCTACCCCGAGCGTGAAATTGAATTTTGTATCGACCTTGAACCCAGACAAAACCTATTTCCAAATCCCCATATCGAATGGCTCTATTGAACTTCGTGGAGTTAAAGACCCAGCTGCAGGAATTGTTAGACATTGGCTTTATTCATCCTAGTACTTCTCCTTGGGGTGCTCCTGTTCTATTCGTGAAGAAGAAGAAAGATGGGAGTATGCGACTTTGTATTGATTATCGGGAGTTGAATCACGTCACCATCAAAAATAGGTATCCATTGCCACGTATTGATGACTGTTTGACCGGTTGCAAGGAGCCAAATTCTTTTCAAAGATTGATCTTCGCTCGGATATCACCAATTGAAGATTAGAACCGTGACATTCCAAAGACGCGCTTGAGAACTCTAAGACGAGCATTATGAATTCCTAGTCATGTCCTTTGGATTGACTAATGCTCCGCCGCCTTCATGGATATGATGAACCGAGTATTCAAGGAATATTTAGATCACTTTGTGGTCGCCTTTATTGATGAC
The DNA here is from genome assembly GCA_020205615.1 of Panax quinquefolius. Classification (NCBI taxonomy): domain Eukaryota; kingdom Viridiplantae; phylum Streptophyta; class Magnoliopsida; order Apiales; family Araliaceae; genus Panax; species Panax quinquefolius. The sequence goes on from CM035165.1 coordinate 82,348,306, forward strand.
ATCCTTATTTATTCCAAAAGCCGTGAAGATCATGAGCAACACTTGAGGTCGACACTCCAAAAGCTTCGTGAATATAAGCTTTATGCCAAGTTGAAGAAATGCGAGTTCGGCTTGAAGAAGTAGCATTCCTTGGGCACGTGGTATCAAGTCATGGAATATCTGTTGACCAAAGAAAGATTGAAGCTATTCAAAGTGGGAACAACCTAAATCGCCATCAAGCACGTAGCTTTCTCGGTTTAATTGGTTATTATCGGAGATTCGTGGAAGGATTTTCTCGAATCGCTATTCCATCGACTTCGGTGACTCGGAAAGATACAAAGTTCGGTTGGAGCGAAGAATGTGAGAAGAGTTTTCAAGAACTCAAGAGGAGACTTATTTCAAAGACTGTTCGACAATACCATCTGGCTCGGAGGATTTGTCATCTACAAGTGATGCTTGAGCAAAGGGTTGGGATGTGTTCTCATGCAACATGGAAAAGTAATAGCTTTATGCCTCATGACAACTCAAAGAATATGAGAGGAATTATCCTACTCATGATCTAGAGTTAGCATTTGTTATCTTTCACACTTAAAATTTGGAGGCATTACTTGTATGGGGAGAAAGTGGAGATCTTTACGGATCATAAAAGCCTCAAATATTTCTTCACTCAAAAGGAACTCAACATGCGACAACGACGTTGGTTTGAAGCTGCTGAAAGATTATGATCATACCATCCAATACCATCCCGAAAAGTTTAACGTGGTAGCCGACGCATTGAGTAGAAAATCATATGCAAGCACGAAGTGCGATATTGTCAACGAAAGGCCCATTTTGTGTGACTTGCAAAGGATGGAGATAGAATTAAAGACTCGAGGACGCATGTGATGATAGCGAGTATACGAGTAGAACCGACTTTAATTGATAAAGTTAAAGTCGCTTTCAAGCTACTGGACACGGAGTCGATGCGTATGAGGAAGAAAGTGCAAGAAGGTGCTACGCTAGGAAGCAAGAATCGATGAAGAAGGAATACTTGAGTCAACTCCGGACTTTGTGTTCCTAACGACTACGATTTAAAGTATAATATCATGATGGAGGCACACAACACACCATTTGCAATCCATCACGGGAGTACCAAAATGTATCATGATATTAAGTCATACATTTTGGTGGAGCAATATGAAAGAGAGAGATAGTATTTGTTTATCTCAAGGTGTCTAACTTGTCAACGAGTTAAAAGCGGAGCATCAAGTACCAAAAGGTCCATTGCAACCACTTGAAATTCAGAATGGAAGTGGGAGCACATTACCATGGATTTAGATTCTGGGGTCTTCCTAAGGTTTCTCAAGGCATTGATGCGATTTGGGTCATTGTTGATAGGTTGACCAAGTCGCTCATTTCTTACCGATACGAAAAACTTATACACTTGAACGTCTTGCTCGTATGTCATAAACGAGATTGTAAGATCGCATGGTATGGGGTATCCATAGTTTCGATCGAGACCCAAGATTCACTTCACGATTTTGGGTTAGTTTGCAAAAGCTATGGGCACGGACTTACGATTTAGCTCGGCATATCATCCTCAGACGGACGGACAATCGGAGAGGACTATTCAAACTCTTGAAGATCTATTAAGACTCTGTCCTTGATTTCAAGGAGTTGGGACAAGTTCTTACCATTGGTGGAGTTTTCCCTCAACAACAGCAGTTATCAAGCAAGTATTGGCATGGCTCCATTCAAGCGTTGTATGGAAGAAAGTGTCGTTCTCCGAGTATCTTTGGGATGAGGTGGGTGAAGCAACGTTGTTGGGACCGGAGTTGATGCGTATGACTACGGAAAAGATTCAAACGATCCGACAACGTATAAAAAACCTCACAAAATCGACAAAAGAGTTATCTTGATCTTCATCGAAAGGACGTGGAATTCGATATAGGAGATCATGTGTTGTTAAGAGTTGCTCCATGGAAAGGAGTTACAAGATTTGGAAAGAGAGGAAAACTTAACCCTCGATTCATCGGTCCATTTTAATCCTCGATCGAGTAGGAAGCGTGGCCTATAGACTCGCTTTACCGCCAAATATGTCTCGTGTTCATAACGTTTTCACATATCTATGTTACGTAAATATGTGAAAGACCCGAACCATATTATTGAGTTAGAAGCCGGACGAAATAGCGGAAGATTTGGCGATATGAAGAGGTTCCTGTTCAAATTTTGATAAGAAGGAACATATTCTACGCCCAAGGTTATACCTCAAGTCAAAGTTTTGTGGAGGAACCACGATGTTGAGGAAATGACTTGGGAGTTAGAATCGAAATGAAATCAAGGTATCCTTACCTCTTCGACATACCAGTCACGTACCCTAATTTCGAGGGGCGAAATTTCATAAGAAGGGAGGTTGTAAGACCCTGACTTTTATAAATAAAGATGAATTTTTCTATAAATATTATTTTGAATATTATGGAATAAATTTGATATAATGTTATAGTTGTGGGTAATATTTATAAATTTTGCAAAGTATGCAAGTTGTTATAAAATATATTCGTTTGGTTGGGAATATTCTTTTGTTAGGGAATATTCGCATAAATGGCTCAATCATTGGTAGACCCCACAATGTAATTATCATCGGATTGAGAAAATGACAAAATATTTTATAAAAATAACTGGCGGAGGTGTTACCGTTAAAAGCGTTGAACTACCCGGTGGTAAAAGTACAAAGATGTCTGGCGTAGTTGCATAGTAGCACACTCAGATTGATTATTGATGCTTACGTGAGAAGTCACTCACTATGCTCAATTATTACTACGATAATTCTTTGCATCATATCTCTTATATTATTGATTCAATTATTGTCACAAAGATCATCTCGTATAATATGTTATAGTATTAAATCAATAATTGAGACGACAAGTTATAAATGATTAATAATTGTTGAAAGATTAAATATGTGTTGATGAAAAAAAAATGATTTGTGGTAAGTTTGATTATTTTATGGGGGCTCATATGTCATCATCTAAGAGTCTCTTCGTCAATAGTATTTACCTTCGTCAATAGTATTTACCTTCGTTAATAGTAATTACCTTTACCAGACGTCGAACCACTTGTCGTTTCACATTACAAAGCGCCAAACCAATTCGTCAAGCCACTTTACCTTTTCACATCGGGTGCTAAGCTAGAAATCTTCTATAAATAGAGGCCTAGGGCTTCATTATTTTCACTTAATTCATTCAAGCTATAGAGAGAGAAAGTATAGAGAGAATAAGAGAGAAAGAAGAAGAGTATTTTGTTACTACTAATTTGCGATATTCAATCTCCTACCAAATGTAAGGGTGTTATTCTTTCTTATTCATGAAAGAACTGTTGTTATTCCATTGCTTATTATTACATTGGAATAACTTTTGTATAAGTGGTTTACCCTATACTTGGTGACATTCTTCTATTATTCATTGGAACATCCACGCTCGTGTGTTTTACAGGACTGGTTAAAATCTTTATTATTATTACATTGGAACATCACATCGTGTGTTTTACGGACTGGTTAAAATCTTTATTATTCTCGTTGAAACATCCATGCTCGTGTGTTTTACAGGACTGGTTAAAATCTTTATTATACATTTGGAATATCCTATCGTGTGTTTTACACCGGATCCGGTTCCATCTTTATTATTACATTTGGAACATCCCGCTTGCGGTGTGAATTTCACCGACTCGGTTCCGTTATTTATTATTACATTGGAATAACTTTTATCATGCGGCGGCCTATCGCATGCATGGTGATTTCTTTTGTTATTCCATTCTTTATTATACCCAGTTAGTTAAAACTTTGACTTCTATACTCCATGAAATTAGTAGAATATCCTTGATATTTGCGTTTCATCCAGTATCTTTTCATGGAAATATTCTTCTGATCATTCTTGAATTTTACTCTACAAAACAGTATCATGTTGACAATTTGGACGTTAATAATTCCTGGATAAAATAATTCTTGAACTTGTTTTATTGAATTCTTATATCATTGTCATCATCCTCATGTTTATATTTTTTTGAAAGTCATCTGTGGCCTGTAGTGCATAGATGGACTTGGTATGATTATGACCAGAGATTATTCGGTGTAATCATGACCGTAATGTTACAAATGATGTGATAAAAATCCTCAGTGGCCGTAGTGCATTGATGGACAGTTGTTGGCATGATCATGACCATTAATGAATACACAAATATTCTTGGCCCGTAGTGCATGAATAATTGTGGTCGTGATACTAAAGAATATCCTTGGCCGTAGTGCAGGGGTGATTCAATGATGTGAAATATTTATTAAAGTTGAGTCTCACTATAAACAGTGATGAAAAACCTTTTAAAACCTAAAAGATAGTAGACTTTATTTTCTACTTGACTCTTTTAATGGATTGCAGATTCACCGCAGATTAAACCGGTTGTCTATTATATTTTATCGGTTTAACATTATTGAAGACTATTGATAATTTATTCGCATTATCTTAGTCATAATATTTCTTCATTGGGCTAGTTGAGCTCACCCTTTCTTTCTTTATTCTCTTCGTGAAATGATAATATATATTTGGGACGAGTCTGGGAAACGAGTGATGGTCACGAAGATAGCATTAGTAGTCCTCACTATTCGTAAAAAATAGTGTGATAATAACTCATAATGAGGACTTTTTATTTGAGTTTGTATAATATCTAGTAGACGATATTTGTATTTAAACTCACAGTTTATGTCGTATTGTACACGACAGTTATGTTAATAAGTTGTTTTTAAATTCTGTACCATGTAAGTGTCGACCCAAGATGGGTGATGTATACCTAATTTTGGGGGCGTCACAATTGTTGTAATAAAGTTGTAGTTGTTTTCTGTACCATGTATTTGGCGACTCAAAATAGGTTGGATGGACTGGACCTATTTTGGGGTTGTAACAGTTGGTATCAGAGCTTAGGGATATGGTCTCTGGAGAAGATCGAGGAATAGAACTAGGAGGGGAGAGATGAGTAAATCCTTCGCTAGTATGTCCTACCTAAGCTTATTTATTGATCGGTCATAATATACGAATATTATGTGATATGTTAATTTATTTAATTAACCCTTGTTTTATTGCAGTATTTGAGAATGGCTACTGAGAATGTTAACAATGGAGTGAATGAGACCGTGGGGATACCTATAATCACCAACCATGATAATGTGATGTCAGGCGAAGAAGGAATTAGAGATATTCTTGTGGTGAGAGAAGAATTAATAGTTGCACCTGAGCTAGTCGCAGAGGTAGCAGCTGAGAGTAAGGAAGAAGAAGAGCCTGAGGAGAATTTATTAAAAGAATTTTATGATCAAAACGTAGAATTACAAAATCGTATTCATGAGTTAGAAGAGCAGGTTGAAGAACGGCAGGCGGTCGTAGAGCAAAAAGATGCAACAATTCAAGCTTGTGTTACCCGATATGCGATGCTTGAACAAAAGCATTCTTTGGCAGAGTATAAGATGATAAAGCTGGAATCTGAGCTGAAAGAAGAAACAACTGAACGAGTGAAAGTGAGTCATGCATGGGTAAAAGCCGCACGACGCGTTGATATTGTGGAAAGAGATGTCCGGTCTAAGAAGGCTAAAATAGATTATATGTATTTCTCTTTTTGGACAGCAATTGGGAGAACCCAACATCGAGTTTTGAATTACCCTGTACAGAGCAGTCAACCTCAATTCAATATGGATCGAAGATTGATGATTCAGATCATGAATCAAGAGTACGACGAAGCAGTTGAGGGTGGAATATGCCCTATAGAAAAGTATATTCCAAAGGTAGTGATAACGCCAAATGCTGCCCCAGACAAGTCAAAGCCGAGTAGTTCAAGGGAGAGCGGTCGTTATGACTTCCCAACAAATGAGGAACCCAAATGAAGTTATCACGGGAGATGAGAAATGGAGAAATCATGATGACCAGGGAGATAGAATCTGAAATGAAAGCAAGGTATTCTCAACTTTTTGAAATATCAGGTACGTAAATTTTGGGGACGAAATTTCATAACGAGGGGAGATTGTAAGACCCCGAATTTTATGAAATAAAAGTATTCAATTTTTCGTATAATTACAATTCAGTAAATGGTTAAATTGATAAAAAGTTAAAGTTAAGGGTGATATATGAAATTTTTTCAAAATACGCAAGTGGTTATAAAATATTCATTGTTGTCGGGGAATATTCGTTTGGTCGTGGAATATTCTTTCTATCGGGAAATATTCGTACGACGGCGTAGCCATTTCTGGGCCCCATAACGGATAACTATCGGATAAAGAAAACGATAAATTTGAGTTTTTATAAATAACAGCGTAATCGTTACCATTAACACTGTTGGAATAGCCGGTGGGTAAAGTAAAGTAATATGTGTTGTTGCACAGTAGCACACGGTTTTGCACAGTATTTTTGAATTATTGATTCTTACGTGAGAAGACACTACTCAATAATTGTTACAGTAATTACTGTTCAATATTTTATTTTCTTGATTAAATAATTGATGTGTTGATATTTTATATTATTGTTGTTTCAATAATTGTCACTGCACAGTATTTCCCATTATCAGATCAATAATTCATATTATTTGAATAATATTATTAGATAGCATTATTGAAAATGTCTAGAAAGTTCTGTCAATGAGAGGTTTGGTCACCTAATTGCACGCCAGTAAGGAGAAATCCTTATTGGAAAGCCCCCTCTTTCTTGGGAACTGCCTAGTTGTCATTGTTGTGATTCTGTAATATTATTTGTGAATAATTAATTATTGATTTATATGATAAGGAAATATTTATTTGATGCAGATATAAATGATGGATTTATTTATGTGGTTATAAATGAAGGAATTAATGTTGAGATGTTTTATTGGTATTTTGTCGAAATGGAGAACAAAATATGTAATTTTCAAAAAAATTAGTTTATTACTTAATTTTGTAAAATCCATAACTTTTTGTGTATAATGAGTTAGGAGATGAGCCATATATCAAAAGAAAGCCCTGAAAGTAAGCTAACCGCAGAAATTGGAATCACCCAAAAATCCTTTGTAGATTTATCGTGGTGAATTTTTGAATGAAGTTGGTCCGAAGGACTAATAATCCGAAAAATCAGTGTTCTTGAGATATATTACGTGAGTCATAAATTTTGATCCGACCGTTGGATCGTTGTGATTTTTGGATATGTTATACATATAAAAGTTGTGTATATGTCCACAAATTTTGAACCATTAAAAATTAAGGTATGATTTGTTATGAATTTTAAGAGGTGATTGATTCAGAAATTATTTTTATAAATGTTTTTAGTGGAAAATTCTAGACGGCGGGTCCCACTTTTTGGTTGGTGATTGAATGCATGTCCTTCGTTGCAGATTGTGTCAGGCTTTCACTTTTTGCAACGAAATTCATAAGTCGTTGCAAAATTTCGTTGCTAATTCATTCAAGCGAAAAAAAAAATTGTTAGAAATTAGATTTGCAAAATTTAAGGCCACTTGATTTTCCGTCATCGTAGGCAACGAAAGTTTTTTTTGCTAAAAATGGGGCTTTAGCAATGATTTGTCAAGTAATGACTTTATAAGTCGTTGCTAAAAGTGTATGTTTAGCAACGAAACTTGTCCTTCGTTGTGATTGTGTCGGATTTTCACTTTTTGCAACGAAATTCATAAGTCGTTGCAAAATTTGAAACAAAATTCGTTAGAAATTCGTTGCAAAATTTCTAACCACTTGATTTCTCCTCATCGTGGGCAACGAAAATTATTTTGTTGCTATATTTCGTTGCCTAATATGGACCACATTCATTGGCAAAAATTTTTATTTTCATTGCATATATTATACAACTTTTTGCAACGACTATTAAAATATTGCCTTAAATTAAGATAATCCCAATAAGCATGTTTTTGTAAGACCATATTCGGTATTCGGAGAATTATGAAAAAATATTCATATTTAGTATTTAAAAATTATATCCAAATGCGAAACATAATCAAACAAGTGACCTATCATTTGGAACTTTGGTTATTTGACCGCTGGAGCAACACAAATTATCTATTAATATTTTGCAAGGATTAAAATTTATATCAAAACATGAGATTTCCCACATATATTCCTTTCTTCTCCTTCACTACATACCATTAATATAATCTCAAGAAGTTATATACTATAATAATAATAATAATAATAATAATAATAATAATAATAATAATAATAATAATAATAATAATAATAACAATAATAATAATAATAGTACTAATAACAATAATAATAAAAATAAAAATAATAACAATAACAATAATAATAAAGTTGCACCAATGGTGTGTAAGTTTTTATAACTCCTATTTTCAAATTCTCCATTTTCTTGACTTGTATTTTCTTTTATAATCAAATATTAATTTCTCTTTTATCTCAGATTAGAGGGTGTTTGGCAATGACATGTAAGTTGGTTAAAATAAGTTATAAGTCATTTGTCATTATTTAGTATTTGATAATAACTTAAATTTTTTTACTTATAAGTCATTATTAAATTTTTTTCATGCTTCATGTGCTATATTTTTTTTTATTATTACTATTACTATTACTATTATTATAATTATAATTATATTTACTATTATTATTATTACAATTATTATTATTATTATTACTATTATTATTAATTATTATTATTATTATTAGAATAATTATTACTAATCTTATAATTATTATTTTTATTATTATAATAATTATAATTATTACTATTATTATAATTTCTATTATTATTACTATTATTGTTGTTATTTTTATTATTATTGTTACTATTATTATAATAATTATTATTGTTACTATTATTATTATTATTATTGTTATTATTATTATTACTATAATAATAATAATTATTATTATTATAATTATAATTATAATAATAATTATTATTATTATTATTATAATTATTATTATAATAATAATTATAATTGTTAGTATCAATTATAATTATTATTACTATTACTATTACTATTATTATAAATACTACTACTATTATTATTGTTATTATTAATCATTATTATAATTACTATTATTATTCCTATTACTATTATTATTATTATTATAATTATAATAATAATTATTACAATAATTATAATAGTACTAATAATAAAAAAGCCCATACTTCCTAAAGGCAAGTGGGCTTTTTTAAAAATAAAATAAAATAATGCCTCCTCGAGATTTGAACTCTGACCTCCCACTCTCCTTAAACAAATGCTCAAACTAACTAGTTTATAAGGATTTTTTATTATAAAGTCGCCATCTGACACTAAAATACTAAAAATACTAATTACATATTTACATCAAATACTAAAATACTAATTAAAAAAAATACTAAAATACTAAAATTCAAATTATTTTGTTAATTAATCAAAAGAGCAAAAATTCAAATTACATCATTAAAATACTAAAATCATAACATATTTACATCATTTACATCATAACATAAAAATATTATCATATTTACATATTTACATCATTTACATCATATTTACATCATTTTATCAAAATACTAAAATTCAAATACTAAAATTTTACTCAAATACTAAAATTTTACCATAGTTGTAATAATAAAATAATAATAATAATAATAATAATAATAATAATAATAATAATAATAATAATAATAATAATAATAATAATAATAATAATAATAATAATAATAATAATAATAATAATAATAATAATAATAATAATAAAATCATAACATATTTACATCATAACATAAAAATATTATCATATTTACATATTTACATCATAACATATTTACATCATTTTATCAAAATACTAAAATTCAAATACTAAAATTTTACTCAAATACTAAAATTTTACCATAGTTGTAATAATAATAATAATAATAATAATAATAATAATAATAATAATAATAATAATAATAATAATAATAATAATAATAATAATAATAATAATAATATTACAATAATTATAATAGTAATAATAATAATAATAATATTACAATAATTATAATAGTACTAATAATAAAAAGTCCTAATCTTGGGCACATGGCTTTTTAAAAAATAAAATAAAATAATGCTCTCCTTAAGAATTGAACTCTAGACCTCCCACTCTCCTTAAACAAATGCTCAAACCAACTAAGCTATAAGGATTTTTTTTTTATTATAAAGTCAGTTATCCGAGACTAAAATACTAAACAATACTAATTACATATTTATATCAAATACTAAAAATACTAATTAAAAAAAATACTAAAATACTAAAATTTAAATTATTTTGTTAATTAATGATAAGTGGGTTTTATACCTACTTATCCAGTATCTATTACTTGAATTATTTGCTTAATCTCATGTTTCTTAGTTACTTTTCATGCATTTTGTGTTCGTTTTGTAGATTATATGCTTGGGAGTTGAAATCGCAAAGAATTGGTAAGGAAAACGCAAAGAAAAGCAATCCGAACATCGTTTGGGCTTTTATGTTTATTTCATGTTCTTGGTTTGGAACTTGGATTACATTGTAGAGCTTCTTCTTAGCTTTTCGGAACATCTTGAATCATCAAAATCGGAGTTCGGATGCAAGAGTTATGACATTTGTACCAACGGACGTCGAACGTCACTATTTTGGATGGTCATTTGCATAGCAGTCACTTCTTGCTCAATTTCGACCTTCTTCCGTTAGTTATTTCTGAAATATCAAAGAGTGAAAGTTGTATATCTCGTTGATATCTTCGATTTAATAGGTGGCAGACCTCATAACTCTTCCCGGATCAAACGTTATGGCCGTTTTCCCAAGTGACGTCAGAGCAGAAAATTTTTCGTCACAAAACCGCCGTCGGGGTGGGCATCCGTGTCACAAGACAGTAGCCTAGCCCGCCGAGGCGGACCCAAATCAAGCATATACCCCTGCCGGGGCGGGGGTAGCCCAGAAAATGCACGAAAAGTGCGAATTTTGGTCCAATTTGAGTCCGGGAAGGATTGTTTTGATCCGATTTACACAATGACTTCCAAGAGGACTTAAAGACATATGAAGAGACTTATAAAAGGAGGAGAATCACAAGGATTAGAGAGATTAGAGACTAGATAGAGGATTCCATTAGATTAGATTAGAGTAAATTAGATCAAAACACTAGTTCTAATTAGATTTGGAGATTGAAGCAACTTCAAGACCATTGAAGATCAAGAGCAGCAGCTTGAGGAAGATGGAGATTTGCTGACAACAGATTTATTCTTTACTCTACTCTTTTTTTATCTTTTAATGTTATTTCAAGTGTGGATTCTTAGTTTTAATTCAAAAAACTAATTCTTTGTTTGAGATTACAATGGATCTTATTGTTTAGTTTATTTTAATATGTTTCGCTATCAATTATTATGTTCTAATGTGAGGATTGTCTATTGTGATTTGGACTTAATTGTTTAATTGATTGGCCATCAATTACCGTGATAATCTATATGAACTCGAGAGATGAAGTATTGATTTAGATCTTATCATGATATATGTGTCGTGAATTTTGTCAATAGTGATTTTTGATTATTGTTAAGGTAGAGATATGCTTAACATCATATGTAATCGGATAGAGAACTTATTCTTCAACCTTCTTCAATTGTAATTCACATAGAGATATAGTGGGTTAGTTGATTAAGGTGTTTAACGAATTTCTATCTTAATTGTGGATTGACGTTAATATGGGTATTATGCATCGAGAGGTGGTTTTATCTGCTTTAGTGTTCTTGATTAACAATTCAGGATAGAGAATAATTGATGAGAAGTGTGTTAACTTAAATGAAGCAATAAGTGAAGTTGTGATCTTAAATCTTCGTTATCTTAATTTAACTAGTGGAATTTAATAGTAGTTTAATTTATATAATTTGAAATTCATTCGTTTAAATAAGATTGAGTTGGTTACGGGTTAGTACTTGGTGATCTTTGTTAAATAATTCTCTGTGGAAACGATACTCTACTCATCACTTTATTATTTGTTGACCACGTATACTTGCGTGTTGTGCGTATATAGATTTTACCCAACATGTTTTTGGCGCCGTTGCCGAGGAATTAGTTTAATATTTTTTTACCAATATTAATTTCAATCAAATTAGTCTTAATTTAAACATTTTTATTTTTATTTTTAATTCTCTTCCTATATTTCTCTCTTTTCAGGTACCATGGATGACTTTGCATATCAATGGCCATACACGAACATGACTCAACCAAGGGAAATGGGGCTTGATGGACTTATTGCATTTTCTGCAATGTCAGCACAGATTGAAGAACTTTCGAGGAAGTTGGACGTTTTTGCAGTCCAATGGAGTCGAAGGATGGCAGTTATGTGTGACTATTGTGCTGAAAATCATCTGAGTCATCAATGCACCATCAATCTGGGGATGCAGACAAGATGGTGGTAACGACCTCAATCAAGATGCATATGATAATTACCATCAAGTTTGGGGGTATCACCGGATTCATCATGGAGCTACAATTATGAAGACCAATACTACGCTCCAAATTCAACATACACACCAGAATTTTCATGTCCACCTCCAGTGCCACAAGAGACAGATAATTCAAGGTTGGAGGAATTGTTTTTCAAGTTCGTAGCAGCAAATGAGGAGAAGATGAGTAATCAAGCGAGGTCAATTCAAAATCTACAGAACCAAATAGATTAAATGCTCAAAGCCTTGAACAACTGTCCTCAAAACAATTGGTGTTATGATGAGGATTTCGAGATTGATGAAATATTCGAGCCAAATTTACAACTGGATGAGACACGAGATGTTGAAAAAAAAAAGACAAATGGGGATAATGACAACAAGGTCAGTGAAGAACTAACTATGAGTACCAACGAGGATGAGCCGATGTTATTAGTGCCCCAATTTCCTTCTCCACCAAAGTTCAAGGATCCGGTTAGATTTGCAAAACCATGCCTGTTAGGTAGTTATGTCGTCGGTGAAGCTCTTTATGACATAAGAGCTAGGGCAACAATGAAGCCGTGCTGGGATGAGAAAGAGAAGATATACGAAGAGTCCATTGTGCTTGACACATTTCCATTCCCAAATATGATCACAAACACAATGGAGATAGCACCTAGTTATTTGCCCTTCTTCATGGAGATTATATCGAGTCAGAGCATGCTAGGTGACTTTGATGTTATGGCCATCGCTTTTGGGAACCTCCCAAAGGATTATTTGCTATTGATGGATGGAGGATTCCACAATTATCGAAGAGGAATTGGATAGCATTGACCAGACAAAGTCAGGCTGAAAGACTATAATTCAAGCGCTAACTGGGAGGCAACCCAGGAATTTTTTTTATTTATTTATATGCTTTCCTAGTTTATTTAGTAGATAGGAATCCAAGTGTTATTCTAATCCATGTTGTCTCTCTTCATTGCAGGTATTGGAGGTTCAATGGATAGGAAAATGATCGTCGCCGCCAACGCCACCATCACCACAAGCTTAAATGATTACAGGGAAGTCATCGTCCACTTCATGCTTTATTTTGCAGTGAGGACATTGTAATTGTTAAGTTTGGGGGATTTAAATAATTTAGGTTTATTTATGTTTACATTCATGTAGTGTAATTGCATAATAGTTTGCATAGTAGAGTAGTTGCATAATAGTTTGTATTTATAACTAAAAAAAAAATAATCAAAATTTCAAAAAAAATTATTAGTTAGTTACTATGTTCATTTGCATGAATCCAGCTGTTAGATAGTTACAGTTTATTTTGGCCAATGATGAGATTGGAATTGGGTAGACAAGTATAGTACTGAATATTAGAGCTTTGATGTGATTTCTTGTTATGAATTGAGTCTTTTTCTGTTTGAAACTGGTATAATAAGGATAGCACAGTAAAAATAACTTGTTGAATGATTGAGTTTAAATTGATACATAATGGGATTCTAAAGGATAATGCTAGTTTGAATGAAAGAATGACAAGAATAAATAGTGATGGCTAAAGTTAGACAAGAACCTAAGTTTGGGGGAATATTTGGGGTATATAAGCTATAAAAAAAAGGATATCGAGTTGAATAAATTAAGTCCTGTGGTGGGTCGAGAAGAAACGTAAAGTGCACTCCTCATAAACACAGGCGTGAGATGAAGCATAAAACGCACTCACTATCCAAAAAGAAAAAAAAAGAGAATAAATAAAATGGGAAATAAGAGCAAAAAGCCTCCGTAGATGAAAAAGAAAGCATAAGTATCCCATGTTGACCCTCGATATTGGTAATTGTTTAATTTTAGTTGGATCTAGCATGTTTTTGGATTTCTTGAGTTTACATTGTATGATTCCTTCGAAGAGACTTGTTATGTGTTAAATTTGATTTTATATCAGTTAACATTGTTGTGGAGCACACACGCACTATATTAGTGATAACAATCTAAGATTTGATGATTGATTGAGAAATTACTAATGAGTTTTGATATGATGTATTATCGTGTTTACTTGATTTTTCTAAGGCCGGTTGAATAGACTTGTTTATGTCATTACTGCTGGATTTGTAGGCATGTAGATTAGTTGCATTGCATTACATTATTATTTTGTGTTTTTGCTTGAGGACAAGCAAATGTTTAAGTTTGGGGGTATTTGATAAGTGGGTTTTATACCTACTTATCCGGTATCTATTACTTAAATTATTTTCTTAATCTCATGTTTCTTAGTTTCTTTTCATGCATTTTGTGTTCGTTTTGTAGATTATATGCTTGGGAGTTGAAATCGCAAAGAATTGGTAAGGAAAAGCAAGGAAAACGCAAAGAAAAGAAATCTGGACATCGTTTGGGCTTTTATGTTTATTTCATGTTCTTGGTTTAGAACTCGGATTACATTGTAGAGCTTCTTCTTAGCTTTTCGGAACATCTTGAATCATCAAAATCGGAGTTCGGATGCAAGAGTTATGACATTTGTACCAACGGACGTCGAACATCACTATTTTGGATGGTCATTTGCATAGCAGTCACTTCCAGATCAATTTAGACCTTTTTACGTTAGTTATTTCTGAAATATCAAAGAATGAAAGTTGTATACCTCGTCGATATCTTCTATTTGATAGGTGGCAGGCCTCATAACTCTTCCCGGATCAAAAGTTATGGCCGTTTTCCCAAGGGACGTCAGATCAGAAAATTTTCCGTCACAAAACCGCCGCCGGGGTGGGCATCCGTGTCACAAAACAGTAGCCTAGCCCGCCGAGGCGGGCCCAAATCAAGCATAAACCCCCGCCGGGGCGGGGGTAGCCCAGAAAATGCGCGAAAAGTGTGAATTTTGGTCCAATTTAAGTCTGAGAAGGATTGTTTCGATCCGATTTACACAAGGACTTCCAAGAGAACTTCCAAGATGACTTAAAGACATATGAAGAGACTTATAAAAGGAGGAGAATCACAAGGATTAGAGAGATTAGAGACTAGATAGAGGATTCCATTAGATTAGATTAGAGTAAATTAGATCAAAATGCTAGTTCTAATTAGATTTGGAGATTGAAGCAACTTGAAGACCATTGAAGATCAAGAGTAGGAGCTTGAGGAAGATGAAGATTTGCTGACAACAGATTTATTCTTTACTCTACTCTTATTTTTATCTTTTAATGTTATTTCA